>CP136068.1:179122098-179474447 GCA_032622095.1 Siphonodentalium dalli | reverse complement strand
TAAATGCGAGGCGACCTATGGTCGACTCGCATATATAAGAGAATGCATTGGCACAGGGCCGTTCTGTTGGGTAAAGGGTTAAGTTCCTGAGATGGTTCAATACTAAAGATGTTGTGATCCACATATAGAGATTAGAGATTAGATCTTGCTATACACAAACATGTAAAGATGAACACATTTAACAGTCTACACTATTAGGGGACACCATAGAGATTATATCTTACTATACACAAACATGTAAAGATTAACACATTTAACAGTCTACGCTATTAGGGGACACCATAGTGATTATATTTGCCATACATATACCGGGTACATGTAAAGGCGAACACATTTAACAGTCTAGGCTATTAGGGGACACCATAGAGATTATATTTTGCTATACACAAACATGTAAAGGCGAACACATTTAACAGTCTACGCTATTAGGGGGACACCATAGTGATTAGAATCTTACTATTACACATACATGTAAAGATGAACACATTTCACATTCTACACTATTAGGGGACACCATAGAGATTATATTTTGCTATACACAAACATGTAAAGGCGAACACATTTAACAGTCTACGCTATTAGGGGACACCATAGTGATTATATTTGCCATACATATACCGGTACATGTAAAGGCGAACACATTTAAACAGTCTATGCTATTACGGGACACCATAGATACAGGTAATAGAGATTAGATTCCGTTATGTGCATGCATGTAAAAGCAAACACATTTTACATTCAATGCTATTACGGGACACAATGTAGATATAGAGATTAGATGTCATTATGTAAAGATGAACGCATTTAACATTCTACACTAGAAACCATGATGGACAAAATCTTATGAATAATATGTATAAGGTGGCCCGCCCCACCACCCCATCCCGCCACCCATAGTATATTATGCGCCACAGGCGCCCCTACATCATTAGAATTTTTACTCGAGGAAGCAGACTGAACCCATCTCTCATAGTATCTTATGCGCCGCAGGCGCTGGAGACTAATGCTACTGCCCATATAAATAATATGTATAAGGTGGCCCGCCCACAACCCCATCCCGCCACCCATAGTATATTATGCGCCACAGGCGCCCCTACATCATTAGAATTTTTACTCGAGGAAGCAGACTGAACCCATCTCTCATAGTATCTTATGCGCCGCAGGCGCCCTACATCATTAGAATTTTTACTCGAGGAAGCAGACTGAACCCATCTCTCATAGTATCTTATGCGCCGCAGGCGCTGGAGACTAATGCTACTGCCCATATAAATAATATGTATAAGGGTGGCCCGCCCACAACCCCATCCCGCCACCCATAGTATATTATGCGCCACAGGCGCCCCTACATCATTAGAATTTTTACTCGAGGAAGCCAGACTGAACCCATCTCTCATAGTATCTTATGCGCCGCAGCGCCCCTACATCATTAGAATTTTACTCGAGGAAGCAGACTGAACCCATCTCTCATAGTATCTTATGCGCCGCAGGCGCCCCTACATCATTAGAATTTTTACTCGAGGAAGCAGACTGAACCCATCTCTCAATAGTATCTTATGCGCCGCAGGCGCCCCTACATCATTAGAATTTTTACTCGAGGAAGCAGACTGAACCCATCTCTCATAGTATCTTATGCGCCGCAGGCGCCCCTACATCATTAGAATTTTTTACTCGAGGAAGCAGACTGAACCCATCTCTCATAGTATCTTATGCGCCGCAGGCGCCCCTACATCATTAGAATTTTTACTCGAGGAAGCAGACTGAACCCATCTCTCATAGTATCTTATGCGCCGCAGGCGCCCCTACATCATTAGAATTTTTTACTCGAGGAAGCAGACTGAACCCATCTCTCATAGTATCTTATGCGCCGCAGGCGTCCCTACATCATTAGAATTTTTACTCGAGGAAGCAGACTGAACCCATCTCTCATAGTATCTTATGCGCCGCAGGCGCCCCTACATCATTAGAATTTTTACTCGAGGAAGCAGACTGAACCCATCTCTCATAGTATCTTATGCGCCGCAGGCCCCCTACATCATTAGAATTTTTACTCGAGGAAGCAGACTGAACCCATCTCTCATAGTATCTTATGCGCCGCAGCGCCCCTACATCATTAGAATTTTTACTCGAGGGAAGCAGACTGAACCCATCTCTCATAGTATCTTATGCGCCGCAGGCGCCCCTACATCATTAGAATTTTTACTCGAGGAAGCAGACTGAACCCATCTCTCATAGTATCTTATGCGCCGCAGGCGCCCCTACATCATTAGAATTTTTACTCGAGGAAGCAGACTGAACCCATCTCTCATAGTATCTTATGCGCCGCAGGCGCCCCTACATCATTAGAATTTTTACTCGAGGAAGCAGACTGAACCCATCTCTCATAGTATCTTATGCGCCGCAGGCGCCCCTACATCATTAGAATTTTTACTCGAGGAAGCAGACTGAACCCATCTCTCATAGTATCTTATGCGCCGCAGGCGCCCCTACATCATTAGAATTTTTACTCGAGGAAGCAGACTGAACCCATCTCTCATAGTATCTTATGCGCCGCAGGCGCCCCTACATCATTAGAATTTTTACTCGAGGAAGCAGACTGAACCCATCTCTCATAGTATCTTATGCGCCGCAGGCGCCCCTACATCATTAGAATTTTTACTCGAGGAAGCAGACTGAACCCATCTCTCATGAGTATCTCATAGTATCTTATGCGCCGCAGGCGCCCCTACATCATTAGAATTTTTACTCGAGGAAGCAGACTGAACCCATCTCTCATAGTATCTTATGCGCCGCAGGCGCCCCTACATCATTAGAATTTTTACTCGAGGAAGCAGACTGAACCCATCTCTCATAGTATCTTATGCGCCGCAGGCGCCCCTACATCATTAGAATTTTACTCGAGGAAGCAGACTGAACCCATCTCTCATAGTATCTTATGCGCCGCAGGCGCCCCTACATCATTAGAATTTTTACTCGAGGAAGCAGACTGAACCCATCTCTCATAGTATCTTATGCGCCGCAGGCGCCCCTACATCATTAGAATTTTTACTCGAGGAAGCAGACTGAACCCATCTCTCATAGTATCTTATGCGCCGCAGGCGCCCCTACATCATTAGAATTTTTACTCGAGGAAGCAGACTGAACCCATCTCATAGTATCTTATGCGCCGCAGGCGCCCCTACATCATTAGAATTTTTACTCGAGGAAGCAGACTGAACCCATCTCTCATAGTATCTTATGCGCCGCAGGCGCCCCTACATCATTAGAATTTTTACTCGAGGAAGCAGACTGAACCCATCTCTCATAGTATCTTATGCGCCGCAGGCGCCCCTACATCATTAGAATTTTTACTCGAGGAAGCAGACTGAACCCATCTCTCATAGTAATCTTATGCGCCGCAGGCGCCCCTACATCATTAGAATTTTTACTCGAGGAAGCAGACTGAACCCATCTCTCATAGTATCTTATGCGCCGCAGGCGCCCCTACATCATTAGAATTTTTACTCGAGGAAGCAGACTGAACCCATCTCTCATAGTATCTTATGCGCCGCAGGCGCCCCTACATCATTAGAATTTTTACTCGAGGAAGCAGACTGAACCCATCTCTCATAGTATCTTATGCGCCGCAGGCCGCCCCTACATCATTAGAATTTTTACTCGAGGAAGCAGACTGAACCCATCTCTCATAGTATCTTATGCGCCGCAGGCGCCCCTACATCATTAGAATTTTTACTCGAGGAAGCAGACTGAACCCATCTCTCATAGTATCTTATGCGCCGCAGGCGCCCCTACATCATTAGAATTTTTACTCGAGGAAGCAGACTGAACCCATCTCTCATAGTATCTTATGCGCCGCAGGCGCCCCTACATCATTAGAATTTTTACTCGAGGAAGCAGACTGAACCCATCTCTCATAGTATCTTATGCGCCGCAGGCGCCCCTACATCATTAGAATTTTTACTCGAGGAAGCAGACTGAAACCCATCTCTCATAGTATCTTATGCGCCGCAGGCGCCCCTACATCATTAGAATTTTTACTCGAGGAAGCAGACTGAACCCATCTCTCATAGTATCTTATGCGCCGCAGGCGCCCCTACATCATTAGAATTTTTACTCGAGGAAGCAGACTGAACCCATCTCTCATAGTATCTTATGCGCCGCAGGCGCCCCTACATCATTAGAATTTTTACTCGAGGAAGCAGACTGAACCCATCTCTCATAGTATCTTATGCGCCGCAGGCGCCCCTACATCATTAGAATTTTTACTCGAGGAAGCAGACTGAACCCATCTCTCATAGTATCTTATGCGCCGCAGGCGCCCCTACATCATTAGAATTTTTACTCGAGGAAGCAGACTGAACCCATCTCTCATAGTATTCTTTATGCGCCGCAGGCGCCCCTACATCATTAGAATTTTTACTCGAGGAAGCAGACTGAACCCATCTCTCATAGTATCTATGCGCCGCAGGCGCCCCTACATCATTAGAATTTTTACTCGAGGAAGCAGACTGAACCCATCTCTCATAGTATCTTATGCGCCGCAGGCGCCCCTACATCATTAGAATTTTTACTCGAGGAAGCAGACTGAACCCATCTCTCATAGTATCTTATGCGCCGCAGGCGCCCCTACATCATTAGAATTTTTACTCGAGGAAGCAGACTGAACCCATCTCTCATAGTATCTTATGCGCCGCAGGCGCCCCTACATCATTAGAATTTTTACTCGAGGAAGCAGACTGAACCCATCTCTCATAGTATCTTATGCGCCGCAGGCGCCCCTACATCATTAGAATTTTTACTCGAGGAAGCAGACTGAACCCATCTCTCATAGTATCTTATGCGCCGCAGGCGCCCCTACATCATTAGAATTTTTACTCGAGGAAGCAGACTGAACCCATCTCTCATAGTATCTTATGCGCCGCAGGCGCCCCTACATCATTAGAATTTTTACTCGAGGAAGCAGACTGAACCCATCTCTCATAGTATCTTATGCGCCGCAGGCGCCCCTACATCATTAGAATTTTTACTCGAGGAAGCAGACTGAACCCATCTCTCATAGTATCTTATGCGCCGCAGGCGCCCCTACATCATTAGAATTTTTACTCGAGGAAGCAGACTGAACCCATCTCTCATAGTATCTTATGCGCCGCAGGCGCCCCTACATCATTAGAATTTTTACTCGAGGAAGCAGACTGAACCCATCTCTCATAGTATCTTATGCGCCGCAGGCGCCCCTACATCATTAGAATTTTTACTCGAGGAAGCAGACTGAACCCATCTCTCATAGTATCTTATGCGCCGCAGGCTCCCCTACATCATTAGAATTTTTAACTCGAGGAAGCAGACTGAACCCATCTCTCATAGTATCTTATGCGACGCAGGCGCCCCTACATCATTAGAATTTTTTACTCGAGGAAGCAGACTGAACCCATCTCTCATAGTATCTATGCGCCGCAGGCGCCCCTACATCATTAGAATTTTTACTCGAGGAAGCAGACTGAACCCATCTCTCATAGTATCTTATCGCCGCAGGCGCCCCTACATCATTAGAATTTTTACTCGAGGAAGCAGACTGAACCCATCTCTCATAGTATCTTATGCGCCGCAGGCGCCCCTACATCATTAGAATTTTTACTCGAGGAAGCAGACTGAACCCATCTCTCATAGTATCTTATGCGCCGCAGGCGCCCCTACATCATTAGAATTTTTACTCGAGGAAGCAGACTGAACCCATCTCTCATAGTATCTTATGCGCCGCAGGCGCCCCTACATCATTAGAATTTTTACTCGAGGAAGCAGACTGAACCCATCTCTCATAGTATCTTATGCGCCGCAGGCGCCCCTACATCATTAGAATTTTTACTCGAGGAAGCAGACTGAACCCATCTCTCATAGTATCTTATGCGCCGCAGGCGCCCCTACATCATTAGAATTTTTACTCGAGGAAGCAGACTGAACCCATCTCTCATAGTATCTTATGCGCCGCAGGCGCCCCTACATCATTAGAATTTTTACTCGAGGAAGCAGACTGAACCCATCTCTCATAGTATCTTATGCGCCGCAGGCGCCCCTACATCATTAGAATTTTTACTCGAGGAAGCAGACTGAACCCATCTCTCATAGTATCTTATGCGCCGCAGGCGCCCCTACATCATTAGAATTTTTACTCGAGGAAGCAGACTGAACCCATCTCTCATAGTATCTTATGCGCCGCAGGCCGCCCCTACATCATTAGAATTTTTACTCGAGGAAGCAGACTGAACCCATCTCTCATAGTATCTTATGCGCCGCAGGCGCCCCTACATCATTAGAATTTTTACTCGAGGAAGCAGACTGAACCCATCTCTCATAGTATCTTATGCGCCGCAGGCGCCCCTACATCATTAGAATTTTTACTCGAGGAAGCAGACTGAACCCATCTCTCATAGTATCTTATGCGCCGCAGGCGCCCCTACATCATTAGAATTTTTACTCGAGGAAGCAGACTGAACCCATCTCTCATAGTATCTTATGCGCCGCAGGCGCCCCTACATCATTAGAATTTTTACTCGAGGAAGCAGACTGAACCCATCTCTCATAGTATCTTATGCGCCGCAGGCGCCCCTACATCATTAGAATTTTTACTCGAGGAAGCAGACTGAACCCATCTCTCATAGTATCTTATGCGCCGCAGGCGCCCCTACATCATTAGAATTTTTACTCGAGGAAGCAGACTGAACCCATCTCTCATAGTATCTTATGCGCCGCAGGCGCCCCTACATCATTAGAATTTTTACTCGAGGAAGCAGACTGAACCCATCTCTCATAGTATCTTATGCGCCGCAGGCGCCCCTACATCATTAGAATTTTTACTCGAGGAAGCAGACTGAACCCATCTCTCATAGTATCTTATGCGCCGCAGGCGCCCCTACATCATTAGAATTTTTACTCGAGGAAGCAGACTGAACCCATCTCTCATAGTATCTTATGCGCCGCAGGCGCCCCTACATCATTAGAATTTTTACTCGAGGAAGCAGACTGAACCCATCTCTCATAGTATCTTATGCGCCGCAGGCGCCCCTACATCATTAGAATTTTTACTCGAGGAAGCAGACTGAACCCATCTCTCATAGTATCTTATGCGCCGCAGGCGCCCCTACATCATTAGAATTTTTACTCGAGGAAGCAGACTGAACCCATCTCTCATAGTATCTTATGCGCCGCAGGCGCCCTACATCATTAGAATTTTTACTCGAGGAAGCAGACTGAACCCATCTCTCATAGTATCTTATGCGCCGCAGGCGCCCCTACATCATTAGAATTTTTACTCGAGGAAGCAGACTGAACCCATCTCTCATAGTATCTTATGCGCCGCAGGCGCCCCTACATCATTAGAATTTTTACTCGAGGAAGCAGACTGAACCCATCTCTCATAGTATCTTATGCGCCGCAGGCGCCCCTACATCATTAGAATTTTTACTCGAGGAAGCAGACTGAACCCATCTCTCATAGTATCTTATGCGCCGCAGGCGCCCCTACATCATTAGAATTTTTACTCGAGGAAGCAGACTGAACCCATCTCTCATAGTATCTTATGCGCCGCAGGCGCCCCTACATCATTAGAATTTTTACTCGAGGAAGCAGACTGAACCCATCTCTCATAGTATCTTATGCGCCGCAGGCGCCCCTACATCATTAGAATTTTTACTCGAGGAAGCAGACTGAACCCATCTCTCATAGTATCTTATGCGCCGCAGGCGCCCCTACATCATTAGAATTTTTACTCGAGGAAGCAGACTGAACCCATCTCTCATAGTATCTTATGCGCCGCAGGCGCCCCTACATCATTAGAATTTTTACTCGAGATAGCAGACTGAACCCATCTCTCATAGTATCTTATGCGCCGCAGGCGCCCCTACATCATTAGAATTTTTACTCGAGGAAGCAGACTGAACCCATCTCTCATAGTATCTTATGCGCCGCAGGCGCCCCTACATCATTAGAATTTTTACCTCGAGGAAGCAGACTGAACCCATCTCTCATAGTATCTTATGCGCCGCAGGCGCCCCTACATCATTAGAATTTTTACTCGAGGAAGCAGACTGAACCCATCTCTCATAGTATCTTATGCGCCGCAGGCGCCCCTACATCATTAGAATTTTTACTCGAGGAAGCAGACTCTCATAGTATCTTATGCGCCGCAGGCGCCCCTACATCATTAGAATTTTTACTCGAGGAAGCAGACTGAACCTATTTTCCATATATCTTTCATCCTGATCCTATTCAGTATCACCAACAAGCCTTGAAATAGGGTGTCTGTCATTAGCATAGTGGGCTAGCATCACCAAATTCACCCTCTGGGGACCTCATTCTGCAAATGACAGACACCCTATTTCAAGGCTTGATCACCAATATACCAAGCCTGAGTTAAGTGTGCCTGTGATTCGAATGAGGTCCCCAGAGGGTGAATTAGTGATGCTACCCCGCATAGCAGGTGAAAGCTAACGTCATGTGCATCAACCAAGGAAAACACCAGCTGAACTTAACCAGTGTACATACATGTATGTGTTTGATAACTGTATTTTTATTTTTATCTTAACCCAAAAAAAAATAAAAAATACTAATGCAAATACTCGTTGATAATATTGTATCTTTTATACTGTTTGGATCACTAATTAAGCACCTTAGTTAGTCTCATCAATATTTTTCGTTTCAATTTTACTCGTTTCCGATCTTTCCCTATTTTACCCCCTTTTCATGTTATGTTTAGCTTGTTACCCCGTTCGCCATTTTACCCCCATTTTTCGCTGTTAGCATTTTTTAGCATGTTTACCCCCCCCCCCCCCCCCCAATTTACCAGTAACTTTTTAATATTTTTTCGATTTGTAATGATATGCGCTTTGTATTCCTTAGTAACTTATAGTTCTACATTTTTTGTTGATGTCCATAATCATGTCTTATATTTGAGATCGTATTTTATGTTTAACATGTCAGCGTTTTAGAGCAATTCAGTGGATTTTACGCGTATTTTCCAGTTAGGTTCTTAGCATATAATTTTTAACCATTCGCTATTTACTATTATTTTAGGATGTGTGCCATGTTTGTATTGTAAGCGCATTGAAACTAATTTATTGTATAATGCGCTCTAAATGTATCTATAATAATAATAATAATAATAGGCTTAGGTTGAAGTTTCCAAATGGTGAATATTGTGATGTACACCCATTGGGAACCTCGATTATGCAATGTGTCATTTAGCAATTTGGGGATACAATGTATAGAGAAACTAAACTAAAAAAGAAATAGAAACTATGTGAAGAAGTTTCTATAGAAGAAACTTTCCAGAGAAGATGAAGCCTAAGCAGAATGAGGTTCCCAGAGGATGAATATAGTGATGCTAGCCCGCTATGCAAATAACAGGCACCTTATTTTCAGGCCCGACAACAAAGAGCAATCACTTACGATCAAAGATACAAGCCTTGAATGAGGTCCCAAGAGGGTGAATTTAGTGATGCTAACTGGCACAGTGAGCTAGCATCACCAAAGTCACCCTCTAACATTTATATTTCCCAAAATTAAAGAAGATAAACGTTGTGCCCAAGATACTGAAGAAATGTGCACAAAATAAACAGAATGGATTTTTCACCATTTTACATACCCTGTAGACCTATACATAAAATATACCTACATGTACATTGTATAGTACTGAAATGTAGAATTTCATATTGATATCAATAAATAATCTTGGAAAAAGAAATTGAATGCAACAATTTTGAATTACTTCAACTAAATTTTTTAATTTTATTGTCCAACAAGGTCCTATTGTTTGCCCTGATATGCCAAAATTAAACTAACTAAAGGCCTGCCTCTGGGGACCTCATTTTGCTTAGGCCTCATTTTCTGGGAAGTATCTATAGTATCAAATTAACATTGTTTTAGTTACTTTCTGCATTTTGTTCAGTTTCCACATCCCCTAAAATGCAGAAGATAAAATGCTAAATTTGCAGCATAAACTAAGTGGCTGGGTGAACATCACCAACTTGAACTGGGGAACTTCAATCTGATCCTAGGTCTCCCATAGCAGTTGAGGCCTAAGCAGAATGAGGTTCCCAGAGGCCCGGCAGAGGTGAATTTGGAATATAACAGAGCCGTTTTCTGTGATGGGGAGTTTACAAATGTACCGGTAGCTCAGGTATAATAAGCAATATGAAGGGCCCTGTGCCAATGCATTCTCTTATATATGCGAGGCGACCATAGGTCGCCTCGCATATATAAGAGAATGCATTGGCTTAACACATTAAAAATTATAAAATTGTTAAAGAATGTAAGAAAAAATGGTAAAAAGTGTAAAAAAAAAAGATTTTTTTTAGGCCAATGCATTCTCTTATATATGCGAGGCGACCTATGGTCGACTCGCATATATAAGAGAATGCATTGGCACAGGGAATAACTGTAACTATCACAATGTGGTCAAGGAGCCGGTTCCAATGATATCCATATTTGTATGGTTCTATTGAGACAGACCGAAGATATTTTAGGCTGTTGAAGCTTTATTTGGCCGGTTTTGGCCGTTTTGTTGGGTAAAGGGTTAATGGAATATGGTTTATAACTTTATATACCAGTACATGGTAAGCCATAAGGTAATACAACAATAAAGGACATATTTAACAAAAGATATGAGCTTGTCATAAGTAGCTTAGCCTGCTAACGGGCGTATTATTATGTGGCTAGTCAATAGAAGAACAATACACAGGGAATTAAGAAAGCAGGTGCTAAGATATGAATAATAAGGAATTTAAAGATTAGGATTTAAATGACCTGGCCAGCAAACCGGCCAAATAAAGCTTCAACAGCCTAAAATATCTTCGGTCTGTCTCAATAGAACCATACACATATGGATATCATTGGAACCGGCTCATTGACCACACTGTGATAGTTACAGTTATACCCTGTGCCAATGCATTCTCTTATATATGCGAGTCGACCATAGGTCGCCTCGCATATATAAGAGAATGCATTGGCCTAAAAAAATTCTTTTTTTAACACTTTTTTACCATTTTTTCTTACATTCTTTAACAATTTTATAATTTTTAATGTGTTAAGCCAATGCATTCTCTTATATATGCGAGGCGACCTATGGTCGACTCGCATATATAAGAGAATGCATTGGCACAGGGCCATTCTGTTGGGTAAAGGGTTAAATGACCTGGCCAGCAAGAGAATGAGATTTAGGAAGAGATTTATTAGCCCCAAGTCATGACAGCTTTGAGTTTCAGAAATATGTTGTGATTAATAAGATTATGCAATAATATTAGCCTGTCATGACTTGTTACTGAATCAAGAGAAATTGATAGAGAAAGATTTGGAAATAGAGAAAATATAGGAAAATAGAAGATACAATTTTGAGAATAGATTCTTTAGCATCACTAAATTCACACTCTGGGGACCTTATTCTGCAAATGACAGATACACTAATTCAAGGTGTGCATAATTAGTGACAGCTGTATTATTGTTCATTCTACTCTCGGGATCCAAATAAACATATGCCTTCGTTTATTATAAACATACCACTACGATTATTAATTTTGTCAACATAATCACACTCATACGGTGCTTATTTGGACCCCTAACTTTATTAATTTCTGGAGGTCACAAATGAAAGAATTCTTCAAATTTCTCTTTAGTATCAGCCGCTGATTCAATTTAATGAATCTTTTATAGTCTAATTATCTTCTTAACCCTTTACCCAACAAACCGGCCAAAAACGCCCAAATAAAGCTTCAACAGTCTAAAACATCTTCGGTCTGTCTCAATGTCTAGAGTAATGATGCAACAAAATGGCTTCAATGATACACAAAACATAATTCGCGACATGTCAAGCTGGTAAAGTCAACTCAGTAACTGAATAGATCCTAGATCATTCTAATAACCATACCCACCCACCCCCCCCCCCCCCCCCCCCCCCCGTGACATGAGAGACAATAGAACACACCAGACATCTCGTTACTAACGAGACTTGCCTATTTATTTCCTGGTTTCCGGCGACAATTTTGTTTATATAAAATGTTTTATTACCTGCATTCCCCAAACCATGAGATTATATGGAGGTTGCAGGAGAGCTGGGTTTTTGACATCAAATTGGGAGACTTACGGGCAAAACGGGAGATTATATAGTTCACGTGTTTCCTGTTTTAAACGTTCTGAAACGAAGAGTTGGATACTCAAAACTGCGATGCCACATGGCTTTTTTATACATCATATGGGCATAGAAACGGGAACCCTTAGAAGGGGTCCGACTAGTCAACTAGTAGTCTATTACCTCTGGCGACTTAGTCGATTCCTTAAAAACGCTAATCATTTCAACACTACGGTTCTTTGACCACATTGTGATGGTTACAGTTATGCCCTGTGCCAATGCATTCTCTTATATATGCGAGTCGACCATAGGTCGGCTCGCATATATAAGAGAATGCATTGGCCTAAAAAAAATCTTACATTCTTTAACAACTTTATAATTTTTTCTTACATTTTTTAACAATTTTTATAATATTTTTCTACATTCTTTGACAATTTTATCATTTTTAATATGTGTTAAGCCAATGCATTCTATTATATATTCTACCAGGTCATTAACACATTTTCTACCTCCCCCTCTCCTGTCTCTGCCCTCTGGGGATAATAAGAGAATATAAGAGAATGCATTGGCACAGGGCCGTTCTGTTGGGTAAAGGGTTAATCTGCAAGGTCATTTGTCATGTGTTATTTAGACATAAAACAAGACAACACAAAAATTTAATCTTAAATACTGTTTTACTAGTAGTTACTTTTTGCCTTCCGTTCAGTTTCTATATCACCTAATTTGCAGAAGATAAAATGCATAATTTGCAGCATAAACGAGGTGCCTGGGAGAAAATCACCAACTTCATCTGATCCTAGGTCTCCCATAGCAGTTGAAGCCGCAAATATTCACACGGCCCTACCCCCAGCTCGCTGGAAATATGTAGGTTATAGTATCCTCACCAGTGTTACACTCTCCAACGGAGGCCTGTTTAAACAGAGAATAAACCTTCAGCATTTCCTCGTCAGTTGGTTTGCTCTTCAAATTCTTCACTTCTGCTGCTGCTTTTTCGAATTCCTGCAAAACATGAACATTTTAACTAATAACATTTGCTCATCACAGACATGGCATATTTGTGCTTTACAATAAAGGGCAACACATCCCCAGAGGGCAGAGACAGGAGAGGGGGAGGTAGAAAATGTGTTAATGACCTTGTAGCCCATACATTACAGTGTTTACAGTCAATGGTGCAACAAGGAATGCGGAAAGTTCAAATGATTAAGCAAAACCAAGAGGTCACCCCAAAGTTTCATACGAAGTTTGGTAAGAGAGTGACCTGCAGGGTGTGCCAAAGGATTTAGTCATGCAAACAGTAAAATCCAAGATGGCTGCCAGTTGCCATGTTTTTTAACAAAATAAAATTAGACAACTCCCATCCAGAAGTCACCAAGAAGATCCATAATAGCCTAATAGGCAATGCCTCGGTAAATACAGAGGCAAATCAGTTTGCCTAGGCAATTATATTACCATTGCCTGGGAAAAACAAATTCATTGGGTTACTAAAATTGATTTGTGTCTTTAGCCAAAATGACTTCCTTAAATCACTCTAAAGCAGGGTTTCCGCTATATGTAGACCCGATGGCACTAGAAATGTATTTCATCATTTCTAGTGCCGCACGGCTTCCTATACCCTGTGTACAACTATCTATTTCACAACATTTTTCATCTAAACAATGAATGCTAGCCTTATTACCTCACCATATATTTTCTGTCGGTACTCCCCGCCACAAGTTGACGCCAAAAGTTCCCACAATCGGCGCACCTAAATGCTTCTATCAGACATTTGTCATTTGTCAACATCACAAAACACGACTTCCATCTGCCATGTTGTTGATTTGATGACCTTCACACGATCATGTGACGATGCGGGGAAGTCTGAACAAAACAAGGTCAAACTACTGGATAACCTGATACAATCATTACTCATTTATAGCCGAAGTGTGATATCGCTGAACAGATGATAGGTTGAGAATAGAATAATCCCGACCGCTTATACTGTATACCCAATGTTACATTTACATTGAATCTTGATTACATCGGTGAATATATCCTGTTATTAAGTCTTTAAACTTATATTTTGCATACGTTGTAAGATATTACGAAATAGTCTAGATCGTAACCACGATCGGAATAGCCTACTCTGTGAAAAAATGTCATCATGATTACTGCTGATTTCAATGTCGATAAGTTCTACTGTGCAACTGATATGATGTGCAGCTTTGGCAATTTCGCAGTGAACATTTCACACTTTGATCCCTTGTTGGCACAGCACAGTATGATGAAACCACTCAAATATTTCCGTTAAACATGTGACAACTGGAAGAAGACATGAATGTGCAAAACAACCTGACTCAAGGACTGCCAACGATTGTTTGATCTAAGTAGCAGCCAACCAATAAGTGTCAGCTACAACTAAACAACAACAGAAACATTCAACAAATAATATTATTGTTCACACAAAATACCCGTGTATACATACCAATAGCGTACGCCTACCGACATAATTACAAGTATCAGACAATAGTATGCAGTTAGTTACAAATGGTGAGAACAAATGAGCAACACCGCTGAGCTGTGGTGGAAGACGGAGAACAATAGCTGAGATATTGCGAGATATGCTTTAATTGCATAAATGAAATAGAACGTCTCTTTAATAAACACCTCTGCGTACGAAAATCGTAACCCGCCACCCATGCGAAAATATTGATTATCCAGTACTTTAGTCTGAAATGTATTTACTGCGGTACTGCCGACCTCGATGACAACAAGATGGAGGTCCATGCTTATTTGTATTGTGACAAATGACAAATGTCTGATAGAAGCATTTAGGTGCGCCGATTGTGGGAACTTTTGGCGTCAACTTGTGGCGGGGAGTACCGACAGAAAATATATGGTGAGGTAATAAGGCTAGCATTCATTGTTTAGATGAAAAATGTTGTGAAATAGATAGTTTTACACAGGGTATAGTGAACCGTTAGCCGCCCTAATGGGCAGTTTGAGCTGATCATTAGGGCGGCGTAGTGTCTAGCTATATGAAAATGCAGTATACAAACTTTTTACTTTCCAAACTGTACTTAATATAACTATAATAACTAAATATAAAATATTGATTTAATGTTATTAAATAATATTTTATTCAACTAACAGTGATTCCTAGGGACTGTGCTATAAAATAACTTTTAATAAGTATAAATAAAAAAAAATATTTTGTCAAAATCAAATAGCTAATGCCCTAGTTTCAATCCTGAAGTAGACATTGGCTGTTATCTGTTGGTAGTGTTGCCATGAATCAGTGAATCATAGAATGGACTTTAGGACTCAATATGGAATTTGGAGTTTGATCGGGGCATTTTCATTTTTTTGCCACGAAGATAGGAAAATTATATACTACATCATACATATACCATTGCGGTGGTTACAGTAGGAATAACATTATGTTCAACTTACGGCTGACATGGTAAAACTGAGTTAGATCTCTATAAACAGATGAAAATGTTGTAATTTCGACTGGATACGCCCAAGCGTGTCTGAAAATGCCGGCAGACTATTTTTACTTTTATGACACAGAAGATCTACACGTGATATTCCGCATTTCATTTACTTATTCGTATTTCCTTATTCACAAACACAAAGTTACGGTAAGCCAACAGTGCAATAATAACAAATTAGTATAATATGATTAGCGTCACATATAATTGTCAACCAGACAGAGTGACACGTACATCTATATATTCCTCATATCACGGGGAAGCCTTAATAAATACATGTAAGTTCTGAGGAAATTGATGGCAAACATGTTTTATATACCGGTATGTTGTAGCTAACATGGCGGCCCAACGTTGGTCACTAACGTTGGTCACTCAACGTTGGACCAACGTCGGCTCTACTATAATGCGCGTGGGGTTTCAAATTTGTGACAGATAGGCACAAAATACGAGATTTGATCCGTGCCCAACGCATCGAAGCGAAAAACTAATTATTCTGTCAAATGGTAGTTTATTTTCATAATAAGACTCTTCGGTTCCCCATGCACGCCAAATAAAATCAAACACTTTCGGAGTGTGTCACACCACACCACACCACACCAGCTAGGTCACTCGCGAATTCTGAGTTTATATCATCATATTCCGTATTTTTTTCTTGAAACGATGGTGTATTCAGATTGTTAGTATCTTTACCCCCTCAGATTCTTTGCTGATACGTATCTTATATGTGTCCCGCCATATAAAATCCAGTCGTAAGTGGGGATTTTGTTTACCATGTGCCAATGCATTCTCTTATATATGCGAGTCGACCATAGGTCGCCTTGCATATATAAGAGAATGCATTGGCCGAACAATTTTTTATCATTTTTTAAAAATAAATGTTTCTTACATTTTTTAGGACATAAAATAAAAAACATCCATTACCCTGCAGGGAGCCCCACACATATATAGAAGCATATAGAAGAGTGTCGTCTGCTCATGTTTGTCTGGGGCTCTGTATGGGTAAAATTATAAAATTGTTAAAGAATACAATTTACATGTCACCCCAGAATCCAATCTAGACCTTTAAAATAGAAACAGATGCTCCTAAATTACTATTTCTTTGGCTTCGGGGGTAAAAAATATTTAATTCGAGTCGAGGAACCTACACATCAAAGCTCAGAGTGATCAGATATCTATTTTTGAAGTTTGTTATTTCAATATTTGTGGCCCAGAAACACGCCGTCAAATGGATGGTCTCGGTCAAAATTTCGGATGAAGATGGATAACTCTAAAAACAAGTGATAATACGGCCATATTTCGTTGAACATAATGTTGATAAATAGCAAGTTTTGGAAAATTTTATACCATAGTTGACAGTGGTTAGCATTATTTTGTTGCAATTGATCGATTCTGATAACTAAAGCGTATTTTGAAGGAATGTTGTTGTTGTTGTATCTTGATGGTATGGCGACCATCTGATCGGATTGAGTACCTTTAATACGTTAACTCTCGGAAAATAAAATGTTCCATCAACTTGCTATGCTTCATGACTGAGTATGCTGTGCAATATAAACGTAACAATTTTTACCTGGGCGACTGTGCCGTTTACTGACATTTCTTGATAATTATTATTAGTTACTTGGTCCCCGTTTGTCACACCAGCCAGACACCGACATCTAAAGCAGACGTTACCTAGGTCACACCAGCCAGACACCGATATCTAAAGCAGACGTTAGCTAGGTCCCCGTTTGTCACACCAGCCAGACACCGACATCTAAAGCAGACGTTATCTAGGTCCCCGTTTGTCACACCAGCCAGACACCGACATCTAAAGCAGACGTTAGCTAGGTCCCCGTTTGTCACACCAGCCAGACACCGACATCTAAAGCAGACGTTAGCTAGGTCCCCGTTTGTCACACCAGCCAGACACCGACATCTAAAGCAGACGTTAGCTAGGTCCCCGTTTGTCACACCAGCCAGACACCGACATCTAAAGCAGACGTTAGCTAGGTCACACCAGCCAGACACCGACATCTAAAGCAGACGTTAGCTAGGTCACACCAGCCAGACACCGACATCTAAAGCAGACGTTAGCTAGGTCACACCAGCCAGACACCGACATCTAAAGCAGACGTTAGCTAGGTCACACCAGCCATACACCGACATCTAAAGCAGACGTTAGCTAGGTCACACCAGCCAGACACCGACATCTAAAGCAGACGTTAGCTAGGGATGAGAAGAGGTATCCCTTAGAGAAATCATGGTCAGCCAAATATATTGGTAACCATTACTATCGCTTGCGGTATATTAGGAATCCCACGTATTTGGTGACCAATGTGAACATCCGTTGGCGCATCTCATTGTGGCTTACCTTGAGACATAAAATGATTCACTGAGATTGATCATGCTTGGATGGCATCCAAATCGTTGGACAAACCTCCACATCCAGAGCAGAACATGGGAAAACCAGAAAGCTCTCAAAGAACGATCAGGCGATGTGTTGGATCCCACCTTACATGATCGGTGTTAATTTTTGATGCGATGAGTTTGCAGATTTTGATATATCGAGCTGGCTGGCCACAACTTCCCTAGAGGTTGGACGACAATTGGGTCCCAAGAAAGTTGGCCTACCAGAGGAGCTGAAGTTGGCGCCCTCACAGTGACAACACATGGTTAACATACTGAGGGCTTCCCACTTCATTTAGACGATATTAATTATAGAAGACTTTTTGGACAAGTTGACATCCCTGATTCCGGGTTGGCATCTCAGATGGAGCTCTTGTTGGGGGTCGACCATCAGTGGCGGACCAGGCAGATATTTTTGGATGATCAGAGATTATGGTAACCAGAAAGTTAGGCGCCCTCATAGTGGCGGTGAATAGGTCATTGTCGCATGGTTTCGAGCAAAAAGACACACAGGATATCTCAAACGGGCAAAAAGACACCCAGGATGTCCCAAACAAGCAAAACGACACCCAGGATCTCAAAGTCTCACCAAACAACGGGAATTTTTTTTAGTCGTCTGCTATTATAATTATTTGCTTGTGATCGGAGTGAAATATCAACGAAATTTAAATGGGCTTTGAGTCTGACAGGCAGCGCAGTTCCGTATCCTTGATAATTGGGCCAATACCACTAAACAAAATTCCCGTTGTAAGAGAATGGACTGGCACAGGGTCTTTAATGCTGCACACCATGCCATCAAATGGTTGATGAAAACAACAAATGCCATAGTGGCACCACATGTTTAACAAACTGAGTGTTTCCCCACTTCATTTAAACTGGAAATAATAATTATAGAAGCATTTTGGGAGAAGCTGGCATCCTTGATATCGGGTTAGCGTCTCAGATAGAGCTATTGTATGGGGTCGATCATCAATGGCGGACCAGGCACCAGTGAATTGCAGTCAAGGACTGTTGTAAATTAAGAGCTATTGGCAATAAAGTAGACGTGGGTCGTTTCACAATCAAAATAAGTGGTAACATAGTTACTGCCACTGCCATAAAGGGGAACTGTACGCCATTTTCAATAAATTCCCGATAATAACAACGATCTAATATCGATAATATATACATGTAGAAAAATAAGTAATTGAGTCGAAGATGTATTCTGTAAACGTTCATGTTAATTAATAGGTCATCTTAAAATCAAAGTTAATAATTTTATATACATTTATTTTATGGCTGGAGCCATAAATTAAATTACGAATTTCCGTGTACAAGATGTAATCAAATTAATTAACGGATAGTGGATTGGGAAGCGCGTAACACACATGATAGTGTAGTGGCTATATATACAATAACTTGAATGAGTACCGTATATGGGACTTGTATGCATATAATATAACATTTATTTGATACATTTGCTTGAAAACTGTACAAAAATTACTCGACAACGACAATTTGCATTTTCGCATTCCTAGAGGAGCGGCCAAATCCAAAAAGGGCCATAGTTTTCGAGATACCCCTACCCTAGGTAGAACAAGTTGAAATCAACTTTTTCTGGAAGGTAAACATATATAATTTATGAAAATGATTCTTGGCCTTACCGGAATTGGTGGCAGCTATGTATGGTAAGACTATTTGTGAAGGTACCCTACCGAAAAATTAGCCTGTTTTCAGCGGTTGACCAGCTATACACCATTGGTTAAAAGTTAATCACATCACCAAAAACAGAACGTTCTATTTGTTATTATGGGGTACATGGTGATACTAGATTGGAACGTTGTTATTTGATTCTGGTTTGTTTGAGATTTCACGACGTCATGGTGGAGAATGTAACGTTCTGCGTCAAAAAATCATGACGATTCCGATAAACTGTCGCCCGTCAACTCTATACAAAACTAGCACGCTGGATTGAGCTTATCTTGTCATATATTTTTCGAAAGACTGGAATATGTTCTACCGGAGGTTATTAAATTATTTTCCTGATCCTACAAATATTGCAATAATAGGCAAAAACTTAACCCTCCCCCAATGTCATAAAATGCTAAGTATAGCCATCGCCGGGGGTTATATACCAGCATGATAGAATAGCGCGTAGTATTTCCTTTTATTTAGTGTAGAACACACATAACAAGTGTAAAATGCGAATTTCCAACCATATGCACTATTAGAAGAGTATCTAAATCCAAGATGGCGTCCAATATGGCATTCAGTTTTTATTTTAAGACTAAGTGAAGCGACATACGAAAAATCCAGAAAAGGAACGTCCCCAGTGGTAAAATGTATATTATTTTAATGACCATATAGAATAGCATTTCATATGAAACATTAGTTTTACCAATAATTCATCTTATCAATTGGTAAAATAATAGTCAAAAATTTATTCCGCCAGTCAATGTCATAAAATTCGAACTAAAGTTGTCGCCTGGGATTGGAACCACGAATGATCGCATAATGCGCAGTATTTTGTTTTATTTAATGTAGAATACACATGCAAATTGACCAGAGAAAATTGCCATCCATATTTGTTATAAGAAGAGTATCATAATCCAAGATGGCGTTCAATATGGCGGCCAATTTTAATTTTAAAACTTAGTGAACGGCATACGACAAATACAGAAAAGGAACGTCCCCAGTGGTATATTATATATCATTTTACTGACTACATAGAATATTTCATATCAAACATTAGATTCAGCATTAATCCATATTATCACTTGATGAAATAATTAGACAAAACACTTAACCACCCCTACAGTCACAAACATCCACACAAATGGGCCGCTGGGGATTGTAGTACAGGCCAAAAAGAAATGAGCATACATTTTTGATTTCATTTGTGCTGAATACGATAAAGAAACAAAAGTTTGAAGTCACGCCCACTATTGTGCCATAATGGCGGCCAACATGGCAGTTAAGTTTAATGTCAACACTTTCTGAACAACTAATACGATATGCGGGCAAAGAACGTCTCATATGGCATTACTTATGCGATGTATTAGCTAGAATGTGTGTTTCCATTATTAAATGGCAATCAACATATATGTTATCTTCATAAATATGAGCAACAGTTGCTTTTATCAATCATAAAAACTACATGGCTCTGATAGCCAACCATTCAATTAACGTTCAGTGACTAAAGGTCAAACATGACTCCAGTGACGACATGTTCATAGAAACATAGAGACAGATGGATATTAGAAATACATTTATAATTCCCACATTTTCATTGAATATGAGTCATACAATGTGAACCTATGCATTTACAGCAATGGACACTTGAGCATGGCATGTCCAGTTTTTCTTGAGAAACACAAAGGACCCTACTGGGCGAACAAGAACACAACACTATATGCCAGTGATTTTGAGTTGATTACATCACTCTGATTTACACTCATTTACTTGTATCCCCATAAAACACTTGATCAACGACGAAGGTGTTATGAATCCCGATCAGCAACACTGATATGAGGTCCATGTTAAGTGAAAATAACTTTCGAATATCTGTGCCAGTTTGGTGGTAGGTGGTTTATGTGTGGACTGAGTATATTGATTCCGCGGTAAGATCGGCGCTGTCTTTCCGCCACCCATAATAATACAATGTATGTCGTGATATGGCCTAGTCGCCATATACCAAACCATAAACACAATTTGAATATCTATATATCAAGACTAATGACTAGTGTTTATTGTGAATTGCCTTATGCCTGTCACCATTTCAATTGTGTTTATATTTGCTACTAGCCTACAGTTTTTCATTACTTACCATTTTATCCATTTCAAATGCCACCTGACTCAAAAGAACCGTGGACAAAACAATGTTTTTTAGTGACATTCTGGTTTGCTAGTGAGTTGCGTGATTATGAATATAATCTAACGGCAATCATAAATGGAACACTAACGTGCATGTTCAGTGAGATTATCGCACTATCACCTATGTATCAATAAAATGTATTAGCATGAGAGATATTACTACACATGTAGTCCGGACCCACGTCCCTAAGAACTGATACAGATATGATATCCACCAGAGATATAGAAGATTCAATTTCATTAGTCTAGCCAGGGAACTCAATATCTTCTGTTTGTAACATATATGAATCCGATTGACATTCACAACAATTTAACTAACATATTAGTCGAGACTAAAATATCAATGAACGGAAAAACATGCACATCAAGCAACATATGGCGAGAACAACTTATATGCATAGGTATGCGGTGTTATTCTCTTATTTCACGCTGAGCCGAAACTCGGACGATTATACAAACCAGCAACCTCTAGATCACTATAACGCATATTTATAACCTATTTTTACGCTGATTGCATTATATGAACATTGTGTTATGCCATTAAAGAGCACTGTGTGTGTGTGTGCGATGATGACTTCCGTGTTACGCTAATAGGCAGTTACTATGATGTGTGAACTTTGACTGCTCGTGGACTCATATCCCACTTTCCCAAAACCAGATATCGATTAGATATCTTATTTGCTGTATTTCAAAATGTATGCCATTTTTGTCTTTTGCGTTACTGCATATAACAACAGTTAGTGATTCTGTTATTTAATGTTTCATTTGGCCAAAACTATTGCAAGGCTCTCTGAAAATGTTGGTGGAAATTCAAAAGGACATGTTAAGGAGGACTGCTCATTCAAGACTATCACAATATATTAATAGTGATATGATAGTCATATGGTAGTATTGAACATTACAACATCACTTCGTATCGCATCGAGTGCATGATTATTTGTAACGGTCAATGACCATCCTATATTATTACCAGTTGTCTACATATTGTGAGTGCTTACTTACTTAACGTCTATAAATGACATAAAATTGTCAAACAATAGTCAAAATGCGCACTGGAGATCGATACACGATACACGATTCAGAAAATTAAACTATTTAAGTCATTCTCGGAATTTCGCTAAGTGTTTTTTATTTTGGTTGGTTTGTCTTTCTCCAAATATTTGATATAAAGTTCCTTATAATTGCTAAACAATACAATACAATACAATACAATAATTAATTTGTATAGCGCTCAATATTATGAGTACATATTCAACGGCGCTTTACATTACATCGAGCTCATTGCCTAATCAGCATAATACATGTACATGCACATATATCTAGGAATTAAATGCTACATCAAAGAGATATGTTTTGAGGCCGGTCTTAAACATATTTAAATCAGTGCATATTTTCAAGTGAGGTGGAATGCTATTCCATAGATGTGGACCTGCAAATGAAAATGCCCTATCGCCAAACGTTTTCTGTTTGTTGAAAGGAGTGTACAAAAGCATACTGCTATCAGATCGTAATCCATATGTACACACATTTCTGTCTTTGATCATATCCTGTATATACAATGGTGACATGTTATTACGAGATTTGAATACAAGCAAAATAATTTTGAACATGATTCGATACTCCACTGGCAGCCAGTGTAATTGCTTGAGAACTGGAGTTATATGTTGATGCCGAGGAGTGTATGATACAACTCGCGCCGCAGCATTTAGCACTTTTTGCAGGCGATCACACTGGTAATCCGGTAGTCCATACAGTAAAGAATTACAGTAATCTAAGTGTGACGTGACAAAAGCATGGACCAATGTCTTAGTTGAGTCTACATCGAGGTATTGTCTAATTTGTCGGATTTTGTATAAACCTCTGAACGCCTTCTTACACATATTAGAGATATGGTTATCCATTGTCATGTTTGTGTCAAAATACGATCCCAGGTTGCGAGCAGTGTCCTTTGTTGGTATGTCGGCGTCTCCCACATGAATTGAACTGATGTTGACTTTCTGAAGTTGTTGTCGAGAACCAATGATTATGAATTCAGTCTTATCGTCATTTATCATGAGTCGGTTGGTAATCATCCACGCTCTAATGTTCACAATACAGTTCTCCACAATTTGACGTGCTTTAGTTTCGCCTCTCTCTGTCGGTCGAAATGAAAAGTAGATTTGGGTATCATCTGCATAGCCGTGAACATCGGGGAAGTGACTTTCAACAACAGAGAATAATTTTGAAATGTAGAATAAGAACAGCACGGGTCCAAGACAACTTCCTTGTGGAACTCCGCACTCGATGGGGAAATTTGTAGACTTTGAGCCATTAATGGATATTTGCTGTGATCGGTTCGTGAGGTAAGATTTCAACCAGATAGCTGCAGTGCCGCGAACACCAAAGTCAGATTGTAGAGTATCTAGAAGAATATCATGGCGGACGGTGTCGAAAGCAGCACTCAAATCTAGTAGCACAAGCAGAGTGACCTTTCTTGTTTCCATGCTGCAGAGAATATCATTTTGGACTTTAAGCAGCGCGGTTTCAGTTGAATGGTGTTGACGGAAAGCAGAAGTGTTTATTGGAAGAGGTGCATGTTGTTCGCTGTGCCGAATGAGTTGGTCTATTACTGCCTTTTCACACAATTTAGAAATGAAGGATAGGTTGCTGACGGGTCGGAAGTTCTTGAAAACAAGGTCAGCACCGGATTTCTTGAGAAGAGGGTGAACTATGGCTGTTTTCCAGCTACTGGGAACATGTCCTTGGCTTAATGATAGGTTTATCAACTGGGTGATGATAGGTATCAGGGAGTCACATTTCTTGAGTAGCGTTGTTGGTATAGGATCGAGTTCACAAGATGCATTTGAAGAGCGTTTGATGATTTTAACGACATCGTCAAGGTCGAGATCGTCGAATGTTGTGAACGTTTCCGTGGCTTCCTCTTTGTCGACACAAGGCGCTTTCACGGTGATGTTGTCAATCTTCTTTTGGATAAGTTCTATCTTTTCAGAAAAGAATTCACCAAACTGCTCCGCCAATTTTCCTGCGTCATCATGCGGTGGTAGTGTCTCATTCGGTTTCTCCTCACACATTTTTTTAACAACTTTGAAAAGTTGCCTGGTGTCACCTTCGCACTTGTTGATCGAGTCGGTGTAGTGTGACTTCCGGGCTTCCTTTAGTTGATTGGAGAACTTGTTTCGGGCATCACAGTACGATCTTTCATGTTCTGCAGACGTGCCTCGGGTCCTCTCCTTTTTTCTCCGGTCGGCTTTGAGTTCTTTCAGGTTGTCGTTGAACCAGGGTAGCGTTGGACGCACGACTATTGTTTTGGTCTTAGTTGGTGCATGTTGGTCTAGCAGCTGGGATAACGTGTTGTTGTAACAAGACACAAGTCCATTTAAATCAGTCCATTGTTGTTTATGCAGATCTGATTCTTTGATGTCACTGTCGAATTTCTCAATATTGATGTTGTTTATTTTGCGGAAAGTCACAGTTTTCTTTGTCAACTTCGGTCTGAGGGTGCTGATTGTGCAGTCCACAAAGGAATGATCTGAGAGTTTAGTTGTCACGGTTGGTGGGGTTATGGAAAAGTCGTCTGAACATCTGGTGATGATGAGGTCTAGAATATGTCCAGATTCATGTGTAGTAGTTTTGACGTGTTGTGTAAGTCCATACGAATCTAGGAGTTTGTCAAAGTTTCGAGCAGTAGCGTCGTTAACATCATCGAAATGAATGTTGAAGTCACCGCAGATGATGAGTTTTTCTGGACACACAACCAAAGATTCAAGATATTCTTTGAATTCCTTTAAGAAGGTGCAGGTTGTGACTGGATGGTTGTCAGAAAATGGAGGACGATATAGGCAAACGGCACGCAGAACATCGTTGTGTAGTTTAAGTTTCCACTCGAGGAATTCAAACGAGGATTTTTCCCCGCTGGTTGATGACATCAGTTTTATGTTTTCTCTACACATCAAAGCAACACCACCGCCAGTTCTGTCGGATGGTCTTGGAGCGCAACAACCTTGGAATACAACCTAAATATTCAACACATGCAAATTTCCACCCAGTATTAATCCTTGCGTCATAGCTAAGGGTGTGACATTTGGAACGTAATGTAGGATACTACCGATTCAATATAAGATAGGAAATTTCCTACTCCGCTGTCCAAATTATGGTCTGTCTCCACATGACATACTACATTGCAACATGCGTGCGTCACCACTACATATAACCACAATATATTTCACCCAATTCATGTGGTGTGCTGTCACAGAATCGGAAAATTTGGTGGTAGCAATGTTTCGACAATATTTACATTTAACCAGACTACTGGTTAAGTGAGGGTCTGTCTCATCAGGTATGTAACCCATCCATGTATACATAAGTATACCACATGTTATGTGTCAGCGCAGAACACGTCGGCATGCAGTTATGATGCATGCTTCAATTATGCCAAACTGTTTTTGCCAAACTACACCTTTCTGGGGTGTCCGTACTCCATTATTTGCGAGTATGTCCGACGTTATAAACTGTGTATATATATCAGGATTTAGTTATTCAAGGGTATATCACCCACTCTAATTATGTGATATTTGCGAGTATGTCGCCGAAACCTGTGTATAGCAGGATTTAGTAAATCACGGGTGTATAGCCCAGTTCCATTTTGTGAGAATTTTCACACACTCCCGTGAATTGTTTGTTAGAGTTGATTTAATATTTAAATGGAACTCAGTTTTACGCGTAGTCCAAACAAACAAGCTGGGTGGGGTTCACGCCTCTCACTAATATAATTGATCACCTTAACCTAAAGTGAGCTTTGATTATTCCACTCATCAGCTGGATCAGGCCACTCGTTCCCTCCCTGTGGGGATGTTTTACGAGGTGCGGTCTGCATTTTAAGTTTCAAGTCATTAAAATGGCATCGATAAACCCTGTCACGATCCGTGCCTCGATAGATTGACTACTGCCTGTATACAGAGAGAGAGAGATATCTTTATTACCTCCAAGTATAGGAGAGATCGATACACATGACATATAAATACAGTTGGATTAAAGTGGGCTCCCCTGACCAATGTGGTGGGCCGTTATGTACAAGTATGGAGAGGTGTTGGAAACCACGAGTGAAGCATATATGCATTTGAATGTTCACAACAGCATTTGTTGCAGGAAAATCTGATTTGTCCAACAGATATGACAGTTAGTCGTTACAACATGCGTGGGTGTTGAGAAGATAATTACAATGGACGAGACACGGGTTGCTGTACGCCATTCCTTATCATTGTGCTGAGAACGTACAGGAACTTCGCAGAATATAGTACTAGTTCCTTGAGGCAGTGAGATATGTGTTCTGTTAGGGTTTCCAGAGAACTTCCGAGGAGGGTTGCTACCAGGTCATCTCTGGCTAACGACGCAAGGTGAAAATATTCGGGTATGCCGAAACGAGAGATAATCCCTTCCCAAAAAGAGTTTCTAATAATGAGTGCGGCTGGAGAAGAGCATACGAACATGGCGTGGTCGATTTCGTTCGAGTACACTTCGCTGCAGAGATGACACACTAAATTGTTGGCATAGGTAGTCCTGTTGAGAAGCAGTACTAAGTTTTTGAGATATTTCAACATGTGAGCGTTTCCATGGAGAAGTTTCCAGACTGCCCAGTTTGATAGGGGATTAGGGTGAACTTTCCACAGAATTCGCAAGGATGGATCGGACGAAACTTTGGTCTGCCACGAGGAAATGAACGTTCCCCTGACAGCTGCCTTCACAAGAGTTATCCACGTTGACAGTTTTGGGAAGACCCCAATGTCCAAGTAGTCGTTCAAATAGTTCAAAAGATCGTATTTGGCTAATATGGAGAACATTTCCTGTACAAAACCACTGGAGCGACTGTATAGTCTGTAGAGGTGTGCTTTCAGGACAAACAGTCGTAATGGTAATTGATGGCCGAACGGTAGATGGATAAGACGTCCCATAAAGCAAAGTTTTTTGATATGCAGTTGATATTCAATTGGTAGAAATCCAAGAAGACCTAGCGATAGCCTAGTTGACGCTCGTTTTGGGAGGGATTGTGCGTATTTGAGACATGTTCTGGCGGCTTTGTTCATAATGGTGATGGCGGAACTTTGATAAAAAGGAACCACCTCGACACCGTAGAGAGCTCTCGGTAGAACAACAGTTTTGAGGACATTTGTCATGGTGATGGGTGTAGTGGATTTCATAAGTTTGTTACCCATGATATTGACAAAGTTGTTCCTCATTTTTGTCGACACAGAAGAGGCGGAATTGACCTGCTTCGCAAACTTGTCCTGAATTAAACCAAGATGGGCACATTCTGTAAATTCCTGAATAGTTTGATTGCCCAACCAACCTCCATATCCTTCCCGAGCGGTCATAAGTTTTTATTCTCGTTGAATACAACAATTTTGCTCTTCGTGGAGGTGAATTCAACATCGCCACCGCCTGCTATATTTCACACATATGTTCAACAAGGATTCTAGACCGGATTTCGATAGCGACAGAAGAGCGATGTCGTCGGTAGTAGTAGGAGCGCCACATGGGATATTGCAGATTCTTAGTCCGTATGGAGAAGTTGCTAGTTCGTTAAGTAGGTCGTCTATGAAGACGAGATAGCAGAGAGGTGACAGAACGCACCTTGCCGAGTAGATTGCAGTATTTTGAAACTTTGCGACATGCGGCCGTCATATAGTACTTTGCTAGTCATATCCGAATGGATGTTCTCCAACAAACTGACAAAGTGTGGCGAAAATCCGAGCTGAATGAATTTGTACAGGAGGCCAGTGTGCCATACTTTATCAAAGGCTTTCTTGGAGTCAAGGAAGGCAACATATAAATTGGAGCTATTGTCTTTGGCATATGATACAGATTCCGTGAGAATGAATGACGTCATCGAACAGCTGATACCTTTCTGAAAACCCATTTGTTGTGCATTCGGAAATCGTTTCATTTGGTGGCTTTGAAGAAGACGGCTCAACAGAATGGATTCGAATAGTTTGTATAGGACCGATAGAAGTGTTATAGCACGGTAACTATCAGGAGATGTCGGTGGTTTAGGCGGTCCTTTGTATAACGGAATGACTATTCCTTCTTTCATCGTTGGTGGAATCCACCCCATACGGAATATACCGTCATATAGTCTTTTGATGCATTCTATGAAGGAAGTCGGAGCGTGCAACAAATGTTCATTCAATAAGTCATCTGCTCCACCCGCTTTGTTCTTTTTCAGTTTCCTCACATGAAGAACGATTTCGGTGAGTTCGACTGGTTGACACTGTGGGCAGTTCGGTTGCACGGGATCTTTAGCAAGAGAAACACAGCTAACAACTTCTCTGGTAACGTGGTCCTCAAACTCTGGCTCAGAGTGGGGTGGTGGATTGAACAATTCTCTGAAGTACTCAGACCAGCCAGAAAGTGTTTCATCTGCGTCACGTGTCAGAGACCCATTGAATTCCATAACCGATCCGATTTGAGAGACATGCGAACGGTTTCGGTTGATAGACCGCCAGAAGGACGTTTGGTTGGAGGCAGCGTCGCACTCAAGTTTGTTTTGTTGATCGGATAGGTACGCATTGAACGCAGAGCGATGAGCTTTCCTAAAAGTCCTTTTAGCGTCTTTATACTGAACATACGTTGAGGAGGTAAATACTCGTGGGCGACCAGCAAGCGACCACAATTTGTATTTTGACTTGCAATCAGAGCTCAGACTGCTGAGTTGTTTATTCCAGTATGGTTTCAAGTGTGCGTGGTAGGACATTTGAGGGATAGTCTTTTCTGCGCTATCAATTAAAATGTCGACACAATTGCGATAATACGAATCAAGGTCATTTTTTGTCGTTTATCTCTTTGGTCAGTAACGGTTTGCACAGGGAAGTTAGATTGTCTTGATAAGACTTCATTTATTCACATTTCCAGCGATATATTTCCCTCGTGTAATTTGACGGTGGTTTTAGTGAAGGAGCTACATCTATACAACAGAACACTGGTCTGTGGTTTGAACTATTAGTTGCTGCATCTTCTGTGACATGAGTTTTAGATACACAATTAACCATCATGTCGGAGATGACAATGTGATCGAGCAGCGAAGGAGTCGCGCCGTCATAGTAAGGGACGTATGAGAAGTCACTGCCAGTACAAGATGATAATGTAGTGAGTGCTGTCAGGTTGTGCAGTTCGAAGAAGGCATCTAATGCTCTAGCACGTGGACACGTTAAACTTGAAAGTATCGTTCTATAGTTTTTCCCCAAATTCGCATTCATATCTCCCATTAATATCACAGGACCATTCGGTTCCAGGCGTGAGGTAATGTCAGCTAAGTCTGATAAACAGTCGAGAAAATATGAAATATCGTGATTGGCACCAGGTAGATATACTTGAATCACGGAGAGAAAAGAACTATTATTCATCTTGATCTGCAGAGAGATCATTCTATCATTTGTAGATTCAATCTCGATACACTGGAAACTTTTGTGGACCAGGATAGCTATACCGTCTTTCACAAGACAACCTCCATTCGCAGTTCGAATCGAACGACCCGGTTTCGCAATGTAAATGTAATCATGTGAGAGAAATCCGAAGGACGACAGTGAAAATTCATCAAGCCAATGTTCAGAAATGCCGACGATCTGGAAATAGCCCGATGCCAGCATATCACTTAAATGGGAAGCATTCCCCTTGAAACCTGTCATATTCCAGTTGCATATATTCAGCTTATTTGTAATAGCCATTGTTTGTTGAGCTGGGAGCTTCTGAGTACCAAGCCCTGTAGTAGACACCTGCGGGCCAGAAACGATTGTCAAGTAGTGGGATGCTTTCGTCTTTTGATACATTTAAACGAGCACTCACAGTCCCAACTCTGGAACTAGTGATGAGCTTCAAGAACGTTGGCTCGATACCTCTTTCAGAGAGAAAGTGAGCGAGGCCATTCTCTGTAGAACTGTCATCGATACCGCCCACGAAAAGACGCACTGTTCTTGTCCGGTGGACGCCTGAGAATCCATTTCGGTCATTATCTGAACGAGGATTCCTGTCAGAAATACGTGCGGTTTTGCGACTGGGGTCCCTCTTTAATGCCGCGGGACGTCTGTCGTTCCGTATTAGAGTTTCGATTTGCCTCGGTGCGCTCAGAGCATCGGCATAAGAATAAGGCGGACCGTCAGTGTTCACATGCTCAGCATGTTGTCGAGGAGGGGGTCTTTGTGTAGGATAATCTATACTACGTTCGCCATGTGTTGACAAATTATGAGCAGGATCGTCACTGTCCACGGATGCTCGTTGTATATCGCTGTAGTTGTCGATGAACTTGAATATTTCTGACATATGTTTGCCAGCCTCTGGTTCGGTTATTACTTCAATGGGAGAAGGTTTTATACGAACAGGGGTGCGTTTAGACTATCACAATATATTAATAGTGATATGATAGTCATATGGTAGTATTGAACATTACAACATCACTTCGTATCGCATCGAGTCTATGATTATTTGTAATCCATATCTGGTTTTGGGAAAGTGGGATATGAGTCCACGAGCAGTCAAAGTTCACACATCATAGTAACTGCCTATTAGCGTAACACGGAAGTCATCATCGCACACACACACACACACACACACACACACACACACACACACACACACACACACACACACACACACAGTGCTCTTTAATGGCATAACACAATGTTCATATAATGCAATCAGCGTACAAATAGGTTATAAATATGCGTTATAGTGATCTAGAGGTTGCTGGTTTGTATAATCGTCCGAGTTTCGCCTCAGCGTGAAATAAGAGAATAACACCGCATACCTATGCATGTAAGTTGTTCTCGCCATATGTTGCTTGATGTGCATGTTTTTCCGTTCATTGATATTTTATTCTCGACTAATATGTTAGTTAAATTGTTGTGAATGTCAATCGGATTCATATATGTTACAAACAGAAGATATTGAGTTCCCTGGCTAGACTAATGAAATTGAATCTTCTATATCTCTGGTGGATATCATATCTGTATTAGTTCTTAGGGACGTGGGTCCGGACTACATGTGTAGTAATATCTCTCATGCTAATACATTTTATTGATACATAGGTGATAGTGCGATAATCTCACTGAACATGCACGTTAGTGTTCCATTTATGATTGCCGTTAGATTATATTCATAATCACGCAACTCACTAGCAAACCAGAATGTCACTAAAAAAAGGTTGACGTTTCTGCGCCAATCCTTCAAATAAATCCAGGGTGTTCTGAATTAACGATTTAGAGTTCACCTGTAGTTGACCACTTGGTAAGATATCCACATCCACATTATAGTCCAATTCTTCTCCGATTTCAGATTTCATCTCCGCATTTGCCATGGTAAAATAATTTCAGTGTATAGATCAAGTATTCCGCAATGACTGGGCAGAATTTTGTTAACGAGTTCTTATAGGGATACTGTTCCGTGTATTTGGTAGCCAATCAGTTAGCTGGCAAGTGCTAGGCATAGGGTATCACGCTGTGCCATCATGTAATAATCTTACCCTGCCTGTGTACGGCAGCCATGGTTTAATTATGAAACAAGTTTGGCGTCCTGGTCTTAACGTTATTAAAGACGGTGAGATTTTTTTTTAGTAGAATTATCTATATCCCGGCCGTTTCAAGGCAAAATATTTATCTTAGACTTCTAAGGATCGATTCAGTTCAGTGTTTAGATTGAATAAAGAGCGTTGAGGCATCGTTTGACCCAACGTTCCGGTATGTCGAAAATCGAGCCTTGGTCTACGTACACCCATCATCTGCACGTCTAGGTGCGCCAATTTGTATGGGGTATTAGTGAGTAAGGCTATAGTGATAATATAGCTGTATATGTGATGCGTCATCTAAGCTACAAGAATAATGTAGTATTGTTAATCTGTGACCCGAGTGTATACTCGTAGTGACACGTATCCAACTGAGTGTAAACAGCACACTAATGTGCACCCATCCGTCCATCTGCCTTCATCTAGTGGCAGCATCTACATGCTGATACGTATCCATGCATTACTTAGGTCTGCATCCAACAACTAGATACAACAGGAATAGTAAACTCAATAGAGTTCCTCCTAAACCTATTAGATTGTTCGTGTGTCAATTAGACTCAGGACACAAGCACACGATTCCCATCGCACACAATAGGGATCGTGTTTCCTAACTACATAGGTATGGTATTTCATTGTGGTGACGCAACAAATATATTGCAATGTTGATGCCATGCGATGACGTTCCACAAGTCCAAACAGATGAGGATCGCCTCTTCTTTCAAAGCGCGATACAAAAGGCAATTCCTATAGGAAGTATACAGATTCAATATAAGATAGGAAATTTCCTACTCCGCTGTCCAAATTATGGTCTGTCTCCACATGACATACTACATTGCAACATGCGTGCGTCACCACTACATATAACCACAATATATTTCACCCAAAGACACGGTTGACCCGCACGTAGGGAGCTGGTCGACAGTTTATTAAGTTTATTTGAGACAGTCATGTCAAAGGTTTATCTGAAAAAATGTTGTCTTACCACCATCACTCAAACACAACATTTCCACGTCTAATATAAACACACACTCGAAAAAATATATCGCTTCAAACTGCCGATTGATACATTTTGAACGGCTTTCGTATTCATTGTTCGCAACGTGTTGACATTATAATTAGACGTCATGCTGGATTTTGATTGTCTCCTAAGACCAGATGTGGATGCAAATTTGACATTTTATGTTTCTTCGTTGTATTCAACGCAAAGTAATTGCTAACGATTTGCTTAATTCTTTGCATTCTGGACTATAGTCACAAGTGCCGCCATTATGTGGACGTTTGTGACTGGGTGGTGGTTAAGTTTTTGTTTACTAATTCTCCAACTGATAAGATGGACTAATGGTGAAACTACTGTTCCATATGAAATATCGTCTATGTAGTCACTTCAAAGATATACAATGCCACAGGGGGTGTCCCCTTTATAGTTCGTCCGTATATCCGTTCGCTAAGTGGTACAATTAAAATTGGACGCCATATTGGACGCCATCTTGTAGTTTCATTCTCTTCTAATAGTGAATATTGATGGAAATTTATACCTGTCACTTCGTATGTGTGTTCTACATTAAATAAAACAAAATACTGCGCATCAGGCTATCATTCGTGGTTCCAATCCCAGGCGATAACTTTAATTCAAATTTTATGACATTGGATGGAGGGATAATTTTTTACCTATTATTTTACCAATTGAAAAGATGTATTAATGGTCAAAGTAATGTTTGATATGAAATGTTATTCTATGTAGTCATTACAATAATATAGATTTTACCACAGGGGATGTTCCTTTTCTGGATTTTTCGTATGTCACTTCACAAAGTCTTAAAATGACCGCCATATTGGACGCCATCTTGGGTTTTGATACTGTTCTAATAGCGAATATTGTTGGAAATTCGCATTTTACACTTGTTATGTGTGTTCTACACTAATTAAAATCAAATACTACGCACTATTCTATCATTCTGGGATCCAACCCACGGCGATGGCTATACTCAGCATTTTATGACATTGGGGGGGGGGGGGGGTAAGTTTTTGCCTATTATTGCAAGATTGGTAGGGACAGGATAATAAAGTTCATACCTCCTGGTAGAAAATACTCCAGTCTTTCCAAACATATATGATGTGATAAGCTAGGTCGAGCGTGCTAGTTTTGTACAGAGTTGACGGGCGACAGTTTATCTGAAACGTCATGATTTTTTTTATGCAGAACGTTACATTCTCTACCATGACGTCGTGAAATCTCAAACAAACCAGAATCAAATAACAACGTTCCAATCTAGTATCACCATTTACCCCATAATAACAAATAGAACGTTCTGTTTTTGGTGATGTGCTTAACTTTTAACCAATTGTGTATAGCTGGTCAACCGCTGAAAACAGGCTAATTTTTCGGTAGGGTACCTTCACAAATAGTCTTACCATACATAGCTGCCACCAATTCCGGCAAGGCCAAGAATCATTTTCATAAATGATATGGATTTATCTTCCAGAAAAAGTTGGTTTCAACTTGTTCTACCTAGGGTAGGGGTATCCGACCACTTTTGGCATTTGACCGCTCCTCTGTAATAGCATTGATTGTTTCGGAGGAAATGTCTCAAAGACAGAAGCTGTACCTATTACCTGCACTACAGGTTCTGGAACAGAATTAGTATCAGTCGCATCAACTTGTGTTGCTAGTGATATACTGACGAGTTTGGTTTGACTCTGTGTCTGAGTGCTGGCATCAACACACTTTTTCGTAGACACGATTGTTGAGTACGTGTATGTTGACATGTGGAATGGATGGTCGAGGACCAACTATTTTCTTATCATCCATATATGACAGATGCTTCCCAGCTTTACATCGTTGAATTTTGAATTCATAATCCCAAATGGGCCATGAGCAATCCATTGCAGCATGTGAACCTTGACAGTTTGAACATTTTTAAGATTCGTACAATCCCCATGATCGTGACCAGAAATAGAACAATCGTGCACATTTGGTTTCTTTATTTTTAATGTTCCTGGCCATGGCCATATACCCCTGGCCAAATTCCGTGATACTGAAGTATACGGCCATATTTCGTTGAACAACATGTTGATAAATAACACGTTTTGGGAAAGTTTGGAAAACTTTTTGTCTCATGGCATTCTTAATTTTTTCCAGTAAAACTTCTTTAAAAAACAACAAGTTCTGAAGATTGTGTGTAGCTTGAACGATAAATGTTTCGCCCACGTAATATGGAAATACAACATAAACACGAAATCAAAATAATAGGCGCTGCTCTTTATTTCTTGCAGGTGGCTGAAACATGTTCCGTACCAGGTTCTCTCGCTCAGTGGCATGGAACATACTTGTTTTCGGATGTATGTGTCTCTCAGGCGTGGTTATTGTTATAATGTTCACTACATGCCAATGCGCAGTCACATCAATGGCAACAGTAACAACAACTACAACAATCGAAACTACTACCACTACGACGACTACTACCACATCAACACCGCGGCCCACTACAACGACTACTACCACATCAACACCGCGGCCCACTACGACGACTACTACCACATCAACACCGCGGCCCACTACAACGACTACTACCACATCAACACCGCGGCCCACTACGACGACTACTACCACATCAACACCGCGGCCCACTACAACGACTACTACCACATCAACACCGCGGCCCACTACAACGACTACTACCACATCAACACCGCGGCCCACTACAACGACTACTACCACATCAACACCGCGGCCCACTACAACGACTACTACCACATCAACACCGCGGCCCACTACAACGACTACTACCACATCAACACCGCGGCCCACTACAACGACTACTACCACATCAACACCGCGGCCCACTACAACGACTACTACCACATCAACACCGCGGCCCAATACAACGACTACTACCACATCAACACCGCGGCCCACTACAACGACTACTACCACATCAACACCGCGGCCCACTACAACGACTACTACCACATCAACACCGCGGCCTACTACAACGACTACTACCACATCAACACCGCGGCCCACTACAACGACTACTACCACATCAACACCGCGGCCCACTACAACGACTACTACCACATCAACACCGCGGCCCACTACAACGACTACTACCACATCAACACCGCGGCCTACTACAACGACTACTACCACATCAACACCGCGGCCCACTACAACGACTACTACCACATCAACACCGCGGCCTACTACAACGACTACTACCACATCAACACCGCGGCCCACTACAACGACTACTACCACATCAACACCGCGGCCCACTACAACGACTACTACCACATCAACACCGCGGCCCACTACAACGACTACTACCACATCAACACCGCGGCCCACTACAACGACTACTACCACATCAACACCGCGGCCTACTACAACGACTACTACCACATCAACACCGCTGCCCACTACAACGACTACTACCACATCAACACCGCGGCCCACTACAACGACTACTACCACATCAACACCGCGGCCTACTACAACGACTACTACCACATCAACACCGCGGCCCACTACAACGACTACTACCACATCAACACCGCGGCCCACTACAACGACTACTACCACATCAACACCGCGGCCCACTACAACGACTACTACCACATCAACACCGCGGCCCATTACAACGACTACTACCACATCAACACCGCGGCCCACTACAACGACTACTACCACATCAACACCGCGGCCCACTACAACGACTACTACCACATCAACACCGCGGCCCACTACAACGACTACTACCACATCAACACCGCGGCCCACTACAACGACTACTACCACATCAACACCGCGGCCTACTACAACGACTACTACCACATCAACACCGCGGCCTACTACAACGACTACTACCACATCAACACCGTGTCATAGGATTGGTATACAAGCGGTCTTGGACTAAAGACCGGCACCTCCATCCCAATATCTTAGCCGGTTTTAGTACGAGAAGACTTGGACTACGTGTGACCCAGCATTCTACCGACTGGACAACCGGGGGGGGGGGGCTTACAATCAATTAATGTATAATGAACAATAGTTTGTTTTCAGACCAATAACCTAATATTGTTATACTTTCACTCAAAATATTAAATATTATACCTAAATTACGAGACTTTGCACCCCTCGTGGATATTGCATTATATTCGTAATTTTCCATTGTGCATTGTGCTAATAACTAATAAAATGCGTTATAAAAGGAAATGTGTAGATTGATGATAAACATGAAATTAATTAACCATGGCCTAAATATCAAGTCGACAATATCACACCATGTAACTATCACATTCACCACTATAACTCATATATTGATTACAAAAATTAAATAAAATGCAACCATATGTGTAACACACACGTAGGAACCCGCAACAACGAATATAAACGTTACGTTTATTACGTCAAAGTAGCTTTATTAGGTCAACGTAGCTTTATTAGGTTAGTACTACTTTCATAACGTAATTGTATATGCAAATTGCGCAGGTAACTAGGGACGTCAACCGACATCAATGACGTCATTGGTATTTTGGGAGGTTTTTATCTTCCATAATTCACCGCAATTGATACAAAATTCGTAATCGGATATGTGTTAGAATAGCTATTTAAAAAAAGCCCAACCAACTATTTAGCTCTAAGCTGGATCCGGTTTTTCTACGTCATGAGTGCTAATTAGTTTGCTTGACCTAATAAATGTAAGGGTTTCATCGAAGTAACGAATGTACAGCTGAGGAAAACGCCAGACTTACCTCACAAAATGCAAACAGCCCACCATGATGTTACACTGGTGTAAATATGTTTCGGGGTGACATCTAGCGGATGCGGGAGAGAATAAAATAGTCACTGGCCCCGGATTAGTCCTTAGCCTTGTGTGCTTTCTGCATACACAAAAATTATCACACCTCTTCCCTATGATTCCCCATAGGTAAAATTGCCATTGGCACAGGAATTAACCATTTTAGTGAAGTTTGAATTTCGTGGTGTGGTCTAAAATAGGACATTATTTTATTAGTGCGATTCTGACACTAGTTACGAAAACACAAAATGTAAAGGTAAATTCCCTGCTAGACGGACATGATTTGTTTGCATAAAAAGTTTCCACAAAAGTCAATGTGCCCGCAGGGGTCACATGTCGAGGAGTTCAGAATGCAGTGTAACCATGAAGCATTCATGTGATCTCAGATAGAGATAGAGTTATCCCGCCTTCCACGAATCAGGAGGCGTAAACGTCACAATTTGATTGCATGTATTTTACCAGTGTTTCCAGACAGGGGTCTTCGATTCATATTTATTTGTGTATACACAGAAAACTATTTTAAAACTTGTAATAGGGAAGACTGGAAGAGATAGTGAATTTTTTTCAAACACAGTTCTTTTCATTTATATTTTTCGAACGTCAATGAATTAACAGATTAAGTCCCGACGACATCACAAATAATGGAATGACAAAATGGAATGGGTGTGATTGGTGATGATGATCCTGCTTCTGATTGGTCGATTACAGTGATGTGGTCCACAGTGAGTTTCCAGCTGTCCTTGAGCAGTGCACCAGCCAACTATCCATATATTCTCGAACAATTCTGAAAAAAACCCACACATTAACATTAGCCCTATGTATCAACACACCTGAAAAATAACGGGTGTTTAGTTAGAACACTCATCAATTTGAGTGAACTCCACTGCTCTCTGTAACTATATTTCGATAACTCCCCATACCTTACACAATATCCTGAGTTACACCAATCAAAATTCACAATGGATCATCTGTTTGTGAGCAAAGTCGGTAGCGTGAAATATAACGTATGGTGCAAGCCGATCATTACCATTAGTCAGTAGCCATCATTACCATTAGTCAGTAGCCATCGTTACCATTAGTCAGTAGGCGATCATTACCATTAGTCAGTAGCCATCGTTACCATTAGTCAGTAGGTGATCATTACCATTAGTCAGTAGCCATCATTACCATTAGTCAGTAGCCATCATTACCATTAGTCAACAGGGCGATCATTACCATTAGTAGGCGACAATACCACTAGTCAGTAGGCGATAATACCATTAGTCAGTAGGCGATAATACCATTAGTCAGTAGGCGATCATTACCATTAGTCAGTAGGCGATCATTACCATTATTCAGTAGGCGACCATTAGTCAGTAGGTAATCATTACCATTAGTCAGTAGGCGATCATTACCATTAGTCAGTAGGTGATCATTACCATTAGTCAGTAGGTAATCATTACCATTAGTCAGTAGGGAGATCATTACCATTAGTCAGTAGGGCGATCATTACCATTAGTCAGTAGCCATCATTACCATTAGTCAGTAGGCGATCATTACCATTAGTCAGTACGGCGATCATTACCATTAGTCAGTAGGCGATCATTACCATTAGTCAGTAGGCGATCATTACCGTTAGTCAGTAGGCGATCATTACCATTAGTCAGTAGGCGATCATTACCATTAGTCAGTAGGCGATCATTACCATTAGTCAGTAGGTAATCATTACCATTAGTCAGTAGGCGATCATTACCATTAGTCAGTAGGCGATCATTACCATTAGTCAGTAGGCGATCATTACCGTTAGTCAGTAGGCGATCATTACCATTAGTCAGTAGGCGATCATTACCATTAGTCAGTAGGTGATCATTACCATTAGTCAGTAGGCGATCATAACCATTACTCAGTAGGTGATCATTACCATTAGTCAGAAGGGAATCATTACCGTTAGTCAGTAAGCGATCATTATCATTAGTCAGTAGGCGATCATTACCATTAGTCAGTATGCGACCATTACCATTAGTCAGTAGGTGTTCATTACCATTAGTCAGTATGCGACCATTAAAGTTAGTCAGTAGGCGATCATTACCATTAGTCAGTAGGGCGATCATTACCATTAGTCAGTAGGCGATCATTACCATTAGTCAGTAGGCGACCAATACCATTAGTCAGTAGGCGATCATTACCATTAGTCAGTAGGGCGATCATTACCATTAGTCAGTAGGGCGATCATTACCATTAGTCAGTAGGCGATCATTACCATTAGTCAGTAGGCGATCATTACCATTAGTCAGTAGGGCGATCATTTCCATTAGTCAGTAGGCGATCATTACCATTAGTCAATAGGGCAATCATTATCATTAGTCAGTAGGCGATAATTACCATTATTCAGTAGGCGATCATTACCATTAGTCAGTAGCCGATCATTACCATTAGTCAGTAGGCGATCATTACCATTAGTCAGTAGGCGACCAATACCATTAGTCAGTAGGCGATCATTACCATTAGTCAGTAGGGCGACCATTACCATTAGTCAGTAGGGCGACCATTACCATTAGTCAGTAGGGCGATCATTACCATTAGTCAGTAAGCGATCATTACCATTAGTCAGTAGGCGATCATTACCATTAGTCAGTAGGCGACCATTACCATTAGTCAGTAGGGCGATCATTACCATTAGTCAGTAGGGCGATCATTACCATTAGTCAGTAGGCGATCATTACCATTAGTCAGTAGGGCGATCATTACCATTAGTCAGTAGGCGATCATTACCATTAGTCAGTAGGTGATCATTATTATTAGTCAGTAGGCGATCATTACCATTAGTCAGTAGGCGATCATTACCATTAGTCAGTAGGCGATCATTACCATTAGTCAGTAGGCGATCATTACCATTAGTCAGTAGGCGATCATTACCATTACTCAGTAGGCGATCATTACCATTAGTCAGTAGGGCGCTCATTACCATTAGTCAGCAGGCGATCATTACCATTAGTCAGTAGGCGACCATTACCATTAGTCAGTCGGGCGATCATTACCATTACTCAGTAGGCGATCATTACCATTAGTCAGTAGGTAATCATTACCATTAGTCAGTAGGCGATCGTTACCACTAGTCAATATGTGATCATTACCATTAGTCAGTAGGCGATAATTACCAGTAGTCAGTTGGCGATCATTACCATTACTCAGTAGGTAATCATTACCATTAGTCAGTAGGCGATCATTACCATTAGTCAGTAGGTGATCATTACCATTAGTCAGTAGGCTATCATTACCATTAGTCAGTAGGCGATCATTACCATTACTCAGTAGGTAATCATTACCATTAGTCAGTAGGCGACCATTACCATTAGTCAGTAGGGCGATCATTACCATTAGTTAGTAGGCGATCATTACCATTAGTCAGTAGGTGATCATTACCATTAGTCAGTAGGCGATAATTACTATTAGTCAGTAGGTGATCATTACCATTAGTCAGTAGGCGATCATTACCACTAGTCAATATGTGATCATTACCATTAGTCAGTAGGCGATAATTATCATTAGTCAGTAGGCGATCATTATCATTAGTCAGTAGGCGATCATTATCATTAGTCAGTAGGCGATCATTATCATTAGTCAGTAGGTGATCATTACCATTAGTCAGTAGGCGATCATTATCATTAGTCAGTAGGTGTTCATTACCATTAGTCAGTAGGGCGATCATTATCATTAGTCAGTAGGTGATCATTACCATTAGTCAGTAGGCGATCATTATCATTAGTCAGTAGGCGATCATTATCATTAGTCAGTAGGGCGATCATTATCATTAGTCAGTAGGCGATCATTATCATTAGTCAGTAGGCGATCATTATCATTAGTCAGTAGGTGATCATTACCATTAGTCAGTAGGCGATCATTATCATTAGTCAGTAGGCGATCATTATCATTAGTCAGTAGGGCGATCATTATCATTAGTCAGTAGGTGATCATTACCATTAGTCAGTAGGCGATCATTATCATTAGTCAGTAGGTGTTCATTACCATTAGTCATTAGGCGAGCATTACCATTGGCGAGCATTACCATTAGTCAGTAGGGCGATCATTATCATTAGTCAGTAGGCTATCATTACCATTAGTCAGTAGGCGATCTTTATCATTAGTCAGTAGGCGATCATTAGCATTAGTCAGTAGGTGATCATTACCATTAGTCAGTAGGCGATCATTATCATTAGTCAGTAGGTGTTCATTACCATTAGTCATTAGGCGAGCATTACCATTGGCGAGCTTTACCATTAGTCAGTAGGCGATCTTTATCATTAGTCAGTAGGCTATCATTACCATTAGTCAGTAGGGCGATCATTATCATTAGTCAGTAGGCGACAATACCATTAGTCAGTAGGTGATCATTACCATTAGTCAGTAGGCGATAATACCATTAGTCAGTAGGCAATCATTACCATTAGTCAGTAGGTGATCACTACCATTAGTCAGTAGGCAATCATTACCATTAGTCAGTAGGCGATCATTACCGTTAGTCAGTAGGCGATCATTACCATTAGTCAGTAGGCGATAATACCATTTGATTTTCAGAGATTAAATGTTAATAATTACATATTAACTCGGTATTTCCAAAAATAATTCTGATCTTAAAAGTTCAGCATTCGGTAAAACGGCACTTCTGCAGCCTCTGGTCACTCGGGAAAGTTTAATGCATTACAAATATCTTATAAGTTTTCGTGATTTTGTCCTGATGTTACAATACCAGTACACAAAGGAATCAATAAAATTCAAATATCTTATAAAATTTCTGAATCTTCACAAAAAAACAGCAATAGAGTGACTTCCGATGTAACAGTTCCTTCACAGCATGGTGGTCAGATCAGTACATGCACCTGTCTCTATAGGGGGTCAAAACGTGATTAACTGACTGATCCACATATTGGGACACTCACTCAGTTGCACCCCGTATTATATAACCCTTTGTGAGCCCCACAGGAGTCACTATGGGATAAGCAGCCCTGGATGAGTTAATTGAAATACTCACTTGATTGTTTATTGCATCCCTTTGAGTTCCGCTACAAAGCTCACATACCCGGCCTCTGCATCAGCCTTGCTTGTGTCTGTAACAAGACACAAATACTCCAAGGATTATATAGCAAATGATATGTAATCGGGGTTCGCGATGAGGTATATAATGATAGTTAATCTCAGCAACACGTGGCACGGGATGTTCGATTAAATATCAGAATATAGGATATCCTATAATCCCATATCCCATAATATGTTGAACTAGCTGAAACATGCTCCCTTCGGGATCCTTTATTCAGCGTCGTAAGGGGCCTGTTGTAGATATTCATATACATGTAGGTTCACATTCGACTTATTTGATTCTGAAATAAGCCAAGCCCATAGTAGACTTATACCAGTTATTCTGTTTGATGGCGCGGGCCAAAGTGAAATCACATATATAAAGAGCGTACATCTGGTCTGCAAAACTAATAGGTTCAAAATTTTGAACCTAAATAATCACATTTATTTGATTCTGAAAAATATAGTGAGCTTATTATAATTTGTGACCCGCCATATCAAATCCAGTCGTAAGTCGGGATTTTTTTTACCCTGTGCCAATGCATTCTCTTATATATGCGAGTAGACCATAGGTCGCCTCGCATATATAAGAGAATGCATTGGCCTAACAATTTTGTATCATTTTGTTTAAATAAATGTTTCTTACAATTTTTAGGACATAAAATAAAAAAAATCCATTACAATGCAGGGAGCCCCACACATATATAGAAGCATATAGAAGAGTGTCGTCTGCTCATGTTTGTCTGGGGCTCTGTATGGGTGAAATTATAAAATTGTTAAAGAATACAAGAAACAAATTATTAAAATTGTAAAAAATTGTCAGGCCAATGCATTCTCTTATATATGCGAGGCGACCTATGGTCGACTCGCAAGGTAAAAACATCCCGACTTACGACTGGATTTGATATGGCGGGTCACATTTATTGTAATTTATTCTTTTATTTATTTAATAATTTGTTTTCAGATCAACATTTGGAAAAACTAACGCCGTTATAACCTACACCAGAGTACACTGAGTTACCACACCAAATTTGGTTGAAATCGGACCAGCAGTCTGGGCGAAAATGCGCCCAGACAGACGGACAGACAGACAGATTCTACTCTTTTATATATATTGATATGCTACTTCAATATATGTACATATTCCTACTTCAATATGTCCTCGTGCAAATATGTTCATGTTATTCAACATATCCTCCTCCAAATAGGTTCATATATGACCTAAATATTCACTAAGGTTCATATTTGATTTCGTATTGAAATAAGCTCCATACTGGATATGTTCAACGACACATTTTACGCCCATATAGAGCGTATTTTGTTCTCAAATAAGCTCTATATGGGTCTAAACGAGATATTCCAAATAAACCTGTATTGTACTTATTTTTTACAAGAACATGCTGTACGATTGGACCTAAATATTGACAATAATTTGACATAGGTTTATATTAGACTTATATATAGATACGATATGCTACGATATAGAAGATATGATACTTCAATATATCCTCGTGCAAATAGGTTCATATTGGACCTAAATACATGTATTATTGAATAAGCTTATAGTGGACTTATTATACCTGTTATTCCGTTGGATGGCGCGGGCCACAGAACACATTATAAAGCGCGTACACGCGGTGCAACAAATCCTCTGCAAATAGGTTCATATTTTAACTATTTTTGTTTTTCGTATTTATTGAATTAAATGTTTTTAAAACAGAATTTTGAAAAAACTAACTGCCAGGGTACCCCGAGTCACCACACCAAATTTAGTTGTAATCGGTGTAGGGATCTGGGAGAAAAATCCGAACAGATTGACCGACAGACGGACATATATCCTACTCTTTTATATATATGGATATTAGCGAATTATCGAAATATGAAATACAACGAAAAATCTAAAAAGGAAATACAGCGAAATATAGAAATAGGAAATACAGCGAATAATGAAATACACTATTATATAGCGATTTGTATTTATATCATTATCATTATTAACGAAATTTATCAAATAAATGTTATATCATATTCATAAGTCATATTCATTACCAATTCATTGTATGAATTTTTTTATGAAATGAATTTAAACTGTCACTTTATGAGCGAACTCTTCCATGATGATTGAGCCTTCGTTGTAACTTGTAATGTACTCTTATATACGTAAGTTACGTAACAGCAGCAACTTATCTTTATTCCGCGACCGATAACTAAAAAATAAACCAAGAATCAAATTATCATAATTTTACCCATACAGAGCCCCAGACAAACATGAGCAGACGACACTCTTCTATATGCTTCTATATATATGTGGGGCTCCCTGCAGGGTAACGGATGTTTTTTATTTTATGTCCTAAAAATTGTAAGAAACATTTATTTAAAAAAAATGATAAAAAATTGTTAGGCCAATGCATTCTCTTATATATGCGAGGCACAGGGTAAAAATTGAAAACATGCCGACTTGATATATACATTAACAATTAGATTCTCATTCAACTGTTTTGGAAATTTGGGGCGGGGGTGGGGCGCATTTTATTTTGTTATATTTTATTCTTGCTATATAATATATATGGTAATGGTCAGTTCTAGAACTTAGTGCAGTATCCTACCTTATGCAAACTGATTTAAGTTGACCAATTTTTATAAAAAAAATACACTGATTACAATGTACTTTGAAGGTTAAGAAATGAGAAAAAATATTAACATACAAATTATCCAAAATAAAACATTTGAGGAACGGACTAAAACTATTATGTGTCTGATGCGATGACGCCGACAGCTGTAATTAAAAGCGATCTTACACAAGATCTGATCATTCAGAAAAATTGACGTCGTGGCGTGTGGTTCGTTCCCTCAATATATCTTTCAGTATTATAAAGGTATAGTGTTAATGCGCGTCAATACACTAAAGTACATTAAATATTCATTTATTTCTCTTGAATCCCCAAGCAGAAATGACCTGTGTTTTTATGCTCGTTACCAGAAACACAGGTGTTTTTGTTTTGGCCTAAATATTATTACCTTTCTTCGAATTCCAGGCATCCCATTTTGCCGCCGCCTGACCGTCTCCCGGTCTCTCTGAAAGCAAGTGTTTTAGTTCACGATTAGTTCGCCACAAGTTCAAATAAGTTTGGGTCAAATTCAAAGAAATATAACCAGCATAATAATCTTCTTCACCATATTCATAACATATCACAATACGCATAGTCCAATTTGTTACCAACATGTTCACCAATAACACATATGCCTAGCACACATTGGTATTAAGTTATTAATGGTTCTCAATCCGATTCGATAGTTCCCATATCATCAGATTCCAACAACAAAAACGATAACAAACAATTTTGAAATTCCGCTAAAGTTATCATAATCTTGTAATTTCCTAAAAATAATGCTAACCACAATACTATAGCAGAAATGGCCCAAAACCTGTTATTTATCAACATTTTGTTCAACGAAATTTTTCCGGTTTGTCAAATATCTGACACAAAAAAGCCATTGATTTTAGAGTTATCCATCTTCATTCGCAATTTGGTCAGAGAAAGTCTTCTCGTCGACTGTTTACTGGGCCACTTATTAAACTTAGTGGTGAAAAATAATAAATTTCAAACATCGATATCTGATCACTCTGTTCCTCGACTCGAATCAGATATTTGTTACCCCGAAGCCAAGGAAATAGTAATTTGCGAGCGTTTATTCGGATTATGTAGCTTTAACTAAAGGGGTATTAACCCTTTCTATACTATGGAATCATTGGCGAGTAGTTAGTCCATAGATAATGTTTAGAGAATAACTCTCAACAAACGACTGCTCTGTACTTATCTGACGTATATATTATATAGATAATGCATGGTTTGGAGTTGACTATGCCAAGTAGTGGTCCGAGAGGAGGAAGGCGAGTGGATTATTCCTCACCGAGGACCATAGTCAACGAAAAGGCATGCGTTATTTATTATATCGAACATTTGTGTCAATTCTCACACAATTTTCTGTGTCTTATTTTGTCACATTTATATTTACCTCGAATTATGGAAATCGAGGGGTGATGACAATAGCCCCACCAGAGACTTCGTGTCAGGTGAGCTAAACACTGTTTTGAGACCAAACTTTCCGGTTTCAGTGGAAAAAGTATGTTTTGCTGCCGGACTATTATCCCCTATACTAATGCTCTCAGCCCACCACATATGTCCACGCCGGAATATATAGTGTGTCCGAGATTTTCAGAACTTATACACTTTATTATATAAAGTTATCAAAACCTATGGACTCTTTATTGTTTATTGTTCCCGTACGCGGCCAACTGTACCTTCAACACTAGACGCATCGGGACAGTGTCTAATGAGTGACCATCGCCAACTTCAACTGGGGAACTTAGTGTAAACATATTTTTATTTCCAAATCCAAACATAATACACATAATACACAAGTGACATAAATATATAACATATAAGAGATAAATGTATGGAAATGAGGATCAGACAACAAGCCCGAGGGCTTATATGAAGTCTTCTCCTCTTTGGCGACATGCCCCTTCCTCAATAAGTGAGGGAGGGGTATCGATCAGACGGGAAAGGATATAAATAATGTTTTTTTAAAGGAGAAGTAACTAAGTTTGAGTTGGGGATGGAAACAGCGGGAAGATAGTGTTGGGGATAACAGGAGGCAGAGAGAGAGAGAGAGAGAGAGAGAGAGAGAGAGAGAGAGAGAGAGAGAGAGAGAGAGAGAGAGAGAGAGAGAGAGAGAGAGAGAGAGAGAGAGAGAGAGAGAGAGATAGAGAGAGAGAGAGAGAGAGAGAAAGAGAGAGAGAATGAGAGAGAGAAAGTGGAGGGGCAGAGTTTTCAATAATTTAGTTGCTGCGTGATGAAAATTATGCTCGTAGTAATATGCATGCGTCAGGCTCCATGGGAGGGGGTCAATCGCAATGGCCATTTCCTATTTCAATGGGGTTCACTGTGAATATCGCTGCATTCTTCATGTAGAATCATTTCACGTATATACAGGATAGTGACAAGTAAGTAACTTACAAAATAATCGTTATAGGAAGACATTTAGTACTACATATATAATGGGGAACATCAATCTGAAGGTCAATTTGGTGCGGGATAGCGTCACTAAATTCACCCTCTGGGGGCCTCAGTCTGCAAATGACAGGAACACTAAACTTGCAAATGTCATTTCAGAATAAAACAATGGGGACTATTTCTTATGGCGGCTATGCTCGATATTTGTCATTCGGTGGTGAGCAAATCAATTGATGGAATGTAAACAAAATGCAAATGTCGAAGCTTTCTAACAATTTGAAGTGAACTGTAGGACAAAATTAGCAGTTTTGGTGCGGTTTATAGCGCATATAATAAAAAGAAAACCTACGGGTTTTGGTTGAATACCATCGCCAACTTCAACTGGGGAACTTCAATCTGAGGGTCAATTTGGTGCGGGATAGCGTCACTAAATTCACCCTCTGGGGGCCTCAGTCTGCAAATGACAGGAACACTAAACTTGCAAATGTCAGGAGTCAGTCAGACACACTATATCCAGACTGAGTCAGTCAGACACACTATATCCAGACACACTATATCCACACTTCAAGCGTCTTGTATTATATTAGGTGTGTACTGAAAAATAGTGAACATCCATTTTGCAAGAATTTATACAAACTTTTCGGTTGAGATCATGTCATGTTTGACGTCACAGTTCGAAGAGAAGAACTGTTTGGTGGAAGGTCATACCACGCAGACTCAAAGAGATAACAACTGGGCTACTATTTACCAGGTCTCACGTCTGTCGCTACCATATCGACCAAAACATACAGTCGAATTACAATATAAATAAATATACTGCGCATCGGCGTGTATAATAGAATTTGACAACACTTTTTTTGTGGTCAAATGCTACGCTACACGCCGATGCGCTGTGTATTTATTTATTCAGAAGCCTCACCAGTGTTACAGTCTCCGGCGGTAGCCTGTTTAAACAGAGCATAAAGCTTCAGAATATTTTCCTCGTCGTTCCCTATCGGGTTGTTCTTCCGACCCTTCATATATGCTGCTGCTTCGTTGAATGCCTGCAAAATATGACAATTTGAACTAATAACGTCTGCTCATCACAGACATGGCGCGTTTGTACTTTGAAATAAAAGGCTACTATAGGCCACAGGTATCCCGAATAAAGGCCCTTCCACCGGTTACACTGGTGTAAATAAGGTTCCGAGTGACATCTAGCGGATGCGGGAGGAATATATAGGAGAGAATAAAATAGACACTGGGCCCTGATTGGTCAATAGCCTTGTGTGCTTTTCACATAAAAAAATCATCACACCTCTTCCCTATGATTTCCCATATGTAAAATAACTATTGGCACAGGAATTAACCCTTTGTAGTGAAGTTTGAGTTTTTTGGTGTGGTCTAAAATATGACTGTATTTTTTTATGCGGTTCTGACACTAGTTACGAAAACATAAGATTTAAAGGCGAATTCCCTGCTAGACAGACATGATTTTTTTGTGTAAAAAGTTTCCCAAAATGTCAATTTTTCAGATTTAAAGAAAATTTTGGACCCAACATTTATATTGCCAACACTATACGCTGAGGCCTATGGAAAACATTTACACCAGTGTAACCCACATGGCGTTTGTCGCGCATATCGCTGGCTGCACGCGGTAAGTGCGTCTTTGGCGTTTTCTGCGGTTATTCTTATGTTGAACTAGGGGTTTGTTTGTTATTTTTGTCTCAAACGACTGCATGGTGAAACGATGCACAAACGTGAACAGTCGGGACAGCCCAAAAACTGACCTACACCCAAAACTGCTGTGCATCCAGTGACTTCGTCCTATAGTATCATTGTACATGTCAAAAAAGCCGAACAACCGCAGCCGAATCGCGCCAGATTAAGACATCGATGTATTTCTGCGACAGCGTAGGGATTGAATATTTAGAGTAACAGGAACGGAACGATGAACAGGAATGACTATTTCGACGTTCCTGGCCAATTATACGCTTAGTTCTCCAAAGTGGTGTTTAAATGTTGCAATATTACAGAAGGGGAGAGGCTATATATGCTTTCCAATGATGTATAACATGTATTGTTTCATTGCGTAGAATACGTGAACATTAATTTTATATCTCTGTTTCTCAGCTAGTTTCCGATTCACCGCTGGACGTTCCTGGCCAATTGTACGCATAGTTCTCAAAAGTAGTGTTTAAATGTTGCATTATTCATGAAGTGGAGAGGATATTTTTTCGAATGATGTATAATATGGATTGTTTCAAAGCGTAAAACGCGAGAAATATGAGCTTATATATCTGTTCCTCATTCCTGTTACTCGAAATATTCATTCTGTTACTCGAAAGTGGTTCCGGTTCCTCGTTACGTTCCGGTTGTTACTCGAAATAGTCAATCCCGACAACGTATTCTGCACATTTTGCGATTCGCCCACATATCAGCGATTCGCCCACATTTTGCGACTCGACCACATAGCAGCGATTCGCATACATAGCAGCGATTCGCCCACATTTTGGGATTCGCCCACATTTTGCGACTCGCACACATGGCAGCGATTCGCCCACAAATCAGCGATTCGCCCACATAGCAGCGATTCGCCCAGATAGCAAGCCGTGTGCAAGCACTCATTGCTTCCAGTGTGTTCTAATTCGACGCGCCGAAAACGCAGTGTGGATGTTTTATGGTTTATGCCAATATGGCAAAGGGGTTATCAGACCTGATAACTTAGGGCAAGGTACACAAGCACTACACCGACACACCGAGCAGGCAGATAACAACCAGCGTGATGGGCCGACTGGTAACCGGAAGGCGTGAACCCACGGCTATCTAAAAGTCAACAAAAATGGTTAGGATAGTAGAACGGTGATTATTCATCGGTTATGTAAATGTTTTAATGACGCGATAAAAGTATAAGGCATATACATGTATATATTAAGTATATAGAATAGTTATACACCCATGTAGTTACATAAATGTATAGACCAAGGTTATCCTAGTACATACGATGAGTAGTTACTTACAAATATAGTTAATGGTTATCGTATTCCATAGGATGAATATTGTTTGTAAATTCTTAAATATATGGTTATGATATACATTACCCCTCCCCATTTCACAGCTATGAGGTACAGTACCCCATCCCACCTCATTTATGATGTACATTAACCCCTCTCCATCCCAGTTATAATGTACTGTACCCCCTCCCCATTCCACAGTTATGCTGTACATTACTCCCTCCCCATATCAGTTCTGTTGTACACGACCCCTGCCCATATCACAGTTATGATGTATATTACCCCCCTCCCCCATCTCACAGTTATGGAGTACATTACCCCCTACCCATCTCACACTTATGTTTTATGCCAATAAGGCAATGGGATGTTATACCTAATAACTAGGGCAACTATAGTTAAAGGTTATCGTCTCCCACTTGACGAGTAGTTACTCACATATATAACTAAAGGTTATCGTAGTACATAGGATGAATATTGTTAGTAAATTCAAATATATGGAAAGAGTTAAATTGTTTCCATACATGCATGCATACAGCATAAGTTATATACTTTCAGATATCGTATATTGAAATTTAAAACCTTATAAATGACACACCTTTTCTGGTGGTATGTTTATGTATATGTTTATTGTTATGCAGTGTTTGACTATCGGTATATTTTGATGGTTTTGGAGGAAAAATAATTAACCCTTTACCCAACAGATTGTGCCAATGAATTCTCTTATATATGCGAGTCGACCATAGGTCGCCTCGCATATATAAGAGAATGCATTGGCTTAACACATTAAAAATTATAAAATTGTTAAAGAATTTAAGAAAAAATGGTAAAAAGTGTTAAAAAAAGATTTTTTTTAGGCCAATGCATTCTCTTATATATGCGAGGCGACCTATGGTCGACTCGCATATATAAGAGAATGCATTGGCACAGGGCATAACTGTAACTATCACAATGTGGTCAAGGAGACGGTTCCAATGATATCCATATTTGTATGGTTCTATTGAGACAGACCGAAGATATTTTAGGCTGTTGAAGCTTTATTTGGCCGGTTTTGGCCGGTTTGTTGGGTAAAGGGTTAACCCGTTTTGGAAAATGTTTACTAAGACCATGTCCAAAAGATGGTATTTATAAAGTTGGGATCGAAAAAACTCACCCAGCATGAAGTCATCAGGAGCGTGACTCTGGCTTAACAGACAACACTATGCGTATATTCTATATATAATAATAAAACTAGTATGTCATACAAAAAAACACTCAATATCGAAGATACAAGATATCCAGTCCAAAAGATGGTATTTATAAAGTTAGGATCGAAAAAAACTAACCCAGCATGAAGTCGTCAGGAGCGAAATAGATTCAGGGGTCTGGGATGAAAATTGCGAACAGACAGACAGATCAACAGACATATCCTATTTATATATATTTATATAGTTTTTCAAATTGTTTTTATTACAAAGAAAAAACAAAACCGAACAAAGAGTTCAATCTGAAAAAAAACAACAATATTTTTTAAAATCAAAATCTTTAAATATAAAAATGTGCGCGAACCGCTCAAAGGGACCAGCTGCAATGACTAAGATCCCAATGTGCGCTAATATGGCACGAAGGGGAACACATGCATACATATATATCTAGACTGGCCTCAACTGAAGCTTTCATAGTGTTGGAAATTTAAAACCTCATACTCTCCCTCAGGTTGGAAAATTCTCCAACTGATGATCATTTCAGTTCACACAAGTTTGACCAAATGTAGTAAAATATTGTTTTGTTAAAGTAATTAGCAGTTTTGTATTGGCCACGGGGAGGGACAATAAACATACCGGCCGACCATTTTTAAATCTGAACAAGAGAATCGCAAAATTCTAGCATCTAGACTAGCCTCAAGCCTTCCTAGAGTTGGAAATTTCAAACCTGACACCCCCACTTATAGGTTGGAACATTTCCAACTGATGACAATTCCAATGACAATGTTGACCAAATGTATGACAATATTGTTTTATTAAATTAACTAGCAGTTTTTGACTGGCCACGGGGGAGGGACCAGGACGCCAGCTTTCCGAGTGTTGGAAATTTCCAACCTGTCGCGCCCCCTAAGGTTGGAACATTTCCAACTAATGACCATTCATTCCAAAATTTTGACAAAAAATAGGACCAAAAACAATTAATTCCCCCCCCCCCAATAAATTGTTTGAAAATCAATCTACAAGAATATTTTCAACCTATTGTTGGTGTGAAATTTCCAACTAATATTTTGGCAGGTATGAAATTTCCAACTGTTGAAAATTTTGATCAATGTTGGGGGGGGGGGGGGTGTCTCGATGTGGCTCAGGTTGCTTGATGTTGTAAATGCCTATTCCCTAGGTTATCGATGACCCTTGACCTTATACCACTGAACACAAGCTCGCATGGCTATTGGATAATTATTAAAATGGAGAATCTCGATAGGGACTTTTCATTTTGTGTGTCGGAACGTGTGTGCTCTATGATCGATGCAAACAACATGACAATTATAATGAAAACGAATTTATGACTCCAGTCATAAATTAATTTTCATTATAATTACCATGTTGTTTGTATCGTTAATAAAGTGAGTGTATATTGCACTAATCCATGGCTCAAATTCATTCATTTGTTGCATATATTCTGTTGACTATAAAAGGAGATGGTCCCACAAATGGCCGGATTTAGTGTACAGTACCCCTTTAAGAATTATAGATGCGACAGTAACGAAACCTTTAATCCGACCAAGATACACGATGGTTGATTTACCTGTGATTATGCCGAAATTTTGTTGAAATAGATCGAATAAAACGTCCGAATGGTGTAAACATAAGAACCTACGAAATATTGTTATTTTCTAACTCGCTTCGCTCGAACGAACATAAATGATTTAAAAAATAACAACGACTAATGAGATTATATAATGTTTATTACGATAAACTCAGGTCTGCCGCAAACCGGCCCGAAATAACGGTTATGAAAAATAACAATAACAGTATACGAATTACCATGCAACGGTCTCAGTCATGTTCGCAATGATAAGATATTTGAAATATGGAATGATAAACGATACGTCTCTGACCGAAAATGGCTGTCGCTTCATGGGTGGGAGGGGAGGGGCTTTAACCTGAGCGCAGAATGGCAAGACTATGCTGTCTTGGCCATGCATGTGTATTCGAGTGATTGATTATATCCGTGAATCATGCGATGAATAGTTTCTGAGCTGATACTCGCTGTACACTGATTGATCTGACCTGATCAATCTGACCGACGGAGCGTACATCTATAAACCCCTATCATGCCAAATCTCAATCGTGGTTGCACTTCATTAAATAAATTTAACAATATGATTAAACATGCAACAAATATAAGCAAGTCTCCAAAACAAGACATTTATTAATCTCTGTCCTCGATGGTATATTATAGTATTCCAAATTTTACATCGCTAAGCGATAAATCCCTTTGTAATGTCAACTTTACCTTCGAAGATATGATTACAGCAATCAAATCGATGACACCTGACATGGCATGTTACCACGATGGGATATGTGTAAGGATGACACAAGGCATGTTACCACGATGGGATATATGTAAGGATGCTACAAGGCATGTTACCACGATGGGATATATGTAAGGATACAAGGCATGTTACCACGGTGGGATATATGTAAGGATGATACAAGGAAATTCTTCCGTCATAGCTTTACCGCAGAAGATTTTCTTTAAAACAATCACTTAATAATTGCAACTACTCGAAATGTATTATTCTTTGAGCAAAGCTCTAGCTCGAAATTTAAAGCCACATGGCGGTTTGCGCTCCAAAATACACATATTATTATTCACTTTTGAATTATTTCTCTGTATCGAAATAGTACGATAAATACCCGCTTATCTTTCTACGAGCATTTTGTAACCCAAAAAAAGACGCATTGAAGTAATGAAAAATAAAACTGTGAATACGGTGTTTGGGTCCCAAACACAAAACAGCCATTTGCATGACATGGAACAGAAAAGAGCGTTCCGTTGTATACTATTCCTGGTATGGTAGCAATAAAGAGCGTTCTTCTTACTTCTGGCGAAAAGTTGAAAACTGCTAAAAAATGGCTGTGACTTTGGCAAGTGTTTTCAGAGCATATGAAGTCGGTATATCAATAGTTCGTTTATTTATCGACCCATCGTATCCGTCGCTCCAAATTACGTGAAAAACAAAATTGGATGTTCGAATGAGCCATGTCCGTTTAACACATGCGCTATCTGTTATGATATTTGAACGAGGAATTTGAACGAGTTTGCCATGAAGGAATTTTAACTTGTAACACTATGGCATATGTGACCTCACTACTAGACTGGCTAAGGGATCATCCAGTTAATAGATCTGATGCAGATCATCTGTACGAGTATACTGGTAGGCAATACTCATTCGAACACTGAAACCTTAACCCTTTACCCAACAGAAGGGCCCTGTGCCAATGCATTCTCTTATATATGCGAGTCGACCATAGGTCGCCTCGCATATATAAGAGAATGCATTGGCTTAACACATTAAAAATTATAAAATTGTTAAAGATTGTAAGAAAAAATGTTTAAAAAAGATTTTTTTTAGGCCAATGCATTCTCTTATATATGCGAGGCGACCTATGGTCGACTCGCATATATAAGAGAATGCATTGGCACAGGGTATAACTGTAACTATCACAATGTGGTCAAGGAGCCGGTTCCAATGATATCCATATTTGTATGGTTCTATTGAGACAGACCGAAGATATTTTAGGCTGTTGAAGCTTTATTTGGCCGGTTTTGGCCGGTTTGTTGGGTAAAGGGTTAATAGCAAGAGTACAGGCTCCATATATGTCCTTTCTTATTCTTAGTTTGCCCGAATGATCTAGCCAATATTATAATTTATGTTGCTCAACCCGAATATATGCTGACGGCACTTGTTTTTAATTATTCAACCACCACTCGATTCATGCATAAGTGAACTTTCAAATGACCTTGCAATGGTATCCAGATGGTTCAGCCATTGGTTGATCACATTTAATGCTACCAAAGACTAATGTCTTTTTTTCACTAACCCAGCCAAGAGAATCACTTAACTTGACATTTAACGCCCAGAAAACAAGTCCAAAATCATATACTCCTGGGAGTAAATATATAATCTCACCTTCACTAGAACAAACATATAAAGGAAATATGCAACCGAGTAGCATCTAGAATCTGAATGATCAAATTCAAGGTAAATCGATAACAGAACGGCCCTGTGCCAATGCATTCTCTTATATATGCGAGTCGACCATAGGTCGCCTCGCATATATAAGAGAATGCATTGGCTTAACACATTAAAAATTATAAAATTGTTAAAGATTGTAAGAATTTTTTTTAAAAAGTGTTAAAAAAAGATTTTTTTTAGGCCAATGCATTCTCTTATATATGCGAGGCGACCTATGGTCGACTCGCATATATAAGAGAATGCATTGGCACAGGGTATAACTGTAACTATCACAATGTGGTCAAACAGCCTGTATTGGGTTGGAACCTCTTTGTGAAAGATGTACTATCCACAAGTTACGCACCTGACATAAAATAATCAGAAATGAAGGTTCCCAATATCTTTCAGACCTCCTTCCCCAGACATTAAAACGAAATTCAGATGAGTCTGGTAATCCGCTCAGACGAGTCTGGTAATCCGCTCAGACGAGTCTGGTTATCCGCTCAGAAGCCAACACCATTTTGAACCACCCTTTCCATGAAATCATCATTTGTCTTATATGCTTGCCTATAAAATCGCGGAAAATTACCGAAACGTAGATCGCCTCTCAGAAGTCACAGTGCAATACGATTTCACTGTAAGTTTCATTATTTCACAAAAGTCGGTGGTTTCTTTCCGAGTATTGTTCAATTTGTTGTACTATTAAACGTGAAAATGCTGCATAAGTTAGCAACTTTCATCATTAATAAGGCGCATATATAGACAGAACACAACGCGCAATTTAATCGAGAATGAGTTACGGATGGCGCCAGGATATATATTTCGCAAGAGCGTACCTGGATCAAAACGTTATAACTATGGCCGTCCGCAACGAGTTCGATAAAAGATTCGAAATTATGATGCCAGTTGTGTTCTGTATTTATTCTACAGCGTTGTGTCAGATAAAATGAATCCATTACTGTCACCTTGATTAATAATATGACTACCTGATGAATAACCGGTAATTTTCGGGTAATCACCCAATCGGACCGTTGACGTAATGTACGTCATCTTTCTTGGCGACAACGTCAAGAAGAATAGTTCCGGCTTGTATTCCACTAGAGATATACACTAATATGTATTCAGTGGCTCGTATTACGTTGGATACATATTTATTACATGATCCTACACTTATTTCATTCGATAAACCCATTCTATAAATTGTGATATTAAACGTTCGTTTAATAACATTAAATAGTGCCAGTTGACCTTTGACTTCCGGTTTGTCGTCACATTCCGTACGCTACGTCTCAAAATAATATGGCTTCCAATATTTTTCCAATAAACTATAATGAATGAAGAGTTTGAAAAGTTACGTCAATAAATATTCGCCATTAAATACGCCAAAGAGTCTTTATTTGTATGTGACTATTTCTTTACGCGGGCAAACAACGCATAGTTAAGCGAAACGTCATCGCATGCCCCATAGAAGCCAATATTAGTTTTGCGTCCCATTTGTTGATCTAAGTAATATGTTTTGTCGATGTTTTGGATCATGTAATAAATATAATCTACAACTCGTCCCCAGTTTATTGCGGAATTTACAAAACTCGTCCAGTAAATTAGGTCTGGACCTCGCCAAAGGCTCGGTCGAGACCTAATTTACTGAACTCGTTTTGTAAATTCCGCTATAAACTGGGGACGAGTTGCAGATCCTATATGTCTCACATCGATGGTGTGGAATAAAATAAAAAGAATACCTAGTTTTTTGTTTGAATACATGAAACATCTCATTCGTGTCCGGAATGAAATATCGAATTTTCATATTTTCTATATTTCTTTCCCGACACTCATTGACATATTTCGGTATTCAAACAAAAATGTAGGTATTCTCTATATACCATAAATGATTAACAAATGGAACGATGCATGTTGGGTTCAAAAACATAGCGTCCAAAAATACGGACCAACCGACCATTGAAGACATTCTAACCTATATGTATCGACACCCCCCTTCGTAACCCATCCACCAAAACCACACACCCCACCCCCATTTATAATGCAGTTAAGAGAAGATTGAATATTTTACACTGTGGGCTCAGAAATAACTGCAGCGACCTTGACAAACTTGTCTCGCAACTATGCGTGTATATCTCATATTTGTGGTCGGGTACTGACAGTGAAGCAATACATGTCCCAGATATCCTCACATTATGTGGTTGTAAGTTAAGATGGACGCACACGTCTCAAATCATCCGAAATACCCATGCACGTATGGTATATCATAATATACAGAACTCCACGTCATATGAAATTAACTTGCATGATAATACTCGCATTTCTCAACTGCCAGTTTGAATTATGCTGTATAGAAGGGAAAGGCGCCACTTAAATTATGCACACGCATCTCTTCTTACGTCTGTATCACACAGGAAGGCCCAACTATGACATAAGCTGCGGATATTATATCACACACATTGATAACACCGTTGTTATCGTGCAGTGAATCGAAACACTGCCTGCTTTCAAGTCAATTGAGTTTATTTGTGTTCATCAGTATAAACAGAATAAAAATACATGACAATACAATGCATGTATCGTCTTATATATATTCTGAGCAAGTAAATTTACCATTTTGTAAATAACTGGTTTTGAGTAAAGAACGATCACAGCTAGGTCAGCAGGGTCTTGGATCTTCGCGACATACTCATGACATATCTTATCTGACTGTAATTATCATCGTGGGTCCTTTGTTAGAAGAATAGCCGCCTCGTTACCTTCACATCTAAAAATAGAATCTTTGGGTCTAAAATTGGTTGTGGGTGTCTCGTTCGCGTCACATCTAAAAATAGAATCTTTGGGTCTAAAATTGGTTGTACTAAAATATTCCCAAAATATCAAAACCCAAAAAAAAATTCAAAACTTCCAAAATTTATTTTTCCAAACAATTTCAAAATCCCAAAACTTCCAAAAAATTTTAAAACCCCAAAATTTCAAAAGAAAAAATTTCAAAACCCTCAAAATTATTTCTCCAAAAAAAAAGTTTAAATAAAAAATTTATAACGAGTTTTCGGTTTCTGATAATCTCGATATTAAAAAATGTCGAATGTTAAATTATTTGCGTGTAATATCTTTCGTTATTTTTTTTTGTTCAAATATTTTTCATGAAATTATTAATCGATGTTTAGAAATAGCTTTATTGGACATTGTGACCATCGATATGAATGCATACATTCCAGTGTTTATCGGACGCAGTTCATATAATTGTCATACCTGAAAATAGACACCATTACTTTTACATAAATAATAAAGAGCGTTTATTCTTTACACTCTCTATCCCATATGACAGGTGTGTATTATCGTGAATTATTGGAAGTATTGAGATGTACTATGTTGAATCACTAACGGTCGAAAATTGTAATGTGAAATTACAACCCCCAGAATGAATTGTCATATTCGCTGTACACGCAATCACACACGCGACATTGGTGGTAACAATGTGTCTTTCACACTTTGCTTTACCAAATGAATTATATTATTTCCCCGTTCACAGTTATATGCTATTCAGAAAACATATCGATTTAATGTCTGAACAAACGGGTTAGTATCAATTAAGGTCGATAAACTGTGTCATTCACACGATAATTAGTTATCCAAAACATGCATACGACCAGGTCACTCAATTATAGACATTGCTTCGGTGTCATTGTTATAACAACATTACGTAATAACCACTTATCACCCCACATTCATACTTACGCTTTGGACATTTTATCAGTTTATCACGTGATCACTAAATGTGGCAATCGGGTATCCTCCGATGCCTGCAATATATTATTTATAATAATTGGACTCATTGATCTCACGTAAATAATACTCTTAGTTGTTCCAATAAAATAGTTATCAAATTCGATCACCAATAGATTTGACTGTGGAATGTAATGACCTTTAACTTATTTATCGATCTAAAGGGACACTCATTATGAATGAATGTTAACAATACAAGCGCACGAATGAAGAGCGTTGAACATATACGAAATTACTACACGAATGAATTGAACCTTGAAATTTATATTTCACATCTTACCAACAACAGCTACAGACATAATCATAGTATTATACTGTCTTGCATGTACACACGCTATGACATCATTAAAGGTGGACAATCCACTCACGGTGTGACAACAGATACGGACATAGGCATAGTGTTATACAGTCTTCTATGTACCCACGCTATGACACCATTAACGTACATTGGATGTTAGGTCTATGACTCTTGAGTATGCACCAATCAATGAGCAAATGAGCAAAAAAATGAGCAAATGAGCAAAAAAATGAGCAAATGAGCAAGAAAATGAGCAAATGAGCAAGAAAATGAGCAAATGAGCAATAAAAATGAGCAAATGAGCAAATGAGCAAGAAAATGAGCAAATGAGCAATAAAAATGAGCAAATGAGCAAAAAAATGAGCAAGAAAATGAGCAAATGAGCAAGAAAATGAGCAAATGAGCAATAAAAATGAGCAAATGAGCAAAAAAATGAGCAAATGAGCAAGAAAATGAGCAAATGAGCAAGCAAATGAGCAATAAAAATGAGAAAATGAGCAAGAAAATGAGCCAAAAAATGAGCAAATGAGCAAAAAAATGAGCAAATGAGCAAAAAAATGAGATGTAACATTATATCACTGTTATTGTATCAATTGATAGGTTCAGACAAGTTCGATGTTTAGAAAAGAAAAGTTACCTATAATTCTGCTGTGGTTAAGCAGTCCATTATTTAGGGCATACCTGTATGTAGGCCTACCAGTGGATGAATAGTCTGCCGGAGAAGTACTGTGTAGACAGGTCTTGTCGGTAAGAGAGTCAGACGAGAAGTGGAGGCTCGGCTATTAAAACATAGTAATGCGATAGCGAACATCAAACGAGTCTGCGCACGCATATCTGTCAAAGGATACAATGGCAGTCATTGGTCAATTTATCCCCGGTGTCAGCTCAGTACCCAATCGGGACGAAGCCGAAGGTCAACTCATTTTTTTTTGCTCATTATAGTACGTCACTTGGACATTTTATCAGTTTATCACGTGATCACTAAATGTGGCAATCGGGTATCCACCGATGCCTGCAATTTATTATTTATAATAATTGGACTCATTGATCTCACGTAAATAATACTCTTAGTTGTTCCAATAAAATAGTTATCAAATTCGATCACCAATAGATTTGACTGTGGAATATAATGACCTTTAACTTATTTATCGATCTATGTTAGAACATGGTCTTAACAAAAAACTTGACCATAACAAAAATTACCTTACATTTATGCATGAATCTAATTAGACCATACGTAAATATTGTCAGCTTATCGTCTGATGAGCAAATCCGATGTTTATCAAAAATAGTACAACTTCCAGTTGGTAATTACTCTTACGAATGAAGAGCGTTGAACATATACGAAATTACTACACGAATGAACTGAAATTTATATTTTCACATCTTACCAACAACAGATACAGACATAGTCATAGTGTTATACTATCTTACATGTACCCATGCTATGACATCATTCGAAGGGGCAATACACTCAAGGGGTTAAAGTGACACGAAACAAGGGACGTGCTGTAATATTGGTGTTTGAATCTTAAAGGAACACAAGACACTCTAAATGGACACTCATTATGAATGAATGTTAACAATACAAGCGCACGAATGAAGAGCGTTGAACATATACAAAATTACTACACGAATGAATTGAACCTTGAAATTTATATTTCACATCTTACCAACAACAGCTACAGGCCAGCGCATCCGCACACAATCCCGTCCAAATACAGATACGATAGGCGAGAATCGCATGCGTTTTGATATGTCGATGCCGTCTGGAGAGTTTGGCGGGACCAGCATCCCGTCTCGATTTGCTCAGTCTACCCTTGATGCTATAAAGTGGTAGCCGCGGGCGCTTATATATAGAGTTGTTTTTATGAGCCATCAGGCCCCCGCGGCAGCGGTCGCTGGCGCGACCTGACTGCCTCGATATCAATTTGAAAAAGGGGTGACGTTGTTTGAATTTTGTGTTTCCCAACAGGTTAGACAGTGACGTCCGCCTCCCCCAAGCCCACCCACCCTAAAAGTGATTTTTCCTATAGTGTTTTTGAAACGTGTCTCTTTGTGGTGTCATTCTTTTGGTATGATTTTTTACTAAATAACGGGTATATTAGAGTTACATTTCTTTGAATTTTACAATCGAAACATAGTATAAGATATTCGCATGCGATGCTGAGTCACGCGGGACACGGCAAACTAAATCGCGCGCAAATTGGCTTGCGATTTTTCAGCATCCCACCCCATTTGGCATGCGATAGCGTTTGTACTAGGTGTACAGGCATTATCATAGGGTTATACTGTCTTGCATATACACACGCTATGACATCATTAAAGGCGGACAATCCACTCACGGTGTGACAACAGATACAGACATAGGCATAGTGTTATACAGTCTTCTATGTACCAATGCTATGACATAATTAAAGGGGGATAATACACGTACGGTGTGGAATGTTAAAGTGACACGCGGTAAGGGACGTGATGTAATATTGGTGAAACCCCCTCCCCACTTATAGATATATAACGAAGACGAGAATAACATGTTGATGAAGTTTATTGAAATTTAATCATTGTCTGAATCTTCGACCGTTAGATTTACTTCTAAGAGTTTCTTGAATTTTCTCATCGCTTCATCTGCGGCCCATTCATTATTATATCCGTGTTTGGTCAGTTTGACCATTTTCTTCATGATCATGGTATGTATGCGTGATGTTTTCAATCGATACTGGTATTCTATTAATCGTCTATAACTTTTGAGAAACAGAGCAAACTCTGTGTCGATGGTATCCTCTTTTCCCGACATGCTCTCATCTCCCGAAATGCTCTCTTCTTCTTTCACATCATTGGTGACGCGTTTCATCATACTTTTGAATGTGTCCATCTCGTTGACACATCGCGCAGCTTTCTTAAGACCGAATACCGTTCTACTACCGACGCCATTACCATCTTCTGAATCTGATAGCGTTCCACGTTCATCTTCATCTGAATCTAGAACCGCTTCGTCAGATTCATCGGTATCTTCTCCGAAGAGAGTTGGTTTTGTCTCGGACATAACTCCGTGTTTAATCTGTTTATGTCTTTGTAGATTGTAGTTCGTCGATAAAATAATGCCACATAAATCACACCCGTGCATTATCGCGAATTATTGGAAGAACCATCACTCTTATAAGTAGCGATAAAAAGAGAGAATAAGGTGTGGTATACAACCGTCGCTCTAAGAGTACGTTCGTCCAGGGGCTAGGGTATAGATATTTGACCGCCGGTGATTCAATTAATGCCAATTTATCAGTATGGTACTCTATGTATTCATTCATGATTTGGCTAATCGTATGACACTGGTCTTTTCATTTTCTTCTTATTATTAGACAAACCTCCAACAGACACTCTCTTGTTGGTTTGTTTGGACGCTTTACGTGTGTTTGTCAACTTATTTGCTGCAACTTCAGCCTTAGCCATTTCAATCGCTTGAGCGATGGGTGTCACCACGTTAATAAGTGGTTTTAGAACGTCTTCTTCACTATCACTATTTTTAGTTCTGCCAATAAAGTATCGACCCTGATTATCTGGTATTAACTTCCCATCAACCATATCTCTGAAATGTTTTCTCCACATTTCAAGATCTGCTGGAATATACGGGATCGACATGTTTCTTCAAAATGTACAAGTCACTCTTTTTTCTGCATTTTATTTTAGAAAGTTTATCGCCTCTTATAAAAATCGATTATTGCATCTAAAAATAGAATCTTTGGGTCTAAAATTGGTTGTACTAAAATATTCCCAAAAACCCAAAACTTCAAAAATTTCAAAAAACTTCAAAAATTTCAAAAAACTTCAAAAATTTCAAAAACTTCAAAAATTTCAAAAATTTCAAAAACTTCAAAAATTTCAAAAAACTTCAAAAATTTCAAAAACTTCAAAAATAAGACCCCGGCGGCGGCGGCGGCGGTATTTTACTGCGGGGTCCGCCGGCGGCGGACCCCGGCGGCGGCGGCACCGCCGCCGCAGTAAAATGCCGCCGCCGCCGCCGGGGTCTTATTTTTGAAGTTTTTGAAATTTTTGAAGTTTTTGAAATTTTTGAAGTTTTTGAAATTTTTGAAGTTTTTTGAAATTTTTGGAAATTTTTGAAGTTTTGGGTTTTTGGGAATATTTTAGTACAACCAATTTTAGACCCAAAGATTCTATTTTTAGATGCAATAATCGATTTTTATAAGAGGCGATAAACTTTCTAAAATAAAATGCAGAAAAAAGAGTGACTTGTACATTTTGAAGAAACATGTCGATCCCGTATATTCCAGCAGATCTTGAAATGTGGAGAAAACATTTCAGAGATATGGTTGATGGGAAGTTAATACCAGATAATCAGGGTCGATACTTTATTGGCAGAACTAAAAATAGTGATAGTGAAGAAGACGTTCTAAAACCACTTATTAACGTGGTGACACCCATCGCTCAAGCGATTGAAATGGCTAAGGCTGAAGTTGCAGCAAATAAGTTGACAAACACACGTAAAGCGTCCAAACAAACCAACAAGAGAGTGTCTGTTGGAGGTTTGTCTAATAATAAGAAGAAAATGAAAAGACCAGTGTCATACGATTAGCCAAATCATGAATGAATACATAGAGTACCATACTGATAAATTGGCATTAATTGAATCACCGGCGGTCAAATATCTATACCCTAGCCCCTGGACGAACGTACTCTTAGAGCGACGGTTGTATACCACACCTTATTCTCTCTTTTTATCGCTACTTATAAGAGTGATGGTTCTTCCAATAATTCGCGATAATGCACGGGTGTGATTTATGTGGCATTATTTTATCGACGAACTACAATCTACAAAGACATAAACAGATTAAACACGGAGTTATGTCCGAGACAAAACCAACTCTCTTCGGAGAAGATACCGATGAATCTGACGAAGCGGTTCTAGATTCAGATGAAGATGAACGTGGAACGCTATCAGATTCAGAAGATGGTAATGGCGTCGGTAGTAGAACGGTATTCGGTCTTAAGAAAGCTGCGCGATGTGTCAACGAGATGGACACATTCAAAAGTATGATGAAACGCGTCACCAATGATGTGAAAGAAGAAGAGAGCATTTCGGGAGATGAGAGCATGTCGGGAAAAGAGGATACCATCGACACAGAGTTTGCTCTGTTTCTCAAAAGTTATAGACGATTAATAGAATACCAGTATCGATTGAAAACATCACGCATACATACCATGATCATGAAGAAAATGGTCAAACTGACCAAACACGGATATAATAATGAATGGGCCGCAGATGAAGCGATGAGAAAATTCAAGAAACTCTTAGAAGTAAATCTAACGGTCGAAGATTCAGACAATGATTAAATTTCAATAAACTTCATCAACATGTTATTCTCGTCTTCGTTATATATCTATAAGTGGGGAGGGGGTTTCACCAATATTACATCACGTCCCTTACCGCGTGTCACTTTAACATTCCACACCGTACGTGTATTATCCCCCTTTAATTATGTCATAGCATTGGTACATAGAAGACTGTATAACACTATGCCTATGTCTGTATCTGTTGTCACACCGTGAGTGGATTGTCCGCCTTTAATGATGTCATAGCGTGTGTATATGCAAGACAGTATAACCCTATGATAATGCCTGTAGCTGTTGTTGGTAAGATGTGAAATATAAATTTCAAGGTTCAATTCATTCGTGTAGTAATTTTGTATATGTTCAACGCTCTTCATTCGTGCGCTTGTATTGTTAACATTCATTCATAATGAGTGTCCATTTAGAGTGTCTTGTGTTCCTTTAAGATTCAAACACCAATATTACAGCACGTCCCTTGTTTCGTGTCACTTTAACTCCTTGAGTGTATTGCCCCTTCGAATGATGTCATAGCATGGGTACATGTAAGATAGTATAACACTATGACTATGTCTGTATCTGTTGTTGGTAAGATGTGAAAATATAAATTTCAGTTCATTCGTGTAGTAATTTCGTATATGTTCAACGCTCTTCATTCGTAAGAGTAATTACCAACTGGAAGTTGTACTATTTTTGATAAACATCGGATTTGCTCATCAGACGATAAGCTGACAATATTTACGTATGGTCTAATTAGATTCATGCATAAATGTAAGGTAATTTTTGTTATGGTCAAGTTTTTTGTTAAGACCATGTTCTAAAATAGATCGATAAATAAGTTAAAGGTCATTATATTCCACAGTCAAATCTATTGGTGATCGAATTTGATAACTATTTTATTGGAACAACTAAGAGTATTATTTACGTGAGATCAATGAGTCCAATTATTATAAATAATAAATTGCAGGCATCGGTGGATACCCGATTGCCACATTTAGTGATCACGTGATAAACTGATAAAATGTCCAAGTGACGTACTATAATGAGCAAAAAAAAATGAGTTGACCTTCGGCTTCGTCCCGATTGGGTACTGAGCTGACACCGGGGATAAATTGACCAATGACTGCCATTGTATCCTTTGACAGATATGCGTGCGCAGACTCGTTTGATGTTCGCTATCGCATTACTATGTTTTAATAGCCGAGCCTCCACTTCTCGTCTGACTCTCTTACCGACAAGACCTGTCTACACAGTACTTCTCCGGCAGACTATTCATCCACTGGTAGGCCTACATACAGGTATGCCCTAAATAATGGACTGCTTAACCACAGCAGAATTATAGGTAACTTTTCTTTTCTAAACATCGAACTTGTCTGAACCTATCAATTGATACAATAACAGTGATATAATGTTACATCTCATTTTTTTGCTCATTTGCTCATTTGCTCATTTTTTTGCTCATTTGCTCATTTTTATTGCTCATTTGCTCATTTTTTTGCTCATTTGCTCATTTTTTTGCTCATTTGCTCATTTTTTTGCTCAGTTGCTCATTTTTTGGCTCATTTTCTTGCTCATTTGCTCATTTTTATTGCTCATTTGCTCATTTGCTTGCTCATTTGCTCATTTTCTTGCTCATTTGCTCATTTTTTTGCTCATTTGCTCATTTTTATTGCTCATTTGCTCATTTTCTTGCTCATTTTCTTGCTCATTTGGTCATTTTTTTGCTCATTTGCTCATTTTTATTGCTCATTTGCTCATTTTCTTGCTCATTTGCTCATTTTCTTGCTCATTTGCTCATTTTTTTGCTCATTTGCTCATTTTTTGGCTCATTTTCTTGCTCATTTGCTCATTTTTATTGCTCATTTGCTTGCTCATTTGCTCATTTTCTTGCTCATTTGCTCATTTTCTTGCTCATTTGCTCATTTTTATTGCTCATTTGCTCATTTGCTTGCTCATTTGCTCATTTTCTTGCTCATTTGCTCATTTTTTTGCTCATTTGCTCATTTTTATTGCTCATTTGCTCATTTTCTTGCTCATTTGCTCATTTTCTTGCTCATTTGGTCATTGTTTTGCTCATTTGCTCATTTTCTTGCTCATTTGCTCATTTTCTTGCTCATTTGCTCATTTTTTTGCTCATTTGCTCATTTTTTTGCTCATTTGCTCATTGATTGGTGCATACTCAAGAGTCATAGACCTAACATCCAATGTACGTTAATGGTGTCATAGCGTGGGTACATAGAAAACTGTATAACACTATGCCTATGTCCGTATCTGTTGTCACACCGTGAGTGGATTGTCCACCTTTAATGATGTCATAGCGTGTGTACATGCAAGACAGTATAATACTATGATTATGTCTGTAGCTGTTGTTGGTAAGATGTGAAATATAAATTTCAAGGTTCAATTCATTCGTGTAGTAATTTCGTATATGATCAACGCTCTTCATTCGTGCGCTTGTATTGTTAACATTCATTCATAATGAGTGTCCCTTTAGATCGATAAATAAGTTAAAGGTCATTACATTCCACAGTCAAATCTATTGGTGATCGAATTTGATAACTATTTTATTGGAACAACTAAGAGTATTATTCACGTGAGATCAATGAGTCCAATTATTATAAATAATATATTGCAGGCATCGGAGGATACCCGATTGCCACATCTAGTGATCACGTGATAAACTGATAAAATGTCCAAAGCGTAAGTATGAATGTGGGGTGATAAGTGGTTATTACGTAATGTTGTTATAACAATGACACCGAAGCAATGTCTATAATTGAGTGACCTGGTCGTATGCATGTTTTGGATAACTAATTATCGTGTGAATGACACAGTTTATCGACCTTAATTGATACTAACCCGTTTGTTCAGACATTAAATCGATATGTTTTCTGAATAGCATATAACTGTGAACGGGGAAATAATATAATTCATTTGGTAAAGCAAAGTGTGAAAGACACATTGTTACCACCAATGTCGCGTGTGTGATTGCGTGTACAGCGAATATGACAATTCATTCTGGGGGTTGTAATTTCACATTACAATTTTCGACCGTTAGTGATTCAACATAGTACATCTCAATACTTCCAATAATTCACGATAATACACACCTGTCATATGGGATAGAGAGTGTAAAGAATAAACGCTCTTTATTATTTATGTAAAAGTAATGGTGTCTATTTTCAGGTATGACAATTATATGAACTGCGTCCGATAAACACTGGAATGTATGCATTCATATCGATGGTCACAATGTCCAATAAAGCTATTTCTAAACATCGATTAATAATTTCATGAAAAATATTTGAACAAAAAAAAATAACGAAAGATATTACACGCAAATAATTTAACATTCGACATTTTTTAATATCGAGATTATCAGAAACCGAAAACTCGTTATAAATTTTTTATTTAAACTTTTTTTTTAGAGAAATAATTTTGAGGGTTTTGAATTTTTTTCTTTTGAAATTTTGGGGTTTTAAATTTTTTTGGAAGTTTTGGGATTTTGAAATTTTTTGGAAAAATAAATTTTGGAAGTTTTGAAATTTTTTTTGGGTTTTGATATTTTGGGAATATTTTAGTACAACCAATTTTAGACCCAAAGATTCTATTTTTAGATGTGACGCGAACGAGACACCCACAACCAATTTTAGACCCAAAGATTCTATTTTTAGATGTGAAGGTAACGAGGCGGCTATTCTTCTTTTGTTGTGGAGTGTTATGTGTCAATTTTTGTGCCCCTGCAAACTTGTAAGCGACTGGATAAGTGAAACAAGAAAACCAGTGTCAGAAATGGTAACGCGCTCAAGATAATATATTATATACCCATGATTGTAATTATAGAATATAAAATATATTGGTTTCACGAATGACCAACTAATCCTTAAAATTATTACAACAACTATATACGGCTTATCACATAAGGTTTCTCATAATTCCGTTAAAACAACTAATCCTTCAAATTATTACAACTATATACGGCTTATCACAGAAGGTTTCTCATGCATCTCACCAGAATTCCCAACTACACCTTTTATCGGACTCAGCCTCCGGGTCGCAGTTCGACTTTTAATCCGTCCCAAAATTTCCCATTTCTATAAATAAAACGCCCATGGCCCATGTATACCACGAATCAGCGAAACATACACGCGGAGCGCGAAATAAGCTGATTGAGCACCATGCTTTGTGCTGCTAGCCTGCTATACATAAGGGAGAAACAATGTCCCGTATATGCATTGCTGGTATATTACGCTTCAATGGAGATAATTGGAACAACCCGAGTTTCATTCCGAACGCAGCGGGTTTGCGCATTTGCAGTACGGAAATCGCCAAGGTTGGCCGAATTCCATGACGTCACACGAAGGTTCACAAATTTGCTACAATTTCGGTGTTTGCTGATACATTTATAACTGAGCATGTAGGCGACTCATAAGTTTATATCAATTAAATATAGGAAAATAAGAGCGCTATTTTAGATATAAAATTGACAATTATATTTTTACATGCGGGGAAACGAATCTCAAAGACATTATCCATATATATGTAGGCCACGTGTAAAGCGTTCAATCATTGTTAGATCTTTCGTGTTGAAATGTTTCTAAGAAATACACATATTCTAGCCTGGAGGTGCACGAAATATATATATTTAAATGTATGTGGCACGGGCACAGTGGAATAAATCACTTCTTTTTTTCACTGTCCTTCAAGTTGGTGAATATTAAATGTGAGTTACCCATCCGTGCTTGCCTTCAGGGCTGATTGAAATGCTACGCTCAGGAGTCATTTAAGCATACCGATGCTGGTAAATAAATTAAGATATTGCCATTAAATAAATAACAAAGGTTAAACAAACATATTTCTTTCAAAAAGGTGGTAAGTGATTTCTCCTGTTTTGAGCCTACGATTACTGGTACTGCGTATATATATATGTCAGAGTTATGCAGGCACGGACTCAGTGTGAGTTTTCATTGCTTCATATTTGCTTAACACAGTGATCATGAACAGATTCTCATTTCTTATCGAAATGGCCATGTGTCGATCGGAATGGTACACCGAGATGTCCCTCAAACCAAATAAAGCTTGACCGATTTTCATTCATGCCGGGGTTCGAACCCGCGCTAACCTCGTCTATCTCAGACTTTGATGATCTTATCCACGACCAAACCACTACGGCTACGGGGACATCCTTAAAAAGGAAGCCCTTTCACCGAGTGTTAGGAAGCGTATCAGTCTGAACATGGGTTAGAACCCACTACCTTCGAAATTCTTGATCTGCCATACTGTCAAGACCCCCACCATGACACAAGCAACATCACTTTCAAAACAACTATATTAAATCAATAAATTGGATACGGTCATCGCAATCTGGGCTAGACTATATATACAATATATATTGGCACAGGTTCCAACCCCGATATGGGCAAAAATCTGGACATCTCAATGTGCCATTCCGACCGATACGTGGCAATGTCGACAATAAATGAGAAATTGTTCAAGTTTATTGAATTAAGCACATTTGAAACAACGAATACTCATACTGAATCCGTGCCTCCATAAATCATTATGAATATATCTTTGGTGAAGTTGGCGACACTGTTTGTGTCCATTTTGCCAGCCCCCTTCCCCTAGATCAAACACTTCTGAAAAGTATCACTTTCGGAACTCTTCATACCATGTCATGAGATTCCTCGCGTATTCATTGATATGAATATGAAAATAGCTGAGAACAAACTGTTCTATCAATGCCTCTCCCCGATACACAATTCGAATCAAGGACAACACTAGACACTACGCCGCCCAAATGATCAGTCCAAACTGCCCATTAGGGCGGCTGGTTGTCCCCTATACCGCTAGTGGGGGTATCTATTTCACAACATCTTTCAACTAAACAATGAATGCTGGCCTTATTATCTCACCATATAACTTCAGTCGGTACTCCCCGCCACAAGTTGACGCCAAAAGTTCCCTGTATCGGTGCATCTAAATGCTCTAATCGGACATTTAAAACTTGTTGAATTTTAAAAGTCGGCCATCTTCACGTTCTTGTTGACATTTTACACAAGGCCATGCGCTCGGAAGAACTACAAGATAATTTACTACGTCCGGTTTGGCCTATAGTCCGTTTCACGGATAACTATTTTTGACTGTTGTGTTCAAACTGCAGACAGAGTTTAGTACCCGCGCCAAGCAATGTCTGAACACGGCAGACACGTGTATTTTTTAAATAATTTTTTTTTATAGAAGTGTTTTGTCAGTTACAATTCATTCTGGCTTGACCTAGACCATTTTCAAACCAATATGGACAGTTCTGTTTCTCAGAATAATGCAGAATTAACTGTAACCTACAAAAATCTAAAATAAATAAATACGACATTGCTTCACATTCCATGTAGGTGTTGGCAGCGGTAAGTCCTGTGTATGAGACTGAACTCAGGATGGAGCTTATGTTGCGTTCTGAGACGGAAAGTATCCAAACACAGCGATCTGTAAATGACGAAATACCAAGCTGAAAAGTTTTCGCGATCGCCGCACTGTTTTTTTTTAGTTTTACGCTCGCTATATGTCATCAAAACTCAAATAAAATCATCAAAAACGTCATGTTGCATTATTATGGTTTAATTCTCCATTATACAGCACAAAACATGCTTTAAGTGTCATTTTCCGCCTTAGTTTTCTCCCGCTTGGTTCTGATTGCTACTGCTTGGTATTTCGACGCACCCCTGCTTATCGCCGGCATGCATTTACTATGGGATATTTAGAACGGGTCTATAAAACTAATTAGGCTATAACTTCGAAGATCCCGGGGTTAGTCCCCCAAATCACCTTATCATCAACATTGTTATCTTTCATATTTTGCGTGAAATTTCAAACATGTGCCAGGGACATATATCCCGTCCGGAATGTGCATAAACATTTCCAGTTTCTCATCGTATTTTTATTTATTTTATGCGACAAAATTGTCGTAAATGTCAGAAAACCACGCTGACCAGTCTATGTCAGAAAACCACGCTGACCAGTCTATGTCAGAAAACCACGCTGACCAGTCTATGTCAGAAAACCACGCTGACCAGTCTATGTCAGAACACCACGCTGACCAGTCTATGTCAGAACACCACGCTGACCAGTCTATGTCAGAACACCACGCTGACCAGTCTATGTCAGAACACCACGCTGACCAGTCTATGTCAGAACACCACGCTGACCAGTCTATGTCAGAAAACCACGTGACCAGTCTATGTTTTGCGGTATGAGCGAAGGCTCGATGAACATAGTTCTATTGAGATTTTGTTACTCCCTTTTTTCAGAAAATATAGAGTACAGTACATAGTCATGTTGGGATATCGCACAGGAGTGTCGTGACTTTGGGGTTAATTAACACCCAGACAGCCGAAAACGCCGACAATATAAAATCTTTCTTCGAGCCTCGGGCTGTGGGTACTTCTACGGTAAAGGGGCCAAACATGCACGTCTTGGTGAACGTTTTATCTCTACAACAAACACCATTTCATATTATGAGGATACTATAGCTCTTACATAGGCCTATAGCTGAGGTGGTCTACTTAAAACACGAGATAAATAATTCCCGTGATATCCAGGGGGTGGGTGCGTGGTCAAAGCCACCAACAACCAATTTTTTCCGCAGCTAAAAAAAAAAATTCCTGCTTGTTTTTTTAGTGTTTGGCAATGAGTTGTGCTTCAAAACCACTTTGAATGAGAGAAATAATGTAATTCTAACTGGTAAAATGACTGCAGGCAGTTATCGTGTTGTATTTTGTTGCAAATTTTGAAATCCAAGATGGCCGCTGGCAGCCATGTTTTTTTTTGGCCGAATGACCTCAAAATGACTCATTCCTATTTACATGTCCATGTTAACATCCATGATAAATAGTATGCACAGAAATTCATATACAGCTGCTTACAGTGAATTCCCCCCGCAAATCTCTGTTTTAGTGTTAAAAGGGGGGGGGTGTCAAAAAATGGTCGGAAAAAACTGCCGAAAACGGAAAAAAATTGGCGGTGGGGGTGGGTGGGTACAAAAAATGATCGAAAGGGAAAAAATGCCATACGTGCCTGAAATTTTTTTCCGACCCCCCCCCCCTGTGATATCCAGAAACGGAATTGGATTTTGGGGTAAAATACCCCATAATCACTAAAATGAGATGTCTCTCACCCACCACACGATTTTTTAAAAGTGAAATTATAAGAAGTGAGATTGTTTTGTCGGTTAGCAAATACATTTCCGGATAAAACGGAGTGATCTTCATATCCCGTATACTCAGGAGATGCATGTTCCAATGCTATATATGTAATTTTTGTTTTGCTGGTTCAAAATATAAAAAATCGACATCCCTGTACCCCCGTCATTACCGTCACGCGGGAATTTGAAGCTATTAAAGTTGTCGGTTTGTTAGACGAAAATGAAACTTATAGATTTATATCAATGTCCCATGCTTGTGTCGAATAGAAACCAGGTCCACATTTGTCAAGTTCGTGGATAAACGATGATCACACTTACTCCGCTTATTTCTCGGCCAGAAATATGTGTTTTGAACTTCTGATAACAATTTATTTGAGACAAAAACTGCTGCGGGCATGTCAGTCGGTGTAAACTTATCAAAGTCGCTGGGCATTGTGCATGGTTCAATAAGATATAGTGATCATTCCTTCGTCCATATAGCCAATTGATGACTTTAATGTTCCACTGTCCGATCTAACATCAAATTTGTCAAAATTGTCCAATTTAATGTCAGTTTGCATACCAAGCCAATAAAAAAGAACAAAATACGTTGAATACTTATAGGTATCATGTCTATGACACATGCATGCAGCCATGGCGATTGGCGAACATCTACAAAGCCACATATCATAAAATGAGAATGCTCTTTTTATGTAGGCCTACCTAGCTATAAACGGGTAAATTTTCAAGGCCTCCATAATTACTAACATTTTACACTATACTGTAATAGTATATACACTAGACAGAAGTTATATTGTTCGCTTGGTTCAACTAGGGTGTTTCACTATATTACACACTCACACCGTTGTAATGGTTTGCTAACAATAAAATCTTGAAATCTGGTAACGGTAATTCGTGAAACGGACTATAGGCCAAACCGGACGTAGTAAATTATCCAGTAGTTCTTCCGAGCACATGGCCTTGTGTAAAATGTCAACAAGAACGTGAAGATGGCCGACTTTTAAAATTCAACAAGTTTTAAATGTCCGATTAGAGCATTTAGATGCACCGATACAGGGAACTTTTGGCGTCAACTTGTGGCGGGGAGTACCGACTGAAAATATATCGTGAGATAATAAGGCCAGCATTCATTGTTTAGTTGAAAAATGTTGTGAAATAGATACCCCCACGTAGGGTATGGGGGCAACGCGGCACTAGAAATGATGAAATACATTTCTAGTGCCATCGGCTCTAGACAACACGGACACTTGTAATTATTGTTAGTGGCCTCGTTTTGTGGGCACCGACAAAGACAGGGCAAAGAGGTAGACGCCGTTATCATAAATCGTCGTTGATTTTTGTCAGCCAGCCACGACGGAGCACGAGTTAGTCGGCAGCCTGCAAAAATGCCAGCTAACAAAACGACCATCGGGCATGGCATTTTTGCAGTGCAATTTTGCCAGCGTATGAACGTACCCTTAACGATAAAAATTGTTTGCCCGAAATCTGTAAACAATAAACAAAAACAGAAACAAAAACAAACAACAAAGCATAACTATCAGTGCATAAGGGTACGTTCATACGCTGGCAATGTTGCACTGCAAACTGCAAAAATGCCAGCTGCAAAATTGCCAACACGGATTTATTTCTGCCCGCTAGTAGTGATCAATGAACGACAGCAGTTTTGCGTGATTGATGAGCTGTTTGTAATATATTAAAACATGATGCGTGTTGGTATTCTTAGGCCAGTCAAAATAATGTCACTTGACATGTTGGAATGTGATATCGCCACAGCCAGGCAAAATTTACAGGTTTATCTCATAATTCTTTACCACTTCACACGACCCCGCCAGATCAGGTGCCAATACATTTAACTGAAATCCACAACTAAACCCACTCAACTCTTGCCCCATCCCTGATACCGCCAAATATAGTGATACTGTCCCATTGACCACCCCACCCACCCACCCTCGATATTATACTATATGTATATATCTTTCGAGTTAGTCTGCCCCTTCTACTTAAATTGTATTGCATGCGCAACACTCTACTGCACTGAAAATTTTGTACTAATTGTGTCTCAATTATGTCTATTATATGACGATTTGAGTGAAATTAAACTATCTATCTATCTATCTCTCGCTGGGATGCTGCTCATATATGAGTACACTAAACGTCACCTAGACGGGAGATGGTGGGTCCGCACTTGGCTCAACGAAGATAACCGACGAATTCAAATTTTCCCGGGTATCATCCCAAACTCCAAACTTGTCATTCCAACAATTTTAGTCACAAACTCGTTGGCCTTCATGTTAAGCAAAACAATCAGTTATGAAAAACGGGGGCGTGGTGCTGATGTTAGACAAAACAAAGAAATCAAGTAAATAGAAACACAAGTTACCACAATTACATTGATATCGCAGTCTGTGTAGATGATGTTGGCACGTTTCGAACCCCAGCTTGATCTGAATTGAGTGATATCTCAATGTGCCATTCTGATCGTTACATGGCCATTTCGATAACAATTGAAAATTTGTACACGGTCACTGAAGTAAGCACATTTGCAATACATGGATACTCATAGTGAGTCCTGCCACCACCTCCCATATAGCTCCCACATTTATGACTCGGGAACACTTCGTATCACACCATATCATCATATCCTCATATAACGGAGGTCAGTACACATGTATAATTAAGTGTGTATGCGAATCACAGAGAACACACCCGATCCCATTCGATCGTATCGATGACGGTACAGACACAATAAATTATTGTTAGTGGCATTGTGATGTGTCCACCGAAAGAGAGGTATATGCCGTTATCATATATCACCGTTGATTGTTGACGACCAGCCACGGCCCAGCACGTGCCAGCTGACAAAAACAAAACAAAACAACCTTTGCAGCTGGCATTTTTGCAGTTTGCAGTGCAATATTGCCAGCGTATGAACGTACCCTAAAGCGTTCCGGTGGTTGCAGTATAAATAACATTATGTGCACTTACCTCTGACATAATAACACTGAGTCAGATCTCAATAAACAGAAACAAATATAAGTTCGACTGGATGCGTCCTTGTGTGTCTAAAGATGCCGACAGACTAATTCAGGTTATATATAGGTCATTTGTGGGAAATCTCAGCCGCTAAGATTTCTCGATAATGACCTGAATTAGATTCTATCCGGAGGCTGTACGTGCATCATCGGGCATGAAGTTGGATATTGAATGAGTCGTCGGCAAACCTGACCTTTGTGACCTCTGCAATTTGACACGCAATATAGAGTTTCCCCCTTGCTACGCTATTGCGGTTTAGCATTCCGTGCAATAAGTGAGATCACTAACTCGCGGTGAATCCGCCATTTGGTCTCCGGAGGTCAAAGTTAACAAGTAGCATCTATTTTTAGCATATGGCTCCAGTCTGGGAATTACCAAAATAAAATGGCAACAGGTCGTTACCGAATCGCAGGTGCGAGAACTTCATAAAACTAATTAAACAATCACCCTGGATACATACAATACGTAGGTTTCGCACAGTAGATGGATTGGATGTATCACGTATCACAGTGTATAAACCGTACAAACATTAAATCGGAAGTTGTTTTCGAAAAGACGAAAAATGCTATTTTTAGAACGTAAATGCGACAGAAATATCACAACACCACCACAAAATCCAGGTCTCAGACGGACACACGGCTGCACCACATATACTAACGTAATTATAAATTCTACATACACATTTGCCGATCGTAAGCGGGGGCCATTTGAGCGAAGGACTCTGTTTAATAGATAAAAATGGCCTTTGATCACTTCAGAAAATAATTTTCTCCCAAAAATTCCCTCTTCAAATGTCATTTTAACACATAGCCGGCATCTGTCGGAAACTGCACTATATTGCAACGGAAAGGCCGTTATGTGTGCAACATATATCGACATGCCCTTGGCTCGAGTGTATTCACAATTTAAAAGTAGAGAGTATTTATTTGGACACCCCACTCGTCAGTCTATGTACGCCTAGTTGTGTACGACGACAATACTAGTTGCGATTTTATACAGGAATCGTACAGTAATGATATGTTCCTTTCGATCCACTTAAACATAACTATGTCTTAGAAATGTCACGTCATTAAACTTATAGACTCTGCCTGAATCAAACAAGGTATTCCTATACTATTTAGTTACTTTATTCGACTCCGCATATAACAAAGCTGTATTTGGGGGTTGATGAAATATGTTGTATTCTGTGATGAAATTGTGTATAGGTCACGGGTGGGGTCTGCAATTGTTTTCCGAACACTAGGCGGGGCGGTGGTTGGTTCTACAGCCCTGCTTACACATTTTTCCAGGCCCTGTAATTTTGATCCTAGAGTCATTTTTCTTCAAAATAATGGGACAGAAGGTTTTAAGAATGCTTCTATTATGTAATAGGTATGCACTTAACTCTTAGTATGGGGGTTTGAGTTCACCAGCAGTTAGTAATGGGGAATGACACCAAGGGGTAATAAAATGTCAGCTTGCTAAATGCTCAAGGATCTATCAATGCACAATGGCATGGAAAGGCTGATATTTAAATAGTTCTATTAAAAATAATTTATTCAGCCTGGTGTAAATGAAAGCATAACACAATAATAGATTCTTCAAATAAATGTAAACTCTTCAAGTAAAGGTACTCAATCCGATTCGATGGTTCCCATATCATCAGATTCCAACAACAACATTTTTTTTGAAATGCCGCGTCAGCTATAATAATCCAGTAATTGCCCAAAACTAATGTTAATCACGGTCAACTATAGTATAAAATTGCCCAAAACATGTTATTGTCACCTATCTGACACAAAAAAGTCACTTGTTTTAGAGTTATACATCTTCATCCGCGATTTGTTCAGATAAGTCTTCTCGTCGACTATTTACTGGGCCACTTAAAATTAAATTAATAGAATTCAAACATCGAGATGTGATCACTCTGAGCTTTGATGGGTCAGTTCCGCGACTCGAATCAAATATCTTTCACCGCCGAATAGTAATTTGCGCAGATTTGCGAGCGACATTTCGGATTGCGTAATTTTAACTCTTCAAATAAAAATAGACTATTAAACAACTGTAATAAAATAAAACAAATGTGTTAAAACAAACTTTGACCGATTTCAACGTAATTCGGTATATGGGTCGAGGATCACCTATAGATGGGAGCTGTAAAATTTGAATGATTTTTTATGAAAAATATGGCCCCGGCAGCCATCTTGGATTTTACTCTTTGCATCACTAAATCCTTTAACACAAAATGCAGAGCTTATCCCTCATCCGATCATCACCAATCTGTATATGGATATTCATTCTGACCTCTCGGTGGGTGCCTTGGATTTTTTCCCAAATTTTGTAAAATAAATGGCTGCCATTTTGGCCATCTTGGATTTTACTCTTTGTATGACCAAATCCTTTAGCACACCTTACAGGTCACATTTCTCACCCAATCGTCACCGAACTCCATATGGATCTTCGACGTGGCCTCTAGATGGGAGCCTCCATTGTTCCGCAAATTTTTTTTAAAACAAACATGAGCACCTGAAGCCATATTGGATTTAAAATGTCAATCCATCAGCATACCATACAGCCCACATTTATTGGAGAATTGTTTTGAAACTTTACAGTGCTGTTGGTATATAAAAGTGGGAATGCTTCTATAATCATGATACGGGACATTGATAAGAAAAGATAGATCAGGAAAACTGAGTAAAATTGTCATTTGAAGCAGTTTGGATGGGGTGGGTCCCTATCCCAGATTCGGAAAACGGATGTGGGCGGAACAGTGCCTTTCCCTTGTGTTTGAAGGTTAATAATGACCATCGGGAGGCCGAGTATCTCTAATATGGAAACCTAATTCATGGGTTCGTCTTTTCACATAAATCCCATCATCACAACTTGGCGTACATATTTTTGGCAACTAGTGATCATTGACTTAAACAACTAGGCGTACATAGACTCAGAGCGGGGTGTCCAAATCAATACTCTCTACGTTCAAATTGTGAATACACTCGAGCCAAGGACATGTCCATATATGTTACACACGTAACGGCCTTTCCGTTGCAATATAGTGGGATTTCCGATAGATGTTGGATATGTGTTAAAATGACATTTGAAGAGGGAATTTTTGCGAGAAAATTATTTTCTGAAGTGATCAAAGGCCATTTTTATCTATTAAACAAAGTCCTTCGCTCAAATGGCCCCCGCTTACGATCGGCAAATGTGTATGTACAATTTATAATTACGTTAGTATATGTGGTGCAACCGTGTGTCCGTCTGAAACCTGGATTTTGTGGTGTTGTGATATTTCTGTCACATTTACATGTACGTTCTAAAAATATTATTTTTCGTCTTTTCGAAAACAACTTCCGATTTAATGTTTGTACGGTTTATACACTGTGCGTATGTTTTTTAGTTATTTTTTTAACGCAATTAAGTACTCGCTATTTATCAGTAACTTATATATGGGAAGTTCGTTGACAAAAGAGGGCGTCTGAATGTCTGCATCGTCACCAGATCCTAACTCTGTAGATGACATGGCCACAAAACAATTCTTAAACACGTAGTTGCACTCAGAATAAATGAAATTAAGCCATAAAATGTTGATAAAAAATGCTCGCACTCAGCTGTCGAATGTTTACAAATGGATGCTACTTCTTAACTTTTACCTTTTACCGATGGGTTGGGTAAAATGCTAGGAATCGGGCCATATGAAACCACCGGCCATCTTGAAAATCGCGAACCAGTGATAATGCTTATATATCAACTCTAGGTTCAAAGATGTATCATGTTGGAAGATTTGTGTCCCATATATTATAATGAAGAATAAAGCAGTCACAACTATTCCAACCCAATGAAACCAACAGTTGATATGTAGTGTGGGCCACTCAAGCAACAGAAATTAGGCCACAGTGTTAAGAGATATGGTGGTCACGTTCACTTTGTTTTGAAGCCATGACCCAGAACTCATCTCAGCCCAATCTTTTATTGAACAACATGAATGACATGAAAATTCTCAAATATAGAAAATTATTTGTGGTAGTCTTTCGAAGTGAAAATAATCATAAAATTTCATGAATGAAGAAAAATTAAGTCTCCTCTCATGGTCTTCGGATATGATATCATGGATACATAATCTGCACTTTTGAAACAAATCTAATTTACAGAAGTTCTTGGTACCTGAAAACGGTGAAATTTTAGATATTTTCCATGCCATAAAAGTGAAGTAAGTGAGATTATAATAACCAATTGTTCGATGATTCTTAAATATTATATAATGATAATCGCTTATACCAAATTTCACAAATATATTCCTGACAGATTTTGAGAAATTCCATTTAGAATTACCAGGAAATTTTTCCCAAACGTGCATCTGAACCTTAACCATAAAAATTGTTTGCCCGAAATCTGTAAACAATAAAAAAACAAAGGCAAAAACAAACAATAAAGCATAACGTAGGGTACGTTCATACGCTGGCAAGTTTGCACGTTATGTTTTTGAGGGCATTTCGTCACAGAAAACCACATGGTGCCAGAATATGAACGGAAACATGCACATAACATACATCTTTACCAATTCGAAAGACATGATAAGTAAACTTTCTGTAGTTCCACATGTATAGCGGTGCTACTAACACATTGCCTTCAAATACCTGTATGATTTATTCTTGCGAGATAATTGCATGCTATTTACAGGCAAATTCCGGTAGCATCGCTACAGGTGGAACTACAGAGATTTTACTTCGCATGTAGTTAGCTGTGGTATATGCATGTTTCCGTTCATATTCTGGCACGATATCGTTTTCTACGACAAAATGCCTGCAAACCATACCGTGCAAACTTGCCAGTGTATGAACGTACTCTATCAGTGCATAAAGGATTCCGGTGGTTACAGTATAAATAACATTATGTGCCACTTACCGCTGACATAATAACACTGAGTCAGATCTCAATAAACAGAAACAAATATAATTTCGACTGGATGCGTCCTTGTGTGTCTAAAGACTAATTCAGGTTGGGTCATTTCTGGGAAATATTAGCATCGATTCTATCCTGATGCTGTACGTGAATAATCGGGCAGGAAGTTGAACGAGTCGTCCACAAACCTGACCTTTGTGACCTCTGCAATTTGACATGCAAGATAGAGTTTCTTCCCTTGCTATGCTATTGCGGTTTTGGGTTAGAAGGAACTAAATGGTCTTCCCTAACCCCAAATAAACAACAATAACACTCTTCTGCCACGAAGCGATGTGCGCATTGAATTGAGGACGCCATATATATAATTACATCCAGATATATATAATTACATCCAGGGTGTGCACAATCACGGCAATTCATATTTCACTCACATTGTTTGTAATGTGAAGCACTGTGAAAACAATATCAAATTATAACTATATATTCACGCATTCAAAATAATAATCACACGAAACACTAAATTATTTCTCCCTGCTCTATTTACCTAGTCTAATGTTCCGTAGCCGTTCAGGAAAAACCATAGATAAAACCGTTTTGGGGAAAAAACCTATGGAAACCTGTCTCCGCAAAACTGTACAAGTGCCATGTACTGCTACGCAACAAAATTGGTGTCCGGAGTTCACACAAATAAATATAAAAAACTCAATAAAAGTACTTTTGTAAACATAAAAAATAAGCACACTGTATATAAAGTGCAAAATTATCTTCTATATATCTCTTTGGGAAACCGAATTACATTCGTTTAGTTTGTAAAATTGTGTGCTATCGTCACGCGTTTCGCTTGAAAACTGACTCTACACAGAATATTCTCGATCGTTCACTAAAACATCACGTGACCAATATATGGGACTCCCCATTGGTCAATACTCCTGAGTTGTTTATTTCGTGCAACGGTACAAGACATAATTTTCCCGCTATACTTGGCGAAACGCGGGAAAATATAATTTTCCATGGGCCACAGAGTTAACGTTTGACCACGCACACGCCAAATCCTCGAGTTCAAAAGTGCACGATGAATGCCGCAGAATGCGTTCGTGAAGACCAACCCTTTCGGCATCTGTTCGCACGGAGGAGTACCTTTCGAGCCATGCTTTTTTCAAAAACCAACATAGGTTTTCCACACTACCCCACTTTTTGCACAGAATTTGACAGTCTGACGAAAACCAATATAATACACAGCCACAATATCCCGCCATTGTTTGGACACGAACGCATTCAAGGCTAGGAGACGCCCACTTTTTTTACATGCTATGGGCATTATATTTCTTGAATTTGTAAATTTATATGACATATTATACGCCAATCGCGCGCCAGAATTTGTTTTAACTCGTATTCGAGATACCCTGTAAAAACGAAAGGGACGTAATTCTACTTATTTAGATCCATCTAACATTAGCATTCCGTGCAATATATCAACTCTGTGTTAAAAGATGTATCATGTTGGAAGATTTTTTTTCATTTTTGAACAGAAAGTTCACTAATAATCTTCATAAGATACAGTATCGGTATTAACCCTTTACCCAACAAACCGGCCAAAACCGGCCAAATAAAGCTTCAACAGCCTAAAATATATTCGGTCTGTCTCAATAGAACCATACATATATGGATATCATTGGAACCGGCTCATTGACCACATTGTGATGGTTACAGGTATGCCCTGTGCCAATGCATTCTCTTATATATGCGAGTCGACCATAGGTCGCGTCGCATATATAAGAGAATGCATTGGCATAAAAAACATCTTGTAAAAAAACTTTTTACCATTTTTTCTTACATTCTTTAACAATTTTATAATTTTTAATGTGTTAAGCCAATGCATTCTCTTATATATGCGAGGCGACCTATGGTCGACTCGCATATATAAGAGAATGCATTGGCACAGGGCCCTTCTGTTGGGTAAAGGGTTAACTTGTCGTACGTCACAGACGTACGACAAGTTAATACCTACCGATACTGTATCTTATGATGATTATTAGCGTGCCGCACGATGCGCAGTTCTAATGCATTAGCTATGTGCTCGTTTCAAACATGGAGTTTGGGTTGATTGGTATGTCTCAGCTTGATTGGTGATGATGCATCATGTAAAGCGTTGACAATTGTTTGATTCACATCTTTGACAAAATCCTCGATTCCGAGTTGTGTTTAATGATATTTTATGATGAAGCATGTATATATGCATTCTGTTACCAAACTCAGGTACTGGTACTGTTCCATTTTATTTCATGTTACTCGACTAGACACTTTTGGATTAGGTTGTTATATATTTGTAGACGTCAGACTCTCTTCAACAATCTTTGAAATAGTTTTCCCGATTTGCGAAACGATAATAAATTCGGGTACAAAATTAAATTGCCAAAGTCATTGGAACGAAACAACCAGAGGATACCCTTTAGCCACGTCCCTGTGTGTCATGAATGTTTGTAAACCCAACTTTACTATATAGCACATTATTCACTATATTACTATACGTCTTAAAGGTCCACTTAATTTCGAATGCCCATATAACGTTATTATATACCAGTTGGAAGAAGAACAAAAATATATATATTCCACCAGCATACGGAACAGCTGTGGCCTATAGGAGTGTCCACAAAGAATGTAGTGATAGAGATTCTCAGATTAATTCCAAGACTTCCCCCGTTGAGTGCATCGGAATTCCAACTAAGAGATATAGTTATTCCCCTTCAATTGAGAATAATATATTTTACAGCACAGGTCGGATCGAAATTAAGCACAGAACACACCTCGGTTCCTCGAAAAAAAACCAACATGTTCCCAGTTTATTCGACTAGATCAGTTGATAGTACACTGTTTGGAACTTCCTCTTTCAAGTGGTATGTAATATGGAATATGTTGTATATATAATGTGATCTGGGGAATCGAAAAAATAAAGTGGGCCTTTAAATAAATCTACCTCTTGTATTTGATATTTATCTGTACTGTTGCCTGTTACATAACATGGTTATTGCAAGACCATTAAGGGTACGTTCATATACTGGCAAGGTATGCTTTGCAGGCATTTCTTCTTAGAATGCCACATGGTGCCAGATATGAACGGAAACCTGCACATAACATGCACCTTAACCAACGCTAACATCATGAGAAGTACAATTTATGTACTTCCACATGTAACGGGGGCTACTGACATTTCTGTAGTTCCACATGTAACGGGGCTACTGACATTTGCCTGTATGATTGATTATTGCGAGATAATTGCACGCTATTTATAGGCACATTTCGGTAGCATCGCTACAGGATTTTACTTCTCACGTAAATAGCTGTGGTACAGATGCATTTTATATTAAAGTTTCCGTTCATATTCTAGCATCATATAGTTTATACGACGAAATGCCTGCACATCACACCATGCAAACTTGCCAGCGTATGAACGTACCCTAAAACGTATCCCGTATTATCTTATCTTGACGATAAAAATCCTTTTCCCGAAATCTATAAACAATAAACCAAAAAAACAGTACATCATAAATATCAATGAATATATCATGATGGCGGTTACAGTAGGAATAACATTATGTGCCACTTACCGCTGACATGATAACACTGAGTAAGATCTCTAATAACTAATACAAATGTTGTAATTTCTACTGGAACGTACAATTTGCCAAAACAATTGTGCATCAATTTTGGTGCGCCTGCCCCTTTCAATAAACCCCTGACTCGAATGAGGCCACTCTTGACAGATATAAGCCACACCATTAGACTCCTCATACCATGGGGATGCTTTTGTATAAGTGTGGTGGCAATCGGCGACTAAACCAATTATTATCAAATTTAGTGCCCACCCCCTCCCAATCTCTCATCCAAACGACAACAATTTGGCGTTGTTAAATCGCACAATTAGATTCCTTGTATCATGAAGAAGAATATATATCAATTTGGTGGAAATCGGCGCTAAAATTAGTTTTATCAATTTTGGTGCCCCTCTCCCCTTTCGTGCAAATCTGACTCGAACGACACCACTTTTGACATATTTAAACCACACCGTTGGATTCTTCATAACATGGGGATGATTATATGTAAGTTTCGTGGCAATCGGCGACAGAAAATAATTCTGCCCCTCCCCTTTCCGGGTACCCCTGATGCGAACGGCGCGACTTTTGCCATATTTAAAACACACCATTATATTCCTCATATTATGGGGATGATTATATATGTTTCGTGGCAATCGCCGACAAATGTTTTTTCTGCCCCTCCCCCTTTTCTGCCCCTGACAACAACGGCGTCACTTTAGAAAATTTTAACCCCGACCATTATCTTTCTCGTAAAAAGTTACTCATAGTAGACCCCTTTGGCATCATCTAGATGGTCCCCTATGAATTTCTATCGAACACAGACAGACAGACAGACATTCGCAAATATAGATATAGATGTTCGCAAAAGGTAGTGTTATTAGCTAAATAGAGTTCATATGGGGTACCATAAACTCTGTTTTTTTGCCACATTGTTTCAGAAGGATGCCCCACCACTTAAGGGTAACCCGCATACAAGAAGAATAGGGGTCTCGTTGACTTCACATCTAAAAATAGAATCTTTGGGGTCTAAAATTGGTTGTACTAAAATATTCCCAAAACTTCCAAAATATCAAAACCCAAATTTTTTTTCAAAACTTCCAAAAATTATTTTTCCAAAAAATTTCAAAACCCAAAACTTCCACAAAATTTCAAAATCTCCAAATTTCAAAAAAAGAAAAAATTTCAAAACCCTCAAAATTATTTCTCTAAAAAAAAAGTTTAAATAACAAATTTATAACGAGTTTTCGGTTTCTGAGAATCTCGATATTAAAAAATGTCGAATGTTTATTAAAATTATTTGCGTGTAATATCTTTCGTTATTTTTTTGTTCAAATATTTTTCATGAAATTATTAATCGATGTTTAGAAATAGCTTTATTGGACATTGTGACCATCGGTATGAATGCATACATTCCAGTGTTTATCGGACGCAGTTCATACATATATAATTGTCATACCTGAAAATAGACACCATTACTCTTACATAAATAATAAAGAGCGTTTATTCTTTACTTCTCTATCCCCGATGAAGTTATTGAGTATATGACAGGTGTGTATTATCGTGAATTATTGGAAGTATTGAGATGTACTATGTTGAATCACGTGTGGACGAAAAGGGTAATGTGAAATTACAACCCCCAGAATGAATTGTCATATTCGATGTACACGTGATCACACACGACATTGTGGGTAACAATGTATGTGTCACACCTTGCTTTACCAAATGAATTCTATTATATTCCCGTTCACAGTTATATGCTATTCAGAAAAACATATCGATTTAATGTCTGAGCAGAATTAGTTGTTTAACGGGTTAGTATCAATTAAGGTTGATAAACTGTGTCATTGTTAGCATTAACACGATAATTAGTTATCCAAAACATGCATACATAATACGTCCAGGTCGTGAGACACTCAATAATAGAAATTGCTTCGGTGTCATTGTTATAACAACATTACGTAATAACCACTTATCACTCCATTCACACTTACGATCATTTTGTATACCGAAACTCCAGTTAGCACCGATGATGTAACATTATATCACTGCTATTGTATCAGTTGATAGGTTCAGACAAGTTCGATGTTTAGAAAATAGATAATGTGCAGGTGTTCACTTGACAAGAGATTTTGTACACTCAACCACAGACCAAGGAGAAGTACTGTGTAGACAGGTCTTGTCGGTAAGAGAGTCAGACGAGAAGTGAAGGCTCGGCTATTAAAACATAGTAATGCGATAGCGAACATCAAACGAGTCTGCGCACGCATATCTGTCAAAGGATACAATGGCAGTCATTGGTCAATTTATCCCCGGTGTCAGCTCAGTACAATAGCAGTCATTGGTCAATTTATCCCCGGTGTCAGCTCAGTACACAATCGGCACGAAGCCGGAGGTCATAATTACTCTTACGAATGAAGAGCGTTGAACATATACGAAATTATTACACGAATGAACTGAAATTTATATTTCACATCTTACCAACAACAGATACAGACATAGTCATAGTGTTATATTATCTTACATGTACCCATGCTATGACATACTTAAAGGGGGATAATGCACACACGGTGTGTGGAATGTTAAAGTGACACGAGGTAAGGGACGTTATGTAATATTGGTGTGTGAATATTAAAGGAGCATTCTCGCTATACAAACCCCCTCCCCACCTATAGATATATAACGAAGACGAGAATAACATGTTGATGAAGTTTATTGAAATTTAATCATTGTCTGAATCTTCGACCGTTAGATTTACTTCTAAGAGTTTCTTGAATTTTCTCATAGCTTCATCTGCAGCCCATTCATTATTATATCCGCGTTTGGTCAGTTTGACCATTTTCTTCATGATCGTGTTATGTATGGGTGATGTTTTCAATCGATACTGGTATTCTATTAATCGTCTATAACTTTTGCGAAACAGAGCAAACTCTGTGTCGATGGTATCCTCTTTTCCCGACATGCTCTCATCTCCCGAAATGCTCTCTTCTTCTTTCACATCATTGGTGACGCGTTTCATCATACTTTTGAATGTGTCCATCTCGTTGACACATCGCGCAGCTTTCTTAAGACCGAATACCGTTCTACTACCGACGACATTACCATCTTTTGAATCTGATAGCGTTCCCCGTTCATCTTCATCTGTATCTTCTCCGAAGAGAGTTGTTTTTGTCTCGGACAATACTCCGTGTTCATCCGGGTCCTCAGTTAATTTTCGTTTTAACTTATTTTCTTGACACCAGTTTTTTACGTGTCTCTGAACATCATAATGATCTGCGAACAAAAGCCCGCATTCATTACAAGGGTACGACATGTCTTCTAGAATGTCTATGGTTTGACGGTTCTTCTTATTAATTTCATCGAGCTCACCAGGTGGCCGTATGTCGTTAGTATAGTCATTATGTTGACCCTGGGGCACAATATAATTATATGTTATGCCCTTCTGTTGACCGGGGAGTTCTCTGTCATCGTATTTCATCGCATTCTGTTGACCCTGGGTCTCAGTGTCTTTTGTATGTTTTTTCATCCCATTCTGTTCATCTGGGTGTTCTCTGTCTTTTTGGAGATTATATTTCATGCCATTCCATTCACCCCTATGTTGGTTCGTGTCCTCTTTTAGTACATTCTGTCGCAGACGTAATGTGTCCGGTGTTGCGGCTTTTAAATCCACCAGTAGGTAACCGTACGGTTCACTCGTCGCTTCCGAAAACTCTCGAACCATACGCTGAGGACATTCAGGATACATCTGTCTTGATAATGTTGAAATTAATCCCTTGTCGATTGGGTTATTGAACAATACCAAATATTGACAATTTCGTCGTTGCCTTGGATCTTTGTTGTAGTAGAAATTCTGGTTCAAACTTATCAAAGATAAGTTCAAATGGTGACTTCCTTCGGAATGCAAATCATTAACTCTCTGGTCTTTTGATGAAGTTTGCATCAAGTCATCGAGTATAACTAGATTTTTATACCGGGGGTTGATAAGAGAATCCAAGTTTGCTGGTATTCCTCGTATAAAGTTGACCTGAGGGGTGACGGTATACTTTAATTCGTCATATAGGGGCTGCCAATATTTATAAAACCATATTATTCTGTCAGGTGCGGGTGATATTTTTGAGGCAGACTTTTGTAGCAAGGTTTTCATGAAGTATGTCTTACCACAAGATGTAGGTCCACTTACACATGCCGTGAATGGATGCTTGAAAATAAAATCTTCATGGACATTGGCCATTGGATCATCAAAGCAGGATGTTATGTCGCTTTGTTGCTGTTTCCCCTGCTGGTGTTGTAGTATCTGGTGTTGCTGTAATGGCTGTTGTTGTGGCTGATGATACTGCTGCCTGTTGCTGCTACTGTCTGTTGCTGTTGCTTGGTGCTGCTGCTGTGGTTGTCGGTTAACAAACTCAGTGTGCTTAGATTGTACATGTCTTATCAAATCATGGTTCCGCACATACCCCCTAGAGCAAATTGAACACTGGTGCTTCATTTATACTTGACTAAAATGTCTCGGTATATGGATTTCCTTTATACAAATGTTCCTTATAACCTAAAAATATATCATGTCCGTATGTTTGATAACTTTATGTAGATAAAATAGTCTGCCGGAGAAGCACTGTGTATACGGGGAATCAACAGGTCTTGTCGGTAAGAGAGTCAGACGAGAAGTGAAGTATCGACTATTAAAACATAGTAATGCGATAGCGAACATCAAACGAGTCTGGACACGCATATCTGTCAAAAGATACAAATAGCCGTCATTGGTCAATCTATCCTCGGTATCACTTTTCGTTTTACAAAATCAATTTCACCGAGAGGTTCCCTCGTCATTTGTAGTAACGTAATTGTGGCACCGCCGCCGGCGGCGGCGGCGGCGGCGGCGGCGGCGGCGGCGGCATTGCGGTATTTTACTGCGGCGGCGGCGGCGCCGCCGCCGCCGCCGCCGCCGGGGTCCGCCGCCGGCGGACCCCGCAGTAAAATACTGCAATGCCGCCGCCGCCGCCGCCGGCGGCGGTGCCACAATTACGTCACTACAAAAAAGCAAAGACATCAATCATGTGTGGACTCCAACAACACAACCGAAAATGGGAGGGAGGGTTTTCAAAAACCGTGACCGTCTTCACATGTGAAGTCATTGGAAAGAAAATTAACACCAACCGCATCGCTCATCCCGGTAAAAAATATTGTTCTCCCAATTCTTGCTCGATAATTATTCCAATTGATTCATAATATAAATAACATTATTGCCAAAATTCTTGTACTTCATGATTATGTTGTAAATTCGTCTAAGTACTTCTAAATACGTCGCTCTTATACGACTATGTTATGTAATCTTCCCAAGTTTTCATTTGAGTCAGCTTCAATTCTATCCATGAAGCAAAATGTTATAATTGTTCTCCGTGTGACCCAGCATTCTACCGACTGGACCACCGGGGGGTGGGGGGGGGGGGCTTACAATCAATTAATGTATAGTGTTCAATAGTTCGTTTTCAGACCAAGAACCTAATATTGTAATACATTCAGTCAACATATTAAATATAATCCTTAATAACAGTCATTATGGGTACTGCGTTATTTTCGTAATTTTCCAAATAAAATGCGTTATTATTGTCTGCCAAAAACAAAAGGAAATGCTAAACATAAAATTATTTAACTATTGCCTAAATATCAAGTCGACAATATCACACCATGTAACTATCACATTCACCACTATAACTCATATGTGGATTTAAAAAACTAAATAAATTGCAACCATATGTAATCCACACGTAACAAATCTCAATTATAATCGTCCATTACAGATGGATTATCTCTTCGTAAATACGGTTTATATAGTTTTCGGGGTATAAATAATGAATATGAGTTGAAAACACCAGTCCGGATACTTCTATCAATTAATATTGATTTTATACCGATATTTTCATGTGGGACATATCTTCATTCTTATTTTCAGGACAGACCACCATGAGGTTACTTTGGTGTAAATATGTTTTGGAGTGACATCTAGCGGATGCGGGAGGGATATATAGGAGAGAATAAAATAGACACTGGGCCCTGATTGGTAAATAGCCTTGTGTGTTTTTTGCATAAAAAAAATCATCACACCTCTTCCCTGTGAATTCCCAAAGGTAAAATGGCCATTGGCACAGGAATTAACCCTTTGTAGTGAAGTTTGAATTTTGTGGTGTGGACTAAAATATGACATTATTTTATTAGTGCGGTTCTGACACTAGTTACGAAAACACAAGATCAAAGGTGTATTCCCTGCTAGACAGACATGATTTATTTGCATAAAAGTTCCCGCAAAAGTCAATCTTTCAGATTTAAAGAAAATTTGGACCTAAGATTTATATTGTAAACAGTATACGCTAAACGTTTGCACTGGGGCCTTTGCAAAACATTTACACCAGTGTGACCATTAAGGTTACAGTGAAGTAATTGAGGGAGGGCGCCCTCCAACGGATTTTGGAAGATGGAAGAGAGTACTAAATACACACTGTTCCCTGATTGGTTAATTTGATAGTTTATATTTTTAGATAAAAAATGAAGGAAAACTTTCCTGCTTGAATTAAACAAAAATCAGAAAAAACATTGGCTTATGACCAATCTTGTGTTTCATGTTAGAAATTTTCAGTGTGAGGTGTAAAATATCAATATCTTTTTTACTGCGATCCTGACGCTACTTTCAAAAACACGAAACTTAAATTTAAAAGTCATGCCTGGCGATACCAATTGTTTTTCTCAAAAAGTTTGCACAGATGACAGTCTTTCATATAATATATGCCTTCCACACTTATGGTATATATTGACATCAGTGTGCTGTTAAACGTTAGTATGGAGGCCTATGGGAAATAATTACTTCACTGTAACCTAAAGCTCTTTTCCCAGCTAAGTATGGATTTGTCCAAATCACAATTTTATATCTATATTTGAGTCATCCAAGGTCATTATAATGGATTTAAGATTATTTTACTCAAAATTTTCCTCAAAACTGAAAGATGGGTCCAAGGAGGACACTTCTCGCGACTCGGTTGGGTGTCGCTTGTGGAAGAGATCGACTAGGAATAGTTATGGAATCATGGGAAATTTTATGCTGCCCGGTGCGGACAAGGAAAAATAATTTCGCGTACACCGATTAATGTTCATTATTGACAAACAACATGCATTGAACACACCAATGTATGTACCGGGCGGCGATGAAATTAGTCATATATGCCATGAAAGGTTATGCATAAACTCAGATCACTTGGTACTGGAGAGCCATGCGACAAATATGGAGCGTAACCATTGCAAGGATCAGGGGCTGTATACAAAGGGACACACACCGTGGTGTCTCTTTAAGTAACTGATTGAAGGTATGATTTCTCTTACCGCCTCGGTTTAACCCTTTTCCACTTGGATGATAGGTATGCTCTTCAAGTTGTTTGGGACATGCTTGAGGGGAATAAGTATATCTTTCTTGTACATAATTTCCTCCTCGTGTTTCTCATAAAGAGAATATAACTCTGTCCTTCGATCAATTCTCGCCTTCTTTGCGCCCTTCGATTTCTTATATTATTTGCTGTAGCTTTGCGCTTTTTGTATCGCCTCGAGAGATTTCTTTTTACTTTAGAACCTCGCTCGATTGAACACCCAAGATTATCACAAAGAACAGAGATGGCTTTATCCTGGCCTAAATTTACAGAATTTGCTCTGCCACTAACGTTACGTGAGAATGTAACATTGTTTGGTAATGATGTTCTCATCGCTCTGTTAAAAGCCTCAACTTTTTGCGTGTTCATGCCATATACAGTTTTTGAAAACCATTTCAGAATAAAGTCGATAGTTGACACACTCCATTAGAAAGTTAACGTATTTGGTGTCGCACGCAGTTTGAAGTCATTTCCGAGGATTTTAGTACATTTAGTCATCCAATTGAGTTTTTTTGTATCTTTACATTTTTTATTTTGTCTGTGTCATTTTTTAAACGTTTCTGTGCAAAAGTGATTTCACCTTGACAGCGGTCTGACAAATTTAGTGAAAATTTTACTTTTAATCTTCAGATTAGCTCCAGGAATGATTGATGGAAGTTTGGCATGTCCTCTTATGAACTTGCGATGGTTACGACTGTATCAGGATGGTGAACTGGATGCGTACTTGTTGTTTGTTCATCATAAAGATCTTCGCAAACGTTAAATTCAGCCCTGTCAGGATCGGTTACAAGGGTACCTATCTCGATATCTTTTTATTTTTTCATTTCCAAGATTCCAAGAAAGCTTCCTTCGCCCACGTTCTCTCGTCACCAATGCTTTTCGTCGCATAACAATCTGTTCCACACTTGTGGTTTTTGTTTGGTTTTTGTTTGGTTTAAGATGCATGTGCTTCGAACATAGCTTATTATGAACCACTAGTCCGATAATGTCATGTTTGGGTGTAACATTTCCGCAACACTGTATACAAGAAAACCATAGTCAGAAATGGTAACGCGCGCAAGATCATATATTATATACCCATGCTTGTAATTATAGAACATAAAATATATTGGTTTCGCGAATGACCAACTCAGAATTCCGTTAAAATAACAATAACAACCAGCACCTAATTAACGAACCGGCGGCCGACTCGGCCGTCTCCGACCACAACCATCAGTGGGCTGCAGAACGAAAAATATCTATAAAAGTTGAAATATAAGACTTACCAATTTATCTTTTAAATTTCTTTTATTGGTAATTGACATAGCTTGTCACAAACCGGACTCGGCCTCCTGATCGCGCAGTTCGACTTTTAAACCGGAAAAAACAATTATCTATAAATAGAATGCCCATAGGACCACAGCTATAAAACAAATTGGAGAACAGTATACTTCGCGCCGATAATGGCCGTAACTGTAGGTGTGCCGAATAGCCATATTAGAACAATTACCTAATAACAGATTCTGATCTGGACCAGTTTCCATTTCTTTGCCTGATAAATCTAGCTCGCTCACACCGACAAAGTATTCAACACTTCCTGGGAGAAGAGTCCCTCTAATCATAACGTTTCAAACAATTCATTTTCCGGTGTCTAGCTTTAGATTTGAAATACTTGCTAAATATCGGATTTGTTCGTCATCTTGAACTAGAAAGGCATATGGTCGATAAGTATACAAGCTTACAAAAGGTCATCTCTATGTATGTCTTTCTCATGCCCCATGGCGATAACAACATGTACACCTTGCGAACTTCCCAGTTAACTAGTCACTTCTCAATAGAAGGTTCAACTCACAAACTTAGCGAACGTATTGGCATACGTGGACAACTTCGGCAGTGTTTCGAAGGTAGCTAGCTGTCTCATTCCCTTGGACAGATGCTTATCTGCTAAGGAGAAGACCATAATGTACCGACTACCCGCACTTCTTGACCATGATCCTAAGCAAACTGTGTGACGTCCCGCAGTCGTCTCGTCGAATAGCTCACAGCAGAGAAGAACAATACTCGCGGTGCTCGTTTGTGGGCATGCGCCATGACAGTGGGAATGAAATGGGCCACGGTATACACCCGACACCAGGTGCATGTTTCAGATATAGAATGTCATGCGTGTTGGTGTTTTTGGTGTGGTAAGATTGTATTTTCACATCCGTTTCAATGCCGTTCTGAATCAACTTGACCAGACGTATACTTTTATCGGATGGGCTAAAGGATAATGTCTTTATGGAATGAAGGTATGCGTTGTTGTTATCCTCTCTCATGGTTAGTGTCAGTATGTCGGTGGTATTATTCAAGAAAATGTCAGGAACTGTGGTGCATTTATTTCACTGTGTGTGAACAATTTATAGTCACGACGGCAATGGATGTGGACGTTGGTGAATGTGACCGTTATGATCATATAGCTTTATATTATATAACTTTAGAATATAGTAGTTAATATGTCTCATGCAGGACAATGGTTTTGAATGGTGATGTTACCAAGAAATCACTTGGTTTACCCAGCGTAGGTTAAACTGAATGCAAGATCTCATCAAAGTAACATTCCTCTAGATGTTCTTCGCGTTGAACATTTCACCCTTGTGTTAATGGCATTGTACTTTCTTGAACCATACCGACCACCACCCGGCGTGAGTATGACATATCAACTATCAAATGCATCGTCCTTAAGACTACATCCCAGTCTGGGTGAGGCTTATATAGTAGTAGCCAATGGTACACGCCTGGTCCAGTTGATTAAGAACGGCTTCAAAACGGATTGGAAGTTACAATCTTAGCATACAAGGAAAGCAAAGCCACATGAGATCATGTCTGAATCTAAAACATACCCAAAGAAGGGACGGTGCATTCATTATCCAATTTCAATTCCACTATCATGACACATGCCCACAAACTAGCACCGCTTGTATTGTTATGATCTGCTTGGAACTGTACAGTGAGACGATTGCTGGACGCCACCAGGACTGTTCTTATGATCATGGTCAAGAAGTGTGGGTATATTATGCATTATGGTCTTCTACGCCTTAGCAGAAAGGCATCCGTCAAATGTTATGATTTCAACATTCGAAGCCGTATACAGAAGTTGTCCGGCTACGTCAGTACGTGAATATGTGAATTGATGAACCATATATTGAGAAGTGGCTGGATGGGAAGATCACCAGATGTACATTTTGTTATCCACATTAGCTAATCAAATCTGAAAAATACGCAGATAGAGAGGTCCTTCTGAAAGCTAGTATACGCATCGACCGCATACCTTTCTAGTTTATCACGCAAGATGACGCTCAGGTCCCATATGTAGCATCTGAATTATACCATAAGCTACCACGAATGAAGCTCGCCAAGAATAAGGATAATAATTCCCAGCTTTCGAGACAAACACGTGAGCTTGACACCGGCATATGTGTTGTTTGAAACATTCCGATTAGTGGAACCCTTCTACCAAGAAGTGTAGAAAACTGTGTTGGTGTGAGCGAGATAGATTAATATGACGAAGAGACGGATGCTGTTCCAGATAATGCTGAATGTGGCAAATCAGAATAAGCTCAGGTACTGATGTTTTGATTCTTGAAGTCATAATATGATTATTCGGCGCACCCATATACGGTTACGGCCATTATGAGCGCTTAGTGGAGAATGGATTTCGAAATGCCACATCGCGATTATTGTGGGGTTTCATTCTTTCAGAAGGCGACGACCTATGTTGGAACTAATAGATGGCTTATGTACCGTTTCGTCCAATCCATACATATTGATATTATGACAAAAAGTTTAAATTAGTATGTGACAATTTCGACTTCTTTTCAATTTCTGGCCGCCAGTTTGGCAGCCATCTTGACTGTGAGAGTTGGCCAAACTCAAATGAATACTGCATATCAATGTGCCATGTGAACATGTAAATGTGGGTAGAATTCGCGTAACAATAACGCCAATAGTAAGAAAGTAAAGGAATGTAAGCTTGTTTTCAAATTTCGGACGCCATTTTGGCCACCATCTTCGATTTGGAAAACAATTTCCTTCATCAGATGCAAGGTAATTACTTCACCTCATATCAGTATTTCCAACTCAACTGTCAGCATGTGTGGAGTTTTCTCGACAATAATGCCCAATGATGTGAAAATGAGGGAATTTCGGTGCTTTTTCAAAATTTGTCCGCCATTCTGGGCGCCATTTTGGATTTGGGGGACTTTTATTTGAATGTGATATAAGGACAGTTCTTCGCCTCAGTGTTCCCAACTCACAATAGTAAGCATGTGTGGAGTTGTCGTGACAATAACTCTCACTGATGTTAAAATCAGCGATTTTCGGCGATTTTTTTATTTCTGGTGGCCATTTTGGCCACCATCTTGGATTAGGGTGAATATTCCTCAACTCAGGTATAACAGGTATCTCCTGCACATATATACGAATGGGGTTTGTTATGATAGCAATAACATTAATTGATTCGAAACAGACATTGCGTTATGGGTTATTCCCATCCACCCGACAGCCAGCAGTTACATAATTAACAAGCCACAGTTATAGTCCATATCAACTTAAAGGTACGGTTGGCCTTGGCGGTGGGTATCCTGTGAAAATATTTCCACCCGTCAAAATCCGCCACAAACAGAAAGAACAACAAAATGTAGACAGACTTTGTCCGTATACAAATAAGAAATATCGCATAAACAGTATGTTATTGTCATATTTTTTACCATTGTTATGTAAACAAAAGCATAAAAAGTTACTTTTCTGGTGTTTGTTTTTATTATGATGGTAAACATAAAGAGCGTTATTTGTGGGTGAATTCCTGATATGGAACGAATAAAGAGCGTTTATGTCATTTGTGTGCGATTAGCCAGCAGCATTGTGTTGTCTTCTGTAACACAATCAGGCTCTTGCTTAGGTAAAATATAGTAAATCTTTATGATAACATGCTGTTTACGCGATGGTCATGGTATATATGAACGAAACTGTATGCGTTTTAATGTTTTTCTGTTTACGGTGATTGGAACAAATATGAATATTTTCGACAACTAAGGCCTCACGTGCATTTAAGAAAATGTTTGCTCCCACTTGCCGGGCAGTGTTGAGCAACGTTGCGAGGTTGCTGTTCAGTCGCAATTTACATTTCCCCTATCGCGGTTATATAATATACTAGCAGGGTTACCCGGCGTTGCCCAGGTTAATGCGATGAGAAACCCTCTGTATGTTGTGGATATTTGTTGGGGATAGAGAATGCTCTTGCTTAAAAGTGTTATACGTTTTCTCATAAATTGTATATTCAAATAGCATCATAAAACATGATTATTACAGTCATGGGATATAAGTAGTGGCTCAACTTGTCAATTGTCATTCTGTTTGTCGCGATTAATCTGTTCCAACACTAATGAAGTATGTATTTATTTACAACTGTGTATACATTAGACGTTATAATATGATACACGAACATCACAAACACATTAGTTCGATAAAAGATGATAATTGGGTTTTAAATATTGAGATGTATCAATCAATTTAGTTGGTTGGACTAAGTTCTCGAGTACACCTGGCTATCTCCATGGAGATACAGATGTTTCAAAGAAATTTTCAGGTGCTCCTCTGTTCATGGTGCTATATATTGGCTAAATATTCTCTGTTTAAACGAAATGTTGATGCGCATTAATATTACCTACATGTGCCAGGCACAGAGCGAGATTTTGAGTTGTTTATGTCAGTCGAGGAGTCTGTTATAAAACCCTTGTCAGATGTGCAGTATTGGGAGGATCCTGAAAAGTCTTATGCTACTAACTGCATTTTCTTGTATATCAGAAGAAACTATAATTGACTGCACACTGTGACCACTATTTTTGAACAGGCCTTCCATATCTCTTGACAAATTGTAACTATTTTGTGGAAACTGTATTGAATGGAACATACTCAATTTTGATATAATATATATGCAATCATCTGACGGTTCGGGGTCTCTCAGTTTGCACGAATATATGTATCTCTTCAATAGAATGATAAATATACGTTTAATGCTTCTTCTATGTATCTCTTTTTGCTAGCTCATTTTGTGAATGCCCTGATTGCTATTCCCATACAAATATGACAGTTAAGAAGATATAATTGTTCAAGTGACTTAAGTGGGTCACCATATGTCGGGATTGTGAAATGTGAACGTCCAAAACTACTTAAAATGATATGGAGATGGCCTGGGTGACTGTATATAACTTATATGTGGATACAGGCGAATAGCAATCTTATCAATGATAGTGCATATCCGCTCGCCATCCGCGACGCAAACGACACCAAATGTGATTTAATTCATGGTATATCATTAGAGAAAAACGTGTATGAATTCGGTGGAAATTGGTGCCAAATAAATTTGTACCAGCGTTTGCCTCTTTTGACATATTTAAACCACTCCCATTAGACTCATGGATGCATGATATACTGGCGATGATTATATATATTTTTTGTGGTAATCAGCAACTAAACAAATTCTGAGAATAGTTATGACCCATATCTCTCACCCAACCGACAGCAATTTGACGTCTTTAAATCACACCATGATATTTCTCGTATCATGGAGAAGAATAATATATCAATTTTGTGGAAATTTGGGCTAAAAATTATTTATTAAATCAAATGCAACGCTGACTCGAACAACGCCATATTGCGAAGGTGATTATGTATTCGTTTGGTGGAAATCGGCGACAAAACTATTTCACGATATATTTTTAATTTTGCCGACCTCCCCCTTTTCTTCCCCGGACACCAACAGCGTCATTTTAGAATTTTTTTACCGTTATCTTCCTTGTAAACAGTTATCCCTCTTAGAACGCCTTGGTGCCATCTCGATTGCACCGCGTGAAGTTATATATAGAATGCACACAGACAGACAGAAAGACGGACAGACAGACAGCACGATTTGATTTCTTGTATCATTTGAGAAGAACGTGTCCGAATTTGATGGTAATTAGTACTAAAAATATTTTGTATCAGTCTTGGTGACCCTCCCGTCCCTATTTCAGTCTCAAGCTTCACACACTAAGACTCATTAGAGATTAGAGATGCATATATATGAAATTGGTGAAAATTGGCGAGTATACAAATTCGTATCAAATTTAAGGTCCCCATATCTCTCACCCATATGGCACAAATTTGGTGCATCACAGAGAAGAATATGTATCAATCTGGTGGAAATCGGCAATAAACATATAGATATAATTTGTTGTGTCCTTCTCATCTCTATACACCACTGACTCGATTGGCCCAAATTATGTCATCCTTAAACCACACGATTATACTCCTGATATCATGGAGATGATTGTTTATAAGTTTGGTGATAATCGGCGACTAATAATTTTTTTTTTTTATCAAAAATCCCCCATCTCTCAAACAAAAGCACCACTATGGCGTCTTTAAATCACACGATTAGAATCCTCGTATCTTGGATAAGAACGTGTATCAATTTGGTGGAAATTGGCGCAAAAAAATTGTGCATCAATTTTGGTGCCCCTGTCCCTTTCAATGCAAACCTGACTCGAATGAGGCCACATTTGACAGATATAAGCAACACCATTAGACTCCTCATATCATGGGGATTATTTTGTATAAGTGTGGTGGCAGTCGGTGACTAAACCAATTATTATAAAATTTAGTGCCCACCCTCCCAATCTCTCAACCAAAAGACAACAATTTGGCGTTGTTAAAGCGCACAATTTGATTCCTTGTATAATGAAGAAGAATATATATCAATTTGGTGGAGATCGGCGCTAAAATTAGTTTTTCAATTTTGGTGCCCCTCTCCCCTTCCGCGCATCCCTGACTTGAACGACGCCACTTTTAAACCACACCGTTGGTTTTTTCATATCATGGGGGTGATTGTAGATAAGTTTGGTGGAAATCGGCGACAGAAAAAAAAATTTGCCCCTCCCCTTCCGGGCACCCCTGACGCGAACGGCGCGACTTTTGCCAGATTTAAACCACACCATTTGATTCCTCATATCATGGGGATTATTATATATAAGTTTGGTGGCCATTGGCGACAATTTTATTTTCTGCCCCTCCCCCTTTTCTGCCCCTGACAACAACGGCGTCACTTTAGAAAATTCTAACCCCGACCATTATCTTTCTCGTAAAAAGCTACTCCTAGTAGACCCCTTTGGCATCATCTAGGTGGTCCCCTGTAAATTTCTATAGAACACAGACAGACAGACAGACAGACAGACAGACAGACATTCGCAAATATAGATATAAGATATAAACTCACGACTCAACCTTGATATGCTATGACTGAGTTTGTTCACTATATATGAAGTGTGGTCAGTAACCACTAGCCAGTATGTTATATAAGATGAAATATTTCTCATTTTAAATCATCTTATTTCACCATGGTTATAATGCGCAAGTAAATATGCATTACATTACGAATGGTAGAGGTGGTAAATATCTTATGCTGTTTTTTGTTTGTTTAGGACCCAAACACCTTGTTCCTAGTTGCACCTTTCATTATACTTCAATGCGTCTTTTTGGGTGACAAAATGCTCGTAGAAAGGTAGTTAATAATATATTTATCGACCTATTACGATGCCGGGAAAAATTCAAAAGAGAATAACATTATTTGTATTTTGGAGCGCAAACCGCCATGTTTTAAAAGTAAATACATATGTAACATTAATGTTAGTATAGAATTATGTAACTAGACAACGCTCTTTATCAAATATACTTCTATGAGAGAAGGAATAGGCAAAATAATTTGACCATAATACGCTCTTTGATTATAAGACAAAGCATGTGCCTTATTTCAATTACATAATTATATTAATAACCCATTCCAAACCTACATGTAGATATAATAATTATATGAGCCAAACGCTATTTAAGTAATGTTTTAGCTTTCCATCGCTGGTTCCCATCCGAATATATACAAGATGATAGATTTCACCCCAATGAGCAAGCCTACCAGGAAGCCATGCTGATCATTGAGCTAAGTGTTGGTGGTCGATTTATGCCGCGAAGGAACATGAGGAAGATATACAGGAACATCGACAATTCACTGGGACATTTCAAACGTGTTTTCAGCGTCGATTTGGCTTTGACCGGATTATACCGGCATTTGGGAAAACGTGATATCGGACAAAAATATCCAGCAAGGAATGTATATTATGGTCCACGTGTGTTCGCCAATGACTTTTCTAGTCAATAAAATGTATAAAGTCGCGTCAAGGTGCCAATATTTTCCCACAGAGACAAACGAAACGTGGTGAAATGTCCGAAAAATAGCAATTTTTCACATTTCGGCGGCCATCTTGGCCGCCATATTGGATTTTTGGCTAATTTGTAAGGGATGTATATTATCATAACGAATCGAACGGAAAACAAGACCGTATGTGACATCATCTTTACTATATAACGGCGATAAAAGAGACCTGATGCATATAAAAAAAAAGGCCGCCATGATGGACGCCATCTTGTCTGGAGTCTCTGCGGCCGCTTTTTTTTCTTGTTAATAACCGAAAAAAAGTAGAGGAGACATTAAGAAAGAAAATTAGTAGGGTGAAGTTGAGTCCTGGGGGGTGCAGAGGTCTACCAATATATCCTGGACTATCTGAACCTCTCGTTCGGCCCATGATGAAAATTGAGACATGACAGTCAAACTATACAAAGTCTAGTGACAACCATATGAACTGAGCGTGGTTTTACATCTGATATGTTATAATAGACAAAATGGTAGTAAATTTATTTCATCATTGAGTGGAAATTGTTGTGGTTTTATCAAATTGGTTGAATTTGGTAGGAGGGTACCTTAAAGGGCCATAAGTCAGAGACGACAAGCATGATTGAAACAAAACGTATTTAATTCACATTAGTTGACACAAGGTATGAAAACGAGTAATGGGTGATATGCATGCAGAATGGGTTCATTTGCGCTTTAGGTTACAGTGAAGTAATTGGGGGAGGGCGCCCTCCAACGGATTTTGGAAGAGAATAGTAAATACTCAATGTTCCCTGATTGGTTAATTGGATAGTTTATATTTATAGATACAAAAATGAAGGAAAACATTCCTGCTTGAATTTAACAAAATCAGAAAAAAACATTGGCTTATGACCAATGTTGTGCTTTCATGTTTGAAATTTTCAGTGTGAGGTGTAAAATATCAATATTTTTTTACTGCGATCCTGATGCTACTTTCAAAAACACGAAATTTAAATGTAAAAGTCATGCCTGGCGATATCAATTTTGTTTTCAAAAAGTTTGCAGTCTTTCATATAATATATGCCTTTCACACTTATGATATATATTGACATCAGTAGGCTGTTAAACGTTAGTATGTATGCCAATGGGAAACAATCACTTCACTGTCACCTGAATCATTCATGTGATCTTAGATATAGAGTTCTCCCTCTTTCTACGAATCGGGAGGCATAAACGTCACAATTTGATTGTATGTATTTTACCAGACAATTCGAAATAAAATTGTATACACAGGAAACTATATAAAACTTGTTATATGGAAGACCGGAAGAGATAATCAATTTTCTTTAAAAAAAACGGCTCTTTTCATTTATATTTTTCGAACATCAGTGAATTGTCCCGACGACATCACACACAATGGAATGGAATGAATTTGATTGCTGACGATGATCCTGCTTCTGATTGGTCGATTACAGTGGTGTGATCCATAGTGAGTTTCCAGTTGTCATTGAGCAGTGCACCAGCCAACAATCCACATATTCTCGAACAATTCTGAAAAAAAAACAAAAAACCATTAACATTAAACCCTATCCCTGTATTCATCAACGTACCTGAAAAATAACAACTATGTGACTGACGTACAGTTATAAATTCAGATATACTTTATTTAAATCTCACATAGTCTGGATAGGATCCGATAGTCTTATATGGGGGTGTATTAAAGTGAATGATGCAGATATTGAGATACTCACTCAGTTGCATGCCATATTATATAACCCTTTGTGAGCCCCACAATGGTCTGAGCAGTACATGCATCTATCTATATAGGGGTCAATGCGTAATAAAATGACTGGTCTAGATATTGAGATACTCACCCAGTTGCATGCCATATTATATAACCCTTTGTGAGCCCCACAATGGTCTGAGCAGTACATGCATCTATCCATATAGGGGTCAATGCGTGATAAAATGACTGGTCCAGATATTGAGATACTCAGTCAGATGCATCCCATATGAGCCACACCAGGGTCGAGATGTACAATGCGTCTCTATATGTGGGGTAATGGGGTCACCACGGGATAAGAGGCCCTGGTTGAGTTGAATTAAGATACTCACTTGGTTGTTTATTACCTCCCATATGTAAATTTAAGTTCCTTCACAAAGCTCACATACCCGGCATCTGCATCACCGTTTCTAGTGCCTGTAACAGGAGGAAATGGACTATGATTTAAGAAATAAAGAACGACTTGCATTCATTCTCCATGTATTCATGGAACGCAACAAAATTAACATCCATTTTCTATTTTTACACTAAGCAGGTAGATTAACATAGTATTAGAGCACATAATTTCAACAATGATACTGATTATCCAAACAAGAGATAACACCGGCGGTGCTGCATACCCCCACCGTGCCCACGATGGCAAATTCGAACAGACAATGTATGGGAGAGATATCTGCTTGGACAGGAAAAAACCCCCAACATTTTAGTATAAACAAAGATAAATAACTGTGAAACGAAAATATGAACAAAACGATTGAACACTCAATTGACATCATAATAGTGAACTTCCATACCAAATTTCGGACAAAACAAAAATGATTTCAACATTAATAAAACAATTGTGTACAGTGGAGCAAAATGCCTGGTATCATACAGAGGTTCTTGAGGAAGTCTTCGTACATATTTGAGTGGGCTATTGGACATGGTATTTATAAAGTACATGAAGATAATGAGCTTAAGGTTATTGTATAAGTTACATATATAAGTAATGTGCTTACTGCATGGGTATAGTTACGGATGATATATACAAATTACACTGTTGCCCCAAGTAAACGACTCATCAAAAATATGGTGCCCCCCCCCAGTTTAACAACATTTCGGTTATACTTTAAAAGCGGTTTATAAACGCGGTTATAAACCGCAAGACAGCCATATATTATGTGGTTAAAACGCACGGCTCCAGCAATTTACATATATGGTGTGTCATAGAAATGAAACTCGATGACAGTCAGCACTCATCACTGAGCAGTTAGCTACAGTATATCAGCAGTCAAGGAATATAACCGGGGGTTCAACGACCAGCCACAGCGGTCACGGTACCGTTAACTGTGGCGCAGTTATGTGTTAACTACAGTTATGATTGCATAGTAAATCCAGTTACAGGGTCAATTACTTAGGCCAATACCATACATACAGTAGATTGCGAATTTATATAACCAAAATAATTGGGTTCCTTATCAGCTTAAGACGACATGTAAGAAAATTGGTACACATGGATCGACTGACCAGGGGACCTTAATGGGATATGTGCCTTTGACCTCAGATGCCTTAACGTGGTCAATTATATTAACGATTTATCGATTATCAATGAAGAACATTTATTATCAGCCCATAATATATGTGGGACAATTGGCACACATACAATGTGACACGGGGAATGTCACGGGATAGGTGCCGTTGACAGCATATGACTTAAAGAGGCACTAATAACTAGCAATACAGTGCGTTTGCTATCAACTTAAAAGATAGAGGTAAAGTTGTCCTGAGAGTTTCATGCATGCAGTAGGCATTGTTTTCATCATCAGATAACTCATCGTCATAATTAATTTCAATGATCGAAGGACACTAACAATTTACTCATTCTTTACCCGAGCAACGCCGGGTACTCCAACGTGTTACTCTATAAGTGAAGGGTGTTGTACCACTCCAGCGATTTTAGCTAAGTGTTGGTTTCAGATTTTCTCACGAAGTCAGAACTATCGGACAGTACAATATTTATTCTAATTGATGTAGTTAAGAAATATAACAAACAAATGACGGTTGTATGTATGAGTGTCTCGGTGGGAATACTCCATATTCAAATACCTGAGTTTTTTGTTATGCTCTTTACCAGAAACACAGGTGTATTTGTTTTTGACCTAAATATTATTACCTTTCATTGAATTCCAGGCATCCCATTTTACCGCCACCGTAACGTCTCCCGGTCTCTCTGAAAGCAAGATGATATTTCGTTCACGATTAGTTATCCACAAGTTCAAAAACTTTGGGTCAAATTCAAAGAAATATAACCAGCAAAATAATGTTCATCAGCATACTCTTAACCCACCATCAGCATACTCTTAACCCACCATCAGCATACTCTTAACCCACCATCAGCATACTCTTAACCCACCATCAGCATACTCTTAACCCACCATCAGCATACTCTTAACCCACCATCAGCATATTCATAACCCATATCCCATATTCATAAACCAACCATTAGCATATTCATAACCCATCCATTATAGTACATTCATAGCATAATTCATAACAATACTCGTAGTTCAATTTGATACCAACAAGTTCTCCAACACCACATACGCATAAACATTGATCACATGTGTCTTGCAAACGTGGCGTTAAGTTATTAACTAACGGGGTATTAACCCTTTCTATACTATGACATCATCGAGTAGTTATCCCAGATGTTCACATAATAAGTGCAGCAAACGACCTCTTCTGTACTTTTATTTATCTGTCGTCTGGTTATATCACCAGCAACTCCATGCAAATCAATAATAGACCATTCCAAAGTACACATTTTAACGACTAGAGGTTAAACTAGAGTTAATTTCCAGAGATATGCAATAAAAACTGTTGATTATTTTCTCACAGACAGAACTGATTTCTGATGGTAGACTTAGCGCATACACTAGTTGGGTCCATAAGCTATAATGCAGTGTGTATTTTGCAAATATCAGACTCTATCGACCAACCTGAAAAGGTTGTTTTAATTTTTTTTAAACCACTAATTGTTTGTTTACACAATTAGAACATGGTGAACAGGTGTTGTTATATTACTATAGAATACATTGGTTATAAATTATCATTATTTTTTCCTTCAAATTTATAGTTTGAAATTGAGATTTTTTGAAAATTCACGAATGTATCGTAATTTCATAATTGTTTTTCTCTCATTATTTGTTTATCTCGCTACTCACAGTTCGGTGAATGACTGGGAGATCGTCCTTGTGTTTGATAGCCCAACATTAGTGCACAGTTGCTATCTAAAATGCTAATTATTTTACACCCTCGGTGTTTTGGTTGTGGGATATCTCTGCAAAAACCTGTTTTGAGACAAACATTTTCGGGTTCAGTGAAAAAAGACTGTTTTGCTGTCGGACTATAAGTTATTTACTCAACCAAAGCCTCTCTGCCCGACACAAATGCCCAAGCCTGAATATCTGAATATAGTGTGTCCCGATATCTGCAGAATGAGGTCCCCAGACTGACACAGAGGGCGAATTTAGAGCTCCTACTCCGCACATCGGTTTAGCACCACCAAATTCACCCTTTGGGGACCTCATTCTGCTTAGGCCTTGATCTTTTAGAAAGTATCTGTAATCTCAAATTAACATTCTTTTAGTTACTTTTCCCCTTATGTTCAGTTTCTATATCCTGTAATTTACAGAAGACGAATTCACAATCGATGTGACTAATGGGTGAACATCAACAACTTCAGCTGAGGTACTTCAATCTGACCATCAGTCTCCATGGCAGTTGAGGCCTCAGCAGAATGAGGTTCACAGATGGTGAATTTGATGATGCTAGCCTGCTGTGGATATGCGTCATATCATGCATCCCACCTATATGACTAATTTTCCCCGAAGAACTGGGTTTATTTAGAATAAAATGTGAATAGATAGGGATGGATACGAAATAATGAATAGAAAGGTAGTTCAGATATTTATCGACTTATTTCGATACCTGGAAAAACAGAAAAGCGAATAATAATATATGTGTTTTGGAGCGCAAACCACCATCGACATCGAGGTATAAAATCGTCATGTACCCCACTATGTTGCTGGATATAATTTATATTTGTCTCACCAGTGTTACAGTCCCCGACCATCGCCTGCTTAAACAGAGCATAAAGCTTGCCCATTTCCTCGTCGTTCCCAAACGGATTACTCTTAAAACTCTTCACTTCTGCTGCTGCTTTGACGAATGCCTGCAAAACATGACAATTTGAACTGATAACGTTTTCTCATCACAGACAGCACGTTTGTACTTTGAAATAAAAGGCTGCTAGGACACACGTCCCCCAAATAAATACGAGAAATAAATATATGAAGTCCAGCTGCAGAAGAATATTAAGCTGCATCTCTGTTAAGTACTTTAGGTACATTATAACAGAAATAATGAATACTGAACACAAAAACGCTATTCCACCTCTCTCTGACAACAACGATAAAAAGTAAGTCTGCTAAACAAAACTATTATTATCAACTCTATCCCCTGTGGTTCTAACTGTAGTCTTTCAACTTTACAATGCTAAGAGATAAATCCCTATCTAATGTCAACTTTGACTTCGAAGATATCATTACAGCAATCAAATCGATGAAACCTGACGAGGCATGTTACCACGATGGGATATATGTAAGGATGATACAAGGCATGTTACCAAGATTGGATATATGTAAGGATGATACAAGGCATGTTACCACGATGGGATATATGTAAGGATGCTACAAGGCTTGTTACCACGATGGGATATATGTACGGATGCTACAAGGAATCCCCCCCGGCTATAGCGGAGGAGTTTTGTTATTAAAACAATCGCTTGATAACTGCTACTGTTCGAAATGTATCATTCTTTGAGCAATGTTCTAGCTAGACATTTAATACAGACGCTATATTTTGTGATAATTTGGAATAGTCCGTGGGCCAATTCTCATAAAGCGTCTATAGTTTAGAAGTTGGCTGCACCCCCCCTCCAACAAAGGTTTTTAAATATCTAATTAAAGGTTATAATATGACGCATCCGATTTTGCTTGTTGCCCGCTTCAAAACGTGTCCCAAAATAGATTTTTCAGGGAAGACAACTCTTACCCCTAAAATAAAATAAATTTTTCATTGATTACAAGTATCTGCGTATAAAAAAAATGCTGTTACGAAATGAACACAACATCGTGTATATTAATTATAAATCATTATAAAACAACATGAGAGACCAATTTATAAGCTAGTTCGAAAATATTGCGATATATATTTTTAAATTGGGAAAAATTACTTGGTTTCTGAAAAATATCTTGTGAACCACATAGCCGCAACATATCTCAAAAGTTGCCCCAAAGACATAGTAAAATAATTTGGATGATGGAATGCCAATTTTATATCTGTGAAAATGCGCTGTCGGCATAAACTTAACCCCACCCCCTAAAATATAATTTTCTCAGAAAAAATGTATTGTATATTGTACACATACATGTAGAATGCCGCAAATCAAGAAGACTTCAGTGCCATAAACTGAAACAATGTAGAGAGCGATGAAGGGGAATTATAAACAACCTTGTCCGAACAAGTTACAAGTTGAACTTTGGGGAAAATAGTGAAACATTGTAAATTTTAATAATTTCTGAAACTTTTACAACATTTTGAATACATTTTGATAGGGGTATGGAAAAACCACACGAGAATACTGGTCAAGAATTAGGCTGACTCACATTTTACAGGGAGATATTTCTTATTTTTGTGGCGCATGTTGTGACACTGGACACAACTGATGATATATATATATACAGAATAGGACACTTCATATTTGACATTTGCGGAATGAGGTCCCCAGAGGGTGAATTTAGTGACGCTACCCTGGGCTATCATCACTAATTTCACCCTCTGGGGACCTAATTCTGCTTATGTCTCATCTTCTCTGGAAAGTATCATTATTATCAAATTAACAAGTGTTTTAGTTTCTTTAAAAAGTCAATCTATATTTTCATGTACATAATAATCATCCATGGCTGAGATTCATTCATTTGTTGCATATATTATGTTGAGTATAATAGGAGATCGTCCCATAAATGGCCGGATTTAGGGTACCGTACCTCTTTAATGATATTAGTTTTACAGACTTTTATATGTTATTTCACATGGACCCATTTCGAGTGTCCCTCTAGTCCCTTTTACAGAATCAAATAATCAAGAAACTTATGGTACCATTGTTTTTTGGATTAAGCTGTGATGATCTGGTCTTAATATGGTATCCATTCGTGGTTACAGTCGTCGGTATGGTGGGTGTTTTCGTTCTTATGTTGCCGTCGCTGCTTTTTACTTGAACACTTTCTTCAATTGTCGGAGGCAGAATGGATGCTCGCTGTGTCTTGGAATGAAGGAATCTCCCCTTGATTGCCCCACTCTTCAAAGCTCTCTGCAAATGTTTTCGAAGGAATTTTTCACCAACAGTATATTTGAAGATTAATAAGAACATCGCTAGGGCGTGGCAAAATACGCACGTGGTAATTCAAACAAAGCGCCATAACTGTGGTAAAAATTGGCGGGTGGATCCCAAATTCAAACTTAACGATTATTTTGGGCTAGTAATCTCATAAACCAAATTTCATTCCATTCAGACCTACTAAAGTTATCATCCGGAAACGAAAATTGAGTGCAAATTACAGCAGAACGGGTCATAACTCTGGTTAACATTGGCGGGCAGAACCGGAATTCGAACTTCACCTGTATGTTGTGCTATAGTAATTTCTTTCCATTCAGTTGAGACTAACTAAAGTTATCATCCGGAAACCAAAAGCGAATAGACAGACAGACGGACATACCAATAACGTAATCCTTCCCATTTTTAAAACAAGAAATGTCACTCGACGGTGACTATGACCCGTAGTGAAGCAACTCGTGAGAGAATTTATACCCTGACCTCCAATATTTTGTAATGGTGCGTTCTATGTAGTATTTTTGAATATAATACCCATCCGACCTTGACATTTGACAAACCACAATGCACACGTATCGAGACACCAATCACCCTTATGTGAACCATCACGCCTTGTTTCGTTGAAATCATGTGATGTACACGAAGGTTAGTGTCTGGTGACTTAAGAGAGAATGATCTTGTCCTGTGACATTCAACGATTGGAAACAAAATTATGCGCGACACACCTTCCCATCATTAGAAACAAAATACTATGCTATAAATTTCAACATAATCCAATAAAGGATCGCGATGTTATGGAGCGGACACGATAGGTGAAAGAAAATATGACTGGTGCAGATGAAGTCTACGTTTGAAAGCACCCTGTGACCTTTTTCAAATCACAATGCACACATATTGCGACACATGGCGAGTCATTCGCGATCCTTAGGTCAATAATCACGCCCTATTTCGTTGAAATCATGCATGTGATGTTATGAAGTTATGGAGTAGATATGAATAGTAGTGTCTGCGTGCTGACTTAAATGAGAGAACGACGTTGACCTTCAACGATTGGAAAAAAAACTGTTGTGCGCGACATATCGTCTCCTCATTCGGAACAACTATGCCAAGTTGCAACATAATCCAACAAAGTATCGCGATGTTATGGAGCGGACACGAAGGGTGCAAGAAAATATGACTGGGGCAGATGAAGTCTAAGTTTGAAAGCACCATATGACCTTGACCATTTACAAACCACAAAGCACACATACCACGACACACCATCACCCTTAGGTTAAACATCACGCATTGTTTCGTCGAATTACATCATGTGATTGACATAAATTTTATGAATACGAAGGGCAGTGTCTGGTGCCTTAATCGAGAGAACGAACTTGTTATGTGACCTACACCTTCAACAATTGGGAATCAAATTTGTGCGCGACACATCGTCTCCTCATTAGGAACAACAAAATCCAATAAAGCAACGCGATGTTATGAAGCGGATACGAAAAACCCGGACGTCCGGAGGGCTAGACAGAAAAGACAAACACTTATATGCTCCCGAATTTTTTTTTCGGAGACATAAAAACTCGGATCAAGGCCAAAGACTAAATCTGTAATTGGGGCTGAGAAACACATATACAAAATTTGGTTCCAATCGGTTAAAAACTGGTTGAGTTATCGCACCATGCGTAAAGTGTCTACGGGCAGACAAACGGCTCGACAACGGACGGAGAGACGGCCAGACGGTAAGACGTACTGGTCAGAGTATAGTTGTGGGGTGACCGCACTGGTCAGATAATACTTGTGGGTTGCGATCTTTTGTTTGAGTAATTTGTTGGGTGTCTATAGTAAAATGCCAATTCTGCGATAGTGGCTGGAACGAATATATGAATATAAGAGGGCTGACCCACCTTTATCAGAATTTCAATGAAGGTTGCGGTCAGCAAATTTATATTTAAAACGTACTTACAGGGAGGAACGCGTCCAGAATGTCTCCGCTGGGTGCAATACTTGGAATTAATAATTGCACCTCCTCTAAACCAGATTAAGTTCCCAACTTGGGAAATTATATTTGCACCCGCTATCCACCTGTTGGACATTTCTAATCGCGAACCTGTCACAATCCTAAGGTCAGGAATTTCCAACTGATGCCAATGTAGTCACAACCAATGGTGGTTGTAACATTAAACTATGGAAGCATTTGCAACATATTTTCGATGCGAAATCTCCAACTGTCAGAGTGTCTATAGGCTTGACACTCCCAACTGTTGGATATTTTTACCAAAAATTGATTTGTATGAGTAAATAAATTATTAGCCGACAAATGTTCACTGAGAGCTAGATGTGTTATATATATATTGACCAAAAAATTTAAATAATTAAGAACATGGTCAGTGGTTTTCCACTATATAAAGGGTAATATATGAAATTTGGGGTGCTGGGCGTTTCGTACCTTGGTCGTTTGTACGAATGTTTTACCAGGATCTATGTTCGTTTCGTACCATCGCCATCGGAGAAAAAATATGAATCGCGAATTCAAAACTTACAACAAAATTTCATCGCATCCATCCAACTTCCATTCGGTAAAATCGAACATACCGGGCTGGCCAACCCCCTCGCCGAAAAACTATTGAATATATACCGGGTACGAGTTAGATATATTTGAGTTCCGAGTTCATATATGACTTTTATTCCATTCTGTTCTATTATGTTATGACAATAACACTTAATACATTTAGGGCTGAAACCGTTATCCGCTAAACCGGCGTATTAGTAATACATTTATGTGAATGTCTTAAATCATAGTTACTGAACGTTTATTTTAGTGCAACCACCCTCCAAAATTGAATAATTAATTATGGTACATACACATTTTGTCACTTATTAAATACTTATTAAATACACTAATTTAATAGCTCATTTATGTAATGTAAATAATCCTGATCACCCGCCGTTTCGAAATTCCCTCCAATTCGCTCGTAGCGTGATCAAATCTGTTTTTAATTTAGATTGTCTTTGGCTTGTGACGATAAATGGTGAGAAATTTAACATGGTACAATTCTCAGATTATTCTCTCTTATTTCTCTGTGATATATCTCATCCTGCTGTTAATGGTAAGTTCAATTACCTCTTTTCAATCACTGGCTGCACATTTATTTTCTGAGGATAGGACTTAACTAAAGTCAGACTAAGCTTGTTGCCCAATCCGTTTTTGAACATTTTATAATTATATGTCATGTATATGTATAAGTGACTTCACTTAGTCGCGGTGAATCCGCCATTTGGTCTCCGGAGGTCAAAGTTAACAAGTAGCATCTATTTTTAGCATACGGCTCCAGTCTGGGAATTCCCAAAATAAAATAGCAACAGGTCGTTACCGAATCGCAGGTGCGAGAACTTCATAAAACTAATTAAACACTCACCCTGGATACATACAATACGTAGGTTTCGCACAGTAGATGGATTGGATGTATCACGTATGTTTTTGAGTTATTTTTTTAACGCAAGAACTCGCTATTTATCAGTAACTTTACTTGTGGGAAGTTCGTTGACAAAACAAGGGCGTCTGAATGTCTGCATCGTCACCAGATCCTAACTCTATAGATGACATGGCCACAAAACAATTCTTAAACACGTAGTTGCACTCAGAATAAATGAAATTAAGCCATAAAATGTTGATAAAAAATTCTCCCACTCAGCTGTCGAATGTAAACAAATGGATGCTACTTCTCAACTTTGACCTTTTACCGGCTTTTACCGGTGGGTTGGATAAAAAGCTAGGAATCGGACCATATAGAACCATCGGCCATCTTGAAAATCGCGACCCAGCAAAAAGGCTTATTGTTTGTAATTTTGTTCTGTTTAGTTCAAATAAAATAGTGTTTAAACTAAACCGGTTACCGCATGCAAATTGCATGACCGGTTAACCGCATAGGCAGACGGTTAACACACCTCATTCTGTTTCGCAACAGTTTGGGATATATTATCGGTACTATTGCAACGTTGACACATGAAAGCTCCGTCAGGTCAGCGGGGTCTTCGCTCTTGGTGACAAATATTCATGGCAGTGTAACTAACAATGGCGTTTGTCGTTGAGTGTTATGTGTAAATTTCGGTGTCCGTGCACACTGTCTTGGAAACGCGTGGGCAAGTGAAACTGAGCATCATATGCTATGCTGCCAGCCTGCAGACATATACCCTATGTCCCCTTATATGCATTAATGATTTATTACGCTTCGATGGAGATAATGGGAACAACCCGAGTTTCATTCGGAGCTCAGCGGGTTTGCGCATTTGCAGTACGAAAATCGCAAATTAGCAACAATTTCGGTGTGTGCTTTCCATTTATAACTGCATGGGTATGTTGGTCTTTGTTTGAATTGTTGAATCTTTGTTGTGTTTAACTGTTATAACCTACATCATATAGACATATGTTATTTTAGGCCTGCATGACCTTGATTGTTTCGGATATGTTGGTAGAACGGGGTTGGTTAACGTTAGTAGAGGAAAGAAGAAATAACGCGAGGCTCACAATTTTCTTCCAAATAGCACATGACAAAATCGAAGTAACACTCCTACTTTGAAAAAAAAAAATCACATCACACACTCCCGCGGTTATCGTCAAATTCATGCTGAGCCCAAATTTGTCAGAAACACATTTTTTCATGGAATATAATTCCATGCAAAATAAAAAGAACAAAGACCGGCGATCATTCTTACGAGCGCTAATGTAGTACAACACTGAAGCAGAGCTCATTTAGCTCCATCCAAAACTGATATAATACCACCAAATTGGATCAGCGTTGAGAAATACATATCATCTTTCATTTTCCTAATTCTACCATATTTTATAAACTCTCTCCTAATTCTGCTGTAATTCAAACTGATCTCTCACGTCTATTACATGTACTTTACTAACACCGCACACATGCGGTACCGTACCAAACTCGTAATGCTCAGAAATGGGCGTTTGGCAGTACAACCGAAGTAATATCGGTTAATTCAAATGGTTAACCCGTCATGAAAATCAAGTAACCTTACATATTACATCTTCTGCAGTTACAGTCCCCAACTGTTTGTCTACAACTGTACTGGTAATTATAAGGCATGCTGTGCGTGGTTAATACCAATACAAAACGATTAAAATATGCATTGGTTATAGTCCGTATTGAGTACACAAAAAAGTCGACAGTGTAGTGCATAGCAGATTTATTGTGAAGAGCCGGAACTTGTTGAGAGCAATCTGCATTCTACCATCCTTCTCATCGTTCAGACGCCGGGTGTCATCAAGTGCACACTGTTAGAAATATGCCCGTTTGTTTAACGTTGTCATACCGTGCTTTTGAATTTGACTTTGCTGCAGCATAATCCACGGCACAAAACCGTTAAAGTAACCAACAAACTGTAACCAGTAACTATCAGACAGTGGTATTTTTTTGTGGGGCAAGTCGATTTAGGTTTCGTCAAGTGAGGGTTGTCTTGTTTTGGGGTTGTGCTGTGACATTGCTGTCATGTTTTGTTGTTGTTGGGTCAACGGCGATTCTTTTCTGTAACAAGTCATTTTCGAGTTGATTTAACCGGATACCGTAATGGCAATAAATGGTCTTTTATGCTATCCCTGATGGTTTTTGTTCACCTGCTAGTTCCGGACAACCTATTTACAGAACCAAACCTCTAGTGAAACCCGTTATTTTTATTTGTCAAATTGCCATAATGATGTGCATGTATCACACATGTAATTCAACTTGACTATATAGCACATTATTCAATATATATATATACTTCTTAAATAAATCTACCTCTTGTATTTGATATTTATTTGTACTGTTGCCTGTTGCATAACATGGTTATTGCAAGACATTAAAACATATCCTGTATTATCTTATCTTAACGATACAATTCCTTTGCCCGAAATCTGTAAACAATAAACCAAAAAACAAAAACCGAAACAAACAATAAAGCATAACTATCAGTGCATAAAGCATTCCGGTGGCTGCAGTATAAATAACATTATGGGCCACTTACCGCTGACATAATAACACTGAGTTAGATCTCTATAAACAGAAACAAATACAATTCGACTGGATACGTCCTTGCGTGTCTAAAGATGCCGACAGACTAATTCAGGTTAGGTAATTTCTGGGAAATATTAGCATCGATTCTATCCTGATGCTGTACGTGAATCATCGAGCAGGAAGTTGAATGAGTCGTCCGCAAACCTGACCTTTGTGACCTCTGCAATTTGACATGCAAGATAGAGTTTCTTCCCTTTTCTTCCCTTGCTATGCTATTGCGGTTTGGGGTTGGAAGGAACTAAATGTTTTCCATCGGCCACAGCGTTAACGTTTGACCACGTCCACGCTAAATCCTCGAGTTCAGAAGTGCGTTCGTGAAGACCAACCCTTTCGACATCTGTTCGCACAGAGGAGTACCTTTCGACTCATGCCTTTTTCAAAAACCAACATAGGTTTTCCACACTACCCACTTTTGCACAGAAATTGGCAGTCTGACGAAAGCCAATACCAGCCACAATCTACCGCCATTGTTTGGACACGAACGCATTTCAGACTAGGAAACGCCCACGTTTTTACATGCTACAGGGGGGGGGGGTCGGAAATTTTTTCCAGGCACGTATGATGGGGTGGGTGGGTGTCTCTTGGGTCCAAAAAGCAGTTTTTTCCATATGCCAAATTTTTTTTCCATTCCTGCTATTGAGTCTTATTTTGATGTGTTTTGAACAGAAACGGGTCATATATAGTTAATTGTAATGCTATGCTACATATAGAGGTTATCAGAAGTTGGATCAGTTGCACAATGGCCAACAATAACCCAAATTCAACTTGATAGAACTAGAAACTGCGCTATTGGAAAAATAAAATTTAATCAGGATTCCATCTACTGATACAACAAAATAAGAATAACTATGCAGAACTCAGCTGAAAATAAGTAATAAAATGAAAGCACACTTGACCATATGTGACATGGAAATAAAGATATAATAAATAATGGAATAAAATAGACTTTTGACAACGTAAAACATAAAATCTTAACAAATAAATTGAAGGCCAGCCAGGCCAGCTTGAACAATTTCACATTGTTTTCCATGTTAATGTGGATCAGCTTGTAATGTTAATCACAGTCGTCACTGATATCGTGAGCAAAAAAAGAAGTGAAATTGGGCTATCCATCCATATTATTCCCAATTATTACGAAGCCTATTTCTTCAGGCAGTGGCTACCAGCCTGCCATTACACGCTATAACATGTTTCCTCAGTTCTGGTTTCTGAGATGCCCCAAGAAGAGTAGCGCGGTTATATCATGGTTATGTTTTGTATTAGCATTATTCTTCAAACTGGGATGAACTGGGATGAACAGTTGTATTTCCACATGTTTTGATAAACAATTTGATTCCAGCAATACAGTAATGCCCTAATTAAACGACTCCATAACCACAGCAGAATAATGAGTAATTTTTCACAATTTAGTCGGAAATATGGCTTGTTGTCATTCATTGGAAAGCTCTCACCGAGAGCTTTCCGATGAATGACAACAAGCCATATTTCCGACTAAATCCTGAAAAATTACCTATTATTCTGCTGTGTTTATGGAGTCGATTAATTAGGGCATTACTGTATATCACATAGCAAATATCAAAATATCAAATAATCTGAAATGTGTTGTACCGGTACCATGTATTATGTAGAATACTCAAATGTGATTATGTGACTAGATCATGTGACTATATATTATGAAAATGAATGTTAATAAAAACTTTGGCACTCTGTCTATATATCCCTTGAAATGTGATTATGTTGACACATTTCTTGATTAATGACACTTATATAATAAATTCAAATAGTATCGTTATCTCATTATTCTCACTGTTCTATTCAAATATCGCGCAATAAATTATGATAATGCAGGATAATCAGCTATTTGGTTGCTCAATTGATAATTTTCTCAAATTTAGGGGGGTGGGTGTCCAAAACTGACCGGAAAAAACTTCCTGAAACGGAAATAAAAGGGTGGGTGTCCAAAATTGCCTGGAAAAAAAGACCGGAAACGGAAGAAATTGGGTGGGTGGGTGGTCCGAGGCCGGAAAAAATAAAAATCATCATACGTGCCTGGAATTTTTTTCCGACCCCCCCCCCCTGCATGCTATGGGTATTATATTTTTGGTATTTCTGGAATATGTAAATTTATTTGACATATTATATGCCAATCGCGCGCCAGAATTGTTTTAACTCTTAAAAAACGAAAGGGACGTAATTCTACTTATTTAGTTCCTTCTAACCTAAAGCGATGTGCAAAAATGACCCTATGTAATCCCTACTACCTCTGAGTATAAAGCTGGGTCATATATATGCTAAATAAAACTGATTTTACACATCTCTTTGTTCTCATCCCCCATAGCAATCTTGATTATTTTTAACCCCACTCTATCTGAAGATGGTTCATCTACTGGGGATTTTTTGGTGGAAATTTGCCCATGTCGTTGCCAGTGATGGGAACGTCCGTTCCTAAATAAAAGAACTAATAGCTTGGAATTGAAGATGGCTCCGATCTGCTCCGACAACGAACCCAGTGTAGGGGGAAATAACACCGTAATATACAAAGGGGATGTGAGGTAACTATAGACGTGGATGCGGACTGGAAGGGGTGTGGGAGGTCGAGAGGAGTTGACATGGAGGGAAGCATAGTGAAATGGGAGGGAGCCGGATGTCGGGAGGGGTGGACAGGGAGGGACACTGAGTGAACCGGGAGGGAAGAGTAGTAGATATGCATATAGCCTGTATAGTGGCATCCTTATAGTCTGCTGTCTCGGCCGGTATACTTCCAGACTGCCTCTGCAAGTAAAAACAAATCAATTTTGTTTTTATTTTTATAGATACATTGTCTATATATATTTTCATAAATCTTTCGTCCTGGATACTTTATATTGATGTCTGTGTGTTGATAGCACGTCCACATTCGACTTCTATAGATACGTCTATAAACAACAACAAAACTTTCACATATATTTTCATAAATCGTTCGTACAGTCACATAGTTAGTGGCATCGCTTCGAATCCAATAACTTTTGCTCCACAGAACCTGTGGATGACTATCTTTCAACCCTAACCACTACTAATAACAGATACAAATGTTGTAATTTATACTGGATACACCCTTGCTTGCCAAAAAATGCCGACAGACTAATGGGGATCTGAGCACCGATTATATGAGTAATGTACGGAAATCATTGGGGAATTTCAGCGCGGGAAAAACAGTAAAATTGCTGACACAGAATTTCTGTTACTTATTCGTATTACCTAATTCGCAAACACAATGTTACGGTAAGCCAGCAGTTCAATAATAACACATTAGAATATTATATCGCGGCGGATTGTTCATCTCCCAAATTATGGTTCATTAAAAATTTTTGGACAAAAATAGAACAAAAAATCCGTATCCATTCTAAAAAGGTGTGCCGGAGTGGGTAGGTTTCAAATTAACAGCACACATAGACCAGGCTGTGGCGAAGGAAGAACAGTGGCGCCACCCAAGAGGTGAGACAATGCGACTGGTATTTCCTGATATGTAATGGCTTGGGGTATTAGGCTATTTACCTTTTTTTGTCTGGAAATTTCTAAAAATATTTAAATTCAAAACAAAATATCATATAAATTTACATATTTTGTTTGGAAATATCTGTTAATCATTGTTATGTTGTAGATTGTATGTTCTATAAGTCTAGCAAAGAACAGTTAAGTTATATAAAATTTATTTTGTTTTAAAAAATCGGTATTTTTAAGGAGAACAATATCATATAATTCAAAATTTCGTCCACACATATCATGCGATAACTTCTAAACAGTAAGGCGGACTAGAGCTATTCATTACTGCATTCAAAAACTGACACAGAGTCTGAATTTCAAAATCTCAACCGTTTTGAAGATATTTTTTTATTATTATGTTTCCCCTACTCCAAAATTCCTGATTTTTTGAGTATTTTCAAAAAATTACTAAAACGTATTTTTTTCGGAGTGTTTGGCCGCCGAGGTATGTTTTCTTCAATGTGGCTATGAAATACGGAAGTATGGATCCGCCGCCTATGAAAAAAAAATCAACGACTAAATCGGCGTAACTACGATAATTGACGTACTCGCGCCATATACATCGGTGTGTAGTTACGTCATATATCGACGCACTCACGTCATATACATCGGTGTGTAGTTACGTCGTATATATCGGTGTACTCACGCCATAGACGAAGGAAGGATAGATACGTCGATCAACGTCATTTGATGGGCCATCTGACATGCAGAAACACTTGTTTCTACTTGATTTTCAAGACAAATTGGACTGTATAACTCATTTATCAAACTATGTGTACAGTACCTTAATGCCCCCCACCCCCCACTTTTCAATGTATCTATGTGGTCATGTATGCTATTGAAAGTAATTTTACCTCTGATGTTCCTTTACAGGTTTATGGTCCCGTGTTGCAGATTTAACCTGGACAGGAAGGCTGTTCGAGACAGAACGTGTCTGATGTTTGTCATCCCGGGTCCTTCTGAGACAAATGTCCCACGAAGTGTTAACTGTTCTCGTAAGTACATTTTTCACAACCTCCTTATCAATAAATGGTTGTCGCTTGATTTTGGATAGAGTTCGGTGCCCTCGTGAGAATTCAAACTTATTTCCTTTTGTGAATTTAGTCATTGTACCACAAAATAAAGTTAACATAAATAATGGTGATTCTGTGTTACTCGATCCCTTGGTGTGAGTCCTTTTTCAGAATTATCTCCCTTATATGGAACCAACAACTGAACTGTTTATATTGTAACAAAATTTCTCTCCCTGACCATAACACATTTTGAAGTGTCCAGGGCACATTTGCAGTTTTATATATGAAATTAATTGGCCCTGAAAAACTCATCAATTCCATCTGTTTGTCTGTAGTAATGTTATCAGGTTGACATACATGGGTCAAGCAGTACATCATCATTTACTGCCTCATGTTGAAATCAGTCAATTAACTGAGATAACATAAGACAATTAGCTAATTGTGGTATCTAATTGCCATTACAGGAGACTCCATGAAGACATGTGATATTTTTTTTGGAAAAATTGAATCAGCTGAGGGGGGTTAAGAAGTATATATTTTTGTTGATTTCTCCAACTAGACATGTTAATTTTTATAAATATGTGAAGGGTGGACAGTGTTGTTCAAACCAATGCCAATATCTTGAAGTCACATTCTACTGGTGCAGAATTATTCTCAAAGATGAGTTACTATGCAGTGAAAATGAGATGCTGTTTGACAGGGTTAACTTCTGAACCTCTTGTTCTGCCCATGATGCAAATTGAGACATGACAGTCAAACTATACAAAGTCTAGTGACAACCATATGAAATGAGCGTGGTTTTACATCTGATATGTTATAATGGACAGAATGGTAATAAATTTATTTCATCATTGAGCGGAAATTGTTGTGGTATTATAAAATTGGTTGAATTTGGTAGGAGGGTACATTAAAGGGCCATAAGTCAGAGACGACAAGCATGATTGAAACAAAACGTATTTAATTCACATTAGTTGACACAAGGTATGAAAACGAGTAATGGGTGATATGCATGCAGAATGGGTTCATTCGCGCTTTAGGTTACAGTGAAGTAATTGAGGGAGGGCGCCCTCCAACGGATTTTGGACCACGATGGAAGAGAGTACTAAATACACACTGCTCCCTGATTGGTTAATTGGATAGTTTATATTTATAGATAAAAAATGAAGGAAATAATTCCTGCTTGAATTTAACAAAATCAGAAAAAAACATTGGATTATGACCAATGTTGTGTTTTCATGTTTGAAATTTTCAGTGTGAGGTGTAAAATATCAATATTTTTTTACTGCGATCCTGATGCTACTTTCAAAAACACGAAATTTAAATGTAAAAGTCATGCCTGGCGATATCAATTTTTTTCTTCAAAAAGTTTGCACAGTCTTTCATATAATATATGCCTTTCAAACTTATGATATATATTGACATCAGTAGGCTGTTAAACGTTAGTATGTAGGCCAATGGGAAACAATCACTTCACTGTCACCTGAATCATTCAATGTGATCTTAGATATAGAGTTCTCCCTCTTTCTACGAATCGGGAGGCATAAACGTCACAATTTGATTGTATGTATTTTACCAGACAATTCGAAATAAAATCAATAATAACTTATATAAGTGTTTCCGGACAGGGGTCTTCGATTCATATTTATTATTGTATACACAGGAAACTATATAAAACTTGTTATATGGAAGACCGGAAGAGATAATCAATTTTCTTTAAAAAAAACGGCTCTTTTCATTTATATTTTTCGAACATCAGTGAATTGTCCCGACGACATCACACACAATGGAATGGAATGAATTTGATTGCTGACGATGATCCTACTTCTGATTGGTCGATTACATTGGTGTGATCCATAGTGAGTTTCCAGTTGTCATTGAGCAGTGCACCAGCCAACAATCCATATATTCTCGAACAATTCTGAAAAAATAATAATAATAACATTAAACCCTATCCCTGTATTCATCAACACACCTGAAAAATAACAACTATGTGACTGTGACGTACATTTATAAATTCAGATATACTTTATTTAAATCTCACATAGTCTGGATAGGATCCGATAGTCTTATATGGGGGTGTATTAAAGTGAATGATGCAGATATTGAGATACTCACTCAGTTGCATGCCATATTATATAACCCTTTGTGAGCCCCACAATGGTCTGAGCAGTACATGCATCTATCTATATAGGGGTCAATGCGTAATAAAATGACTGGTCTAGATATTGAGATACTCACCCAGTTGCATGCCATATTATATAACCCTTTGTGAGCCCCACAATGGTCTGAGCAGTACATGCATCTATCCATATAGGGGTCAATGCGTGATAAAATGACTGGTCCAGATATTGAGATACTCAGTCAGATGCATCCCATATGAGCCACACCAGGGTCGAGATGTACAATGCGACTATATATGTGGGGTAATGGGGTCACCACGGGATAAGAGGCCCTGGTTGAGTTGAATTAAGATACTCACTTGGTTGTTTATTACCTCCCATATGTAAATTTAAGTTCCTTCACAAAGCTCACATACCCGGCATCTGCATCAGCGTTTCTAGTGCCTGTAACAGGAGGAAATGGACTATGATTTAAGAAATAAAGAACGACTTGCATTCATTCTCCATCTATTCATGGAACGCAACAAAATTAACATCCATTTTCTATTTTTACACTAAGCAGGAAGATTAACATAGTATTAGAGCACATAATTTCAACAATGATACTGATTATCCAAACAAGAGATAACACCGGCGGTGCTGCATACCCCCACCGTGCCCACGATGGCAAATTCGAACAGACAATGTATGGGAGAGATATCTGCTTGGACAGGAAAAAACCCCCAACATTTTAGTATAAACAAAGATAAATAACTGTGAAACGAAAATATGAACAAAACGATTGAACACTCAATTGACATCATAATAGTGAACATCCATACCAAATTTCGGACAAAACAAAAATGATTTCAACATTAATAAAACAATTGTGTACAGTGGAGCAAAATGCCTGGTATCATACAGAGGTTCTTGAGGAAGTCTTCGTACATTTTTGAGTGGGCTATTGGACATGGTATTTATAAAGTACATGAAGATAATGAGCTTAAGGTTATTGTATAAGTTACATATATAAGTAATGTGCTTACTGCATGGGTATAGTTACGGATGATATATACAAATTACACTGTTGCCCCAAGTAAACGACTCATCAAAAATATGGTGCCCCCCCCCCAGTTTAACAACATTTCGGTTATACTTTAAAAGCGGTTTATAAACGCGGTTATAAACCGCAAGACAGCCATATATTATGTGGTTAAAACGCACGGCTCCAGCAATTTACATATATGGTGTGTCATAGAAATGAAACTCGATGACAGTCAGCACTCATCACTGAGCAGTTAGCTACAGTATATCAGCAGTCAAGGAATATAACCGGGGGTTCAACGACCAGCCACAGCGGTCACGGTACCGTTAACTGTGGCGCAGTTATGTGTTAACTACAGTTATGATTGCATAGTAAATCCAGTTACAGGGTCAATTACTTAGGCCAATACCATACATACAGTAGATTGCGAATTTATATAACCAAAATAATTGGGTTCCTTATCAGCTTAAGACGACATGTAAGAAAATTGGTACACATGGATCGACTGACCAGGGGACCTTAATGGGATATGTGCCTTTGACCTCAGATGCCTTAACGTGGTCAATTATATTAACGATTTATCGATTATCAATGAAGAACATTTATTATCAGCCCATAATATATGTGGGACAATTGGCACACATACAATGTGACACGGGGAATGTCACGGGATAGGTGCCGTTGACATCATATGACTTAAAGAGGCACTAATAACTAGCAATACAGTGCGTTTGCTATCAACTTAAAAGATAGAGGTAAAGTTGTCCTGAGAGTTTCATGCATGCAGTAGGCATTGTTTTCATCATCAGATAACTCATCGTCATAATTAATTTCAATGATCGAAGGACACTAACAATTTACTCATTCTTTACCCGAGCAACGCCGGGTACCCCAACTTGTTACTCTATAAGTGAAGGGTGTTGTACCACTCCAGCGATTTTAGCTAAGTGTTGGTTTCAGATTTTCTCACGAAGTCAGAACTATCGGACAGTACAATATTTATTCTAATAGATGTAGTTAAGAAATATAACAAACAAATGACGGTTGTATGTATGAGTGTCTCGGTGGGAATACTCCATATTCAAATACCTGAGTTTTTTGTTATGCTCTTTACCAGAAACACAGGTGTATTTGTTTTTGGCCTAAATATTATTACCTTTCATTGAATTCCAGGCATCCCATTTTACCGCCACCGTAACGTCTCCCGGTCTCTCTGAAAGCAAGATGATATTTCGTTCACGATTAGCTATCCACAAGTTCAAAAAATTTGGGTCAAATTCAAAGAAATATAACCAGCAAAATAATGTTCATCAGCATACTCATAAACCAACCATTAGCATATTCATAAACCAACCATTAGCATATTCATAACCCATATCCCATATTCATAAACCAACCATTAGCATATTCATAACCCATCCATTATAGTACATTCATAGCAATATTCATAACAATACTCGTAGTTCAATTTGATACCAACAAGTTCACCAACACCACATACGCATAAACATTGGTCACATATGCCTTGCAAACGTGGCGTTAAGTTATTAACTAACGGGGTATTAACCCTTTCTATACTATGACATCATCGAGTAGTTATCCCAGATGTTCACATAATAAGTGCAGCAAACGACCTCTTCTGTACTTTTATTTATCTGTCGTCTGGTTATATCACCAGCAACTCCATGCAAATCAATAATAGACCATTCCAAAGTACCCAAATTTAACGACTAGAAGAATCCATTCAGTAAACAAAGAGTTAATTTCCAGAGATATGCAATAAAAACTATTGATTATTTCTCACAGACAGAACTGATTTCTGATGGTAGACTTAGCGCATACACTAGTTGGGTCCATAAGCTATAATGCAGTGTGTATTTTGCAAATATCAGACTCTATCGACCTACCTGAAAAAGTTGTTTTAATTTTTTTAAACCACTAATTGTTTGTTTACACAATTAGAACATGGTGAACAGGTGTTGTTATATTATTATAGAATACATTGGTTATAAATTATAATTATTTTTTCCTTCAAATTTATAGTTTGAAATTGAGATTTTTTGAAAATTCACGAATGTATCGTAATTTCATAATTGTTTTTCTCATTATTTGTTTATCTCGCTACTCACAGTTCGGTGATTGATTAATGCCCACACAGGTCTGGGGAATGACTGGGAGATCGTCCTTGTGTTTGATAGCCCAACATTCTTAGTGCACAGTTGCTATCTAAAATGCTAATTATTAAAAAATGCTCAACATTCAGAGTTTGACACCCTCGGTGTTTTGGTTGTGGGATATCTCTGCAAAAACCTGTTTTGAGACAAACATTTTCGGGTTCAGTGAAAAAAGACTGTTTTGCTGTCGGACTATAAGTTACTTACTCAACCAAAGCCTCTCTGCCCGACACAAATGCCCAAGCCTGAATATCTGAATATAGTGTGTCCCGATATCTGCAGAATGAGGTCCCCAGACTGACACAGAGGGCGAATTTAGAGCTCCTACTCTGCACATCGGTTTAGCACCACCAAATTCACCCTTTGGGGACCTCATTCTGCTTAGGCATTAATCTTCTAGAAAGTATCTATAGTCTCAAATTAACATTCTTTTAGTTACTTTTCCCCTTATGTTCAGTTTCTATATCCTGTAATTTACAGAAGACGAATTCACAATCGATGTGACTAATGGGTAAACATCAACAACTTCAGCTGAGGTACTTCAATCTGACCATCAGTCTCCATGGCAGTTGAGGCCTCAGCAGAATGAGGTTCACAGATGGTGAATTTGATGATGCTAGCCTGCTGTGGATATGGGTCATAGCATGCATCCCACCTATATGACTAATTTTCCCCGAAGAACTGGGTTTATTTAGAATAAAATGTGAATAGATAGGGATGGATACGAAATAATGAATAGAAAGGTAGTTCAGATATTTATCGACTTATTTCGATACCTGGAAAAACAGAAAAGCGAATAATAATATATGTGTTTTGGAGCGCAAACCACCATCGACATCGAGGTATAAAATCGTCATGTACCCCACAATGTTGCTGGATATAACTTATATTTGTCTCACCAGTGTTACAGTCCCCGACCATCGCCTGCTTAAACAGAGCATAAAGCTTGCCCATTTCCTCGTCGTTCCCAAACGGATTACTCTTAAAACTCTTCACTTCTGCTGCTGCTTTGACGAATGCCTGCAAAACATGACAATTTGAACTGATAACGTTTTCTCATCACAGACAGCACGTTTGTACTTTGAAATAAAAGGCTGCTAGGACACACGTCCCCCAAATAAATACGAGAAATAAATATATGAAGTCCAGCTGCAGAAGAATATTAAGCTGCATCTCTGTTAAGTACTTTAGGTACATTATAACAGAAATAATGAATACTGAACACAAAAACGCTATTCCACCTCTCTCTGACAACAACGATAAAAAGCAAGTCTGCTAAACAAAACTATTATTATCAACTCTGCCCCCTGTGGTTCTAACTGTAGTCTTTCAACTTTACAATGCTAAGAGATAAATCCCTATCTAATGTCTTCGAAGATATCATTACAGCAATCAAATCGATGAAACCTGACAAGGCATGTTACCACGATGGGATATATGTAAGGATGATACAAGGCATGTTACCACGGTGGGATATATGTAAGGATGATACAATGCATGTTACCACGATGAGATATATGTACGGATGCTACAAGGCATGTTACCACGATGAGATATATGTACGGATGCTACAAGGCATGTTACCACGATGGGATATATGTACGGATGCTACAAGGCATGTTACCACGATGGGATATATGTAAGGATGATACAAGGCATGTTACCACGATGGGATATATGTAAGGATGCTACAAGGCTTGTTACCACGATGGGATGTATGTAAGGATACAAGGCATCTTACCACGGTGGGATATATGTAAGGATGATACAAGGCTTGTTACCACGATGGGATATATGTAAGGATACAAGGCATGTTACCACGGTGGGATATATGTAAGGATGCTACAAGGCAAGTTACCACGATAGGATATATGTACGGATGCTACAAGGCATGTTACCACGATAGGATATATGTACGGATGCTACAAAGGCATGTTACCACGATGGGATATATGTAAGGATGCTACAAGGCTTGTTACCACGATGGGATATATGTACGGATGCTACAAGGAATTTCCCCCCGGCTATAGCGGAGGAGTTTTGTTATTAAAACAATCGCTTGATAACTGTTCGAAATGTATCATTCTTTGAGCAATGTTCTAGCTAGACATTTAATCAGACGCTATATTTTGTGATAATTTGGAATAGTCCGTGGGCCAATTCTCATAAAGCGTCTATAGTTTAGAAGTTGGCTGCACCCCCCTCCAACAAAGGTTTTTAAATATCTAATTAAAGGTCATAATATGACGCATCCGATTTTGCTTGTTGCCCGCTTCAAAACGTGTCCCAAAATAGATTTTTCAGGGAAGACAACTCTTACCCCTAAAATAAAATAAATTTTTCATTGATTACAAGTATCTGCGTATAAAAAAAATGCTGTTACGAAATGAACACAACATCGTTTATATTAATTATAAATCATTATAAAACAACATGAGAGACCAATTTATAAGCTAGTTCGAAAATATTGCGATATATATTTTTAAATTGGGAAAAATTACTTGGTTTCTGAAAAATATCTTGTGAACCACATAGCCGCAACATATCTCAAAAGTTGCCCCAAAGACATATTAAAATAATTTGGATGATGGAATGCCAATTTTATATCTGTGAAAATGCGCTGTCGGCATAAACTTAACCCCACCCCCTAAAATATAATTTTCTCAGAAAAAAATGTATTGTATATTGTACACATACATGTAGAATGCCGCAAATCAAGAAGACTTCAGTGCCATAAACTGAAACAATGTAGAGAGCGATGAAGGGGAATTATAAACAACCTTGTCCGAACAAGTTACAAGTTGAACTTTGGGGAAAATAGTGAAACATTGTAAATTTTAATAATTTCTGAAACTTTTACAACATTTTGAATACATTTTGATAGGGGTATGGAAAAACCACACGAGAATACTGGTCAAGAATTAGGCTGACTCACATTTTACAGGGAGATATTTCTTATTTTTGTGGCGCATGTTGTGACACTGGACACAACTGATGATATATATATATACAGAATAGGACACTTCATATTTGACATTTGTTTTAAGATGGCGTCCAAAACGGCCATCCCAAACGAAGATTGTCATACTTACCGACACAAATTTAACAATGTTCTTCATATAAGGATTAACTGTCATGTGGACTGTTTGTATGGAGATGTAACCGTGAGGTAAGCGGTCATAACTTGTGTAAAACCCGAAGGGTTTTACATACAAGTTATGACCACTTACCTCAAGGATACATCTCCATAAAAACAGTCCACATGACAGTTAATCCTTATATTATATACATTTAGCGAAAAAGCCACTTTTGTAAATGTATTTAAATCGAAAAGTGTATCGTGACAAAACAAGCCCAAATATCCCATAGCACCCTTGGCAAAAGTTAACAAGAACAATTTCTCTTTATATTGAAACCCGATGATCTATTAAGTCAATCCTGCGCGAGTCCAAATGCGCCCAAAACATTACGCGTTCTTCTTTCCGAAACTGATGACGTGTCGATGTTATTATGAGGCTGCAGTTTTGAGCTGTTGCGCGTTCACCGAGAAATAACTGCAACGAGCCACTTGGGCGCCGACCAATCGGAATGCTGGATTTAGTGATGATCACACTTAGTATGTAAATATATGGGGATAAGGGAATTGTTGCATTCATTGTTGTCCATGCCAACAAACTAAAATGAGAGACTCGCATATATCAGAAAATGCATTGGCACAGTGTTTTCATAGAATGTCAGGAAGCTCCAGTCACGGAAAGGTTAACCAGAGTTTCCGCTCGGGGTTTGGGGAATGGTATATAGCCAATGGGGGAATCTAAGTCCATCAACAAACTGCGAAAAATTGTATTTACCAAATCAGTTGATAATTTAGTCTGAAGGTATAAATATTAGTAGATGAAGTGAATGTGTTTTACTTTTACCAATTTGAAGGGTTAAGTAATGTAAAGGTGTTGTTATGTGGCACTGAATATAAACATTGATATTGTACAGGGTAAGGGTTAAGTAATGTAAGGGTGTTGTTACGTGGCACTGCATATAAACATTGATATTGTGTAGGTTAAGTAATGTAAGGGTGTTGTTATGTGGCACTGCATATAAACATTGATATTGTGTAGGGTAAGTAATGTAAGGGTGTTGTTATGTGGCACTGAATATAAACATTGATATTGTATAGGATAAGGGTTAAGTAGTGTAAGGGTGTTGTTATGTGGCACTGCATAAAACATCCCTCATAATTTCGAAAGTAGAACTAAAAATCACAGCCATGATTACCTCAGATGGTTTGTAATGAAACCCTCCGGAATCATTTTTGGGTATTTTATGTGAACTGGTCTTAACCTCGGTTTCCGCTAGATAGCGCTTGCGTTTCTTGTTGTTGTGAATCTTGCCTTGAGTTGCTGGCCTTGGTGGGTTTGATGTGACCTTCTCCTGTACGTTTAGACATTGTGCCTTAGGAGTATGTTTGATACTTCTCGATTGTCTCCTCGTGGCTGTTTCTACTTTCTCTGCAAAATAAATTAACCCTTTCACGACGGGAGCTGCGCTGGTGCAGCATTAACTATCATGTGTCGGTGCATTCTCTTATACATGTGAGTCTCACACAGGGAGACTCGCATATATAAGAGAATGCACTGGCTTACGAGGTCAAGGTAAATATTGTTAGGCCAACATATTCTTTTATATATGTGAGGCTCCCTATGGGAGACTCGCATATATAAGAGAATGCATTGGTACAGGATTTTCGCAAAATTTCAGGAAGCTCCAGTCATGGAAGGGTTAGAGTATTGCGAGGACAGTTTTAGGATATATTATTCAATTGTGAGATGATAGTTCTTATGACATATTATTAAATTGTAGGTCACAAAATATGGTGCCGGACAATTGCGGAATGAGGTCCCAGAGGGTGAATTTAGTGACGCTACCCTGGGCTATCATCACTAATTTCACCCTCTGGGGACCTAATTCTGCTTATGTCTCATCTTCTCTGGAAAGTATCATTATTATCAAATTAACAAGTGTTTTAGTTTCTTTAGAAAGTCAATCTATATTTTCATGTACATAATAATCATCCATGGCTCAGATTCATTCATTTGTTGCATATATTCTGTTGAGTATAATAGGAGATCGTCCCATAAATGGCCGGATTTAGGGTACAGTACCCCTTTAATGATATTAGTTTTACAGACTTTTATATGTTATTTCACATGAACCCATTTCGAGTGTCCCTCTAGTCCCTTTTACAGAATCAAATAATCAAGAAACTTATGATACCATTGTTTTTTGGATTAAGCTGTGATGATCTGGTCTTAATATGGTATCCATTCGTGGTTACAGTCGTCGGTATGGTGGGTGTTTTCGTTCTTATGTTGTCGTCGCTGCTTTTTACTTGAACACTTTCTTCAATTGTCGGAGGCAGAATGGATGCTCGCTGTTTCTTGGAATGAAGGAATCTCCCCTTGATTGCCCCACTCTTCAAAGCTCTCTGCAAATGTTTTCGAAGGAATTTTTTCACCAACAGTATATTTGAAGATTAATAAGAACATCGCTAGGGCGTGGAAAAATACGCACGTGGTAATTCAAACAAAGCGCCATAACTGTGGTAAAAATTGGCGGGTGGATCCCAAATTCAAACTTAACGATTATTTTGGGCTAGTAATCTCATAAACCAAATTTCATTCCATTCAGACCTACTAAAGTTATCATCCGGAAACGAAAATTGAGTGCAAATTACAGCAGAACGGGTCATAACTCTGGTTAACATTGGCGGGCAGAACCAGAATTCGAACTTCACCTGTATGTTGTGCTATAGTAATTTCTTTCCATTCAGTTGAGACTAACTAAAGTTATCATCCGGAAACCAAAAGCGAATAGACAGACAGACGGACATACCAATAACGTAATCCTTCCCATTTGTAAAACAAGAAATGTCACTCGACGGTGACTATGACCCGCAGTGAAGCAACTCGTGAGAGAATTTATACCCTGACCTCCAATATTTTGTAATGGTGCGTTCTATGTAGTATTTTTGAATATAATACCCATCCGACCTTGACATTTGACAAACCACAATGCACACGTATCGAGACACCAATCACCCTTATGTGAACCATCACGCCTTGTTTCGTTGAAATCATGTGATGTACACGAAGGTTAGTGTCTGGTGACTTAAGAGAGAATGACCTTGTCCTGTGACATTCAACGATTGGAAACAAAATTGTGCGCGACACACCTTCCCATCATTAGAAACAAAATACTATGCTAAATTTCAACATAATCCAATAAAGGATCGCGATGTTATGGAGCGGACACGATAGGTGAAAGAAAATATGACTGGTGCAGATGAAGTCTACGTTTGAAAGCACCCTGTGACCTTTTTCAAATCACAATGCACACATATTGCGACACATGGCGAGTCATTCGCGATCCTTAGGTCAATAATCACGCCCTATTTCGTTGAAATCATACATGTGGTGTTATGAAGTTATGGAGTGGATATGAATAGTAGTGTCTGCGTGCTGACTTAAATGAGAGAACGATGTTGACCTTCAACGATTGGAAAAAAAACTGTTGTGCGCGACATATCGTCTCCTCATTCGGAACAACTATGCCAAGTTTTAACATAATCCAACAAAGCATCGCGATGTTATGGAGCGGACACGAAGGGTGCAAGAAAATATGACTGGGGCAGATGCAGTCTAAGTTTGAAAGCACCATATGACCTTGACCATTTACAAACCACAAAGCACACATACCACGACACACCATCACCCTTAGGTTAAACAGCACGCATTGTTTCGTCGAATTACATCATGTGATTGACACAAATTTTATGAATACGAAGGGCAGTGTCTGGTGCCTTAATCGAGAGAACGAACTTGTTATGTGACCTACACCTTCAACAATTGGGAATCAAATTTGTGCGCGACACATCGTCTCCTCATTAGGAACAACAAAATCCAATAAAGCAACGCGATGTTATGAAGCGGATACGAAAAACCCGGACGTCCGGAGGGCTAGACAGAAAAGACAAACACTTATATGCTCCCGAATTTTTTTTTCTGAGGCATAAAAACTCGGATCAAGGCCAAAGACTAAATCTGTAATTGGGGCTGAGAAACACATATACAAAATTTGGTTCCAATCGGTTAAAAACTGGTTGAGTTATCGCACCATGCGTAAAGTGTCTACGGGCAGACAAACGGCTCGACAACGGACGGAGAGACGGCCAGACGGTAAGACGGACGGACGGACGAGGAGTGATGACTATATATAGCTAATAAAGCCAGGGGCAGTTATGACTTCACGAACAATGTATATTCTGTTTGGATGGATTCCATAATTCTCTCATTTTTCATCAGAAAATATGATATTTACATATAATAAACGACAAATAATCGAATTCCACAACAAATCTCTTACAACATTTGAAGACGACCATAATCGGTCATGTATGTTAGTTCCAAACCCCACACAGGGTGAAATGTTATTGAGAGAGATTTGAATTCCATGCAGTTTTCACTAATTATATATACGAAAAAGATGGTTTTCCCACACAATCAAAGCTCGCACAAATTGCAGTTTCATTCTTCAATATCCGTGCGACATATACTACGTCTTTGTGGTCGGCGACATGTACCCTTTACCCAACAAACCGGCCAAAACCGGCCAAATAAAGCTTAAACAGCCTAAAATATCTTCGGTCTGTCTCAATAAAACCATACACATATGGATATCATTGGAACCGGCTCCTTGACCACATTGTGATAGTTACAGTTAGCCCTGTGCCAATGCATTCTCTTATATATGCGAGTCGACCATAGGTCGCCTCGCATATATAAGAGAATGCATTGGCCTAAAAAAAATCTTTTTTTAACACTTTTTACCATTTTTTCTTACATTCTTTAACAATTTTATAATTTTTAATGTGTTAAGCCAATGCATTCTCTTATATATGCGAGGCGACCTATGGTCGACTCGCATATATAAGAGAATGCATTGGCACAGGGCCGTTCTGTTGGGTAAAGGGTTAATGATTCAACCCTTTCTTGTCTGATGCTGTGCCACTATACACGAAATACTATTCAGAGAGCTGTACAGTTTTCACTCATTTTATTAATAAATTTTATTTTACCTTGTAACATCAGAATCTGTTTAGGGCTACCAGACCCTTGATATATCTATTGATTACATCAAAGAATTAAATTATAACTCGATAAAACTGGAAATTGCTATAAAATGATCTGCATTAACGATAAAGATCTTGTTGAACTGGATTCCAGAATTATCTCATTTTCCACCAAATATAAGAGAGAAGATTTTTACCTCAAAAACGAACCCTATATGGAACATTGACATACCCGATAATTATCTTACAGCAGGTGAACATGAGCGCCGTTCGTTGTTTAAATAAGTTCCCAACCAGAAATAGAGGGAAATATTATTCAGGTATGTGGATTCCATTTTCCACTGTTTTAATTGACCCCAAAAAATAAACAATCGTATAACATCTCACAAAATGCAACATCTGAATTCTAACCGCTCTGTAGAGATGCACATTTTTATATGCGTTTCATGCAGTGTCTTACTCTCCGGCATGGTTGGGCCCAGTCGTAATCAATTTCGAAGTACAATTGCTAGACGCGTGGTACCGTGAGCGAGTCTGGGAGCAAATGTACGCTAAGTTTACTAAGACTGGGTTGGGCCTATTGTTTCCCGGTCTCTGCTATTGCTAGGCCACTATTTGTTGTTTGCTATATCGTATTCTTCGAGAGATCTTAGTATTGGATATATATATAGATCGCCTAAACTCGTGCCTTCAGAATTAAGAAGGTTGGTGTGCGTCTTGTTATGGAGTTATTAACTCTACTCATGAGCACGCAGTCCGATTGAGTAGAGTTAATGGCTCATAAACAAGACGCACACCAACCTTCTTAATCCTGAAGGCACGAGTTTAGACGATGTGTAAACCCGGTGATAACGAGACGATTAATTAAATTTGTTTCACGGGATTAAAATGTATATTCTTTAAACTCCTGGACTGTCTATAGTAAAATGCTAATTCTGCGATAGTGGCTGGAACGAATATATGAATATAAGAGGGCTGACCCACCTTTATCAGAATTTCAATGAAGGTTGCGGTCAGCAAATTTATATTTAAAACGTACTTACAGGGAGGAACGCGTCCAGAATGTCTCCGCTGGATGCAATACTTGGAATTTATAATTGCACCTCCTTTAAACCAGATTAAGTTCCCAACTTGGGAAATTATATTTGCACCCGCTATCCACCTGTTGGACATTTCTAATCGCAAACCTGTCACAATCCTAAGGTCAGGAATTTCCAACTGATGCCAATTTAGTCACAACCAATGGTGGTTGTAACATTAAACTATGGAAGCATTTGCAACATATTTTCGATGCGAAATCTCCAACTGTCAGAGTGTCTATAGGCTTGACACTCCCAACTGTTGGATATTTTTACCAAAAATTGATTTGTATGAGTAAATAAATTATTAGCCGACAAATGTTCACTGAGAGCTAGATGTGTTATATATATATTGACCAAAAAATGTAAATAATTAAGAACATGGTCAGTGGTTTTCCACTATATAAAGGGTAATATATGAAATTTGGGGTGCTGGGCGTTTCGTACCTTGGTCGTTTGTACGAATGTTTTACCAGGATATATGTTTGTTTCGTACCATCGCCATCGGGAAAAAATATGAATCGCGAATTCAAAACTTACAACAAAATTTGATCGCATCCATCCAACTTCCATTCGATAAAATGGAACATACCGGGCTGGCCAACCCCCTCGCCGAAAAACTATTGAATATATACCGGGTACGAGTTAGATATATTTGAGTTCCGAGTTCATATATGACTTTTATTCCATTCTGTTCTATTATGTTATGACAATAACACTTAATACATTTAGGACTGAAACCGTTATCCGCTAAACCGGCATATTAGTAATACATTTATGTAAATGTCTTAAATCATGGTTACTGAACGTTTATTTTAGTGCAACCTCCCTCCAAAATTGAATAATTAATTATGGTACATACACATTTTGTCACTTATTAAATACTTATTAAATACATTAATTTAACAGCTCATTTATGTAATGTAAATAATCCTGATCACCCGCCGTTTCGAAATTCCCTCCAATTCGCTCGTAGCGTGATCAAATCTGTTTTTAATTTAGATTGTCTTTGGCTTGTGACGATAAATGGTGAGAAATTTAACATGGTACAATTCTCAGATTATTCTCTCTTATTTCTCTGTGATATATCTCATCCTGCTGTTAATGGTAAGTTCAATTACCTCTTTTCAATCACTGGCTGCACATTTATTTTCTGAGGATAGGACTTAACTAAAGTCAGACTAAGCTTGTTGCCCAATCCGTTTTTGAACATTTTATAATTATATGTCATGTATATGTATTGTTTGTAATTTTGTTCTGTTTAGTTCAAATAAAATAAATTTTACGAAGGAAAAGATTTTTATAGACGGTCGACCTTAATATTGTATCGACCTGCGACCGGGGTCAGCGGTTTAGAAATTTCGAGGTCAAGTGAACATCTGAGCGCCAACCACGAGAAAGTCGGGTACCTTAATTGATTGATTGTCTTCGTGGTGACGTTGTCGATATCCGACTGCCCATTCAAACGAATTTCGCACAGACCACAAGGTCAATAATTTCTAGCTCCTGTTTCGAGATACCTTTGGGTCTACTGTTGTATCATCACCATCTATGTGTTTGCTATGTGTGCAGTCTATTCCAGTCTGGGGATGCTGTCTTGAAATGATTGTCTGTGTTCATGTGTGATGCGTGGTTAACCAGAGCGGTGTTAGGCTTATGCATGACGTTTGCAAAAATGCTATGAGGACTTATACAGGTAATATGAACTTTCCATTAACCCTGCCCACCAGGAATGAGAATTCATTGACTGCCAAAGCTGACTCAATCAATTTAATGTCAAAGGCTCGAGGACAGTTATCTTGAATGGACCACTATACCCCTTTGACTAGTTTCTAGGGCTATGTTTGAAGATTAAGGTTTTCGTCATTCCATTCTTATTTTTCACAGGTATCTTTGGATTGAGACAATTGACTTGGCATTCAGCTAGGTTTCCCGGAGGCGAGAGCCCACCTTGTTAGGAGCTCCATCACTGTTTTAGCTCCAATTCATCGGGGCAGCCACCCTTTATCCGTTGCACGCGAATATGTGGCGATTTGCTTTTTATGACTACTTTGTGGTGGGTTGCCAGGTGCGCAATGCAGTGGGCTGGCTCTTCAGCGGATGGCAAGTTTGGTCAATGTGGCCACGGCGGATTACACCCTACATCCCGATGATCACTAATTACTCACCGGCCTAGAATGGATGAACTTAACGTTTTTCACACATAATATTCAATAATCAACAAAGTTCTCGTCAGTATAAGCTCTATGTTTGTGTCTGATAACCGACAATTTCTCGATTACTTTATATTTCCATTTTATAAACCGTACTTTTCTTCGCGATTGTTTTCTTACAGTGCACCAAACTAGCATTGACCGGAAGCGAACCCCCACCGTGAGTCCGTCGTGAAATATGACATATTTCGTCGGAATACGGTACTTTCCCATTTATAAATTTGTTTTTTAATATATAAAACATGTAAGTTTTCTAGTTATGTACTTTGGGTCTTAATACGACATCTTGTAATCTCGCTTTCGACTGGAGTAGTAATTCTAATCTTTTAGAGTATCAACATTTTCATCTGTAAACGGTACAAAACTTATATAAATCGTGGATAATCAGGCGATGAAATTAATTCCAACGACTTGAACAAACGGTCAGCATCTATTTCACATCTTACATTTGCCCGATAGACGGATCGATTTGCTTTCGTGGCAGAATTTCATGTACCTGCCACGAATTCATAAATGACAACATCAGGAACATGTGTCTACAATAGAAATATGGCGACTAGCTCCCCAAGAAAAACTGACTGACAGGTTTTAGCGGACGTTTTTCACACGTTACCGTAAACACTAATCAAAAGAATTGTTCCTTGGCTCTTCATTGTATGTCACTTTTCATAATGGGCTGCCTAATGTTACTGTTGAGATATAGTTTTTTTTTTACATTTGACTGCCCAAACATTGTCATAATAGTGCAGATATCTTCTGTTTCCAAGTCACTTTTCTGGTACATAAAGCTTTTTAGTTCACATCTATTAGTGCCCCCCCCCCCTTTACCACGATGTATGCTCTAATTTTTCTCATGTTGTTATGTCTATTTATGTCTGATTTTAGGTGGACAGGGGCATTTTTGTCAGCCCGTTTGTTCGACATTTTTCGTGAAACGGACTTTTCCATCCCCTTAATTCAATTCCGTTGGGTTATTCTGGTCATCATATAGGATATTCGCGTTGTTCCTATTACAAAATCTGTTACATAATAGTTATGTATGCGGGCACATAGGTTATCATGTAGATTGAGCGGATTTCTACGACACTATGGTCATGTTCAAAATAATTATTATTTTAGATTTGATCATTGTGGTCCAGTGAGTGGGGTTTGTGCTATGAGGGCTAATTAGCCTCACGAGGACTGAACTCGTTTGGGTCGTGATTCTTTCGCGTTAACTTTACTCAGACGAGATTGGTTGCATACATGCTTACTTGTCAATGAATTTATAGTAACTTATGCCTTCCTTCAAGGTTGGGGCAGACCATTTGCCATGGCAGGATTCTCATCGTGACAATTCATACTATATGGGTATCACCCGCAGTCTATCAATATCCTAGGAATTTTGGGTAGATCCCACCACATTGCGACCGGTTGCCATAGCACCTTCTTTGCGGAAATTTATGAGGTTGGGGGCTGTAATTTCGCTATATGCTGTTATGTTTGAATATAATATAAATGGTTTTTCTAAAGCTAAATGATCCAGGGCTATTTTCCAACATCTGAAACTAACCTTGCTCTCAAATCTTCCTTCAGCCTGTGGGCGCCATTCAAAATGGCCACCGAACCACCCTTTCTAATGTTACAATGCTTACTTTTCTATAACTTTATAGCCATGTACGCGTTAATTTCATGCTGTGTCCGACTATTTGGCATGACGGAATTATCCAGGTGACAACTCATGTTATACGGGTCATCAGTCGTGGTCTATACATCCTCCAAAATAATTTGGTCAATGCCCCCAATTTGCGTCCGGTTGACGGGGCAACCCATTTTCGGAAAGTTATGCGTTTGGGGGCTGTATTTGCGCTTTCCGAGATGTCGACATGCGACATTTTGAAACAAAAGCAATTAATTGCCACAAACTAGGGTCCAGGAATATATTTAAAATACTCGCGTTTCTTGTCTTTCCGCGGAAGTGGTAAAGATTCGCCTGCCATGGAGATTTCCAACCGAAGTCTTGTCTGCGCGTCTATGACTTCGGCTTCTCGGCGCCAACATTTTGGAACAATGACGTCACGGAGTCACGCGACCCCCGCGTGCCGCCAAAGATAGGTTACATCTTCCTGGACCCCTCGCTGCGTGATCGGCCTATCGACTGAATACCTGATACTAGGCGCAAACATTTAATTATAACGGATTCATTCGCTTCTTTCAAGTGCATGGATTGGGAAACGGACAACAAGTCTCAGCCTTTTCCGACGACATTCGGCAAGTTCCTTGTTACGTGCGCTCGCGCAACAGTATGGCGATCAGATCTACGGATTCGAACCTTGGTGTCGCTCTACTCCGTGTCACTCCATGACGTCACCAAATAACGACGTAAAACCTCGTGGCGTTCTGACATTTTTACTGTGCCGCGTTTTTGCTATGTTTATTTTATGTGTTTTCGATTATTTGTTTGTCGCCGATTTCGCCATTTGTCGGGATTCCCTGTTCCTATATTTAAAACTGGCATGCTCGTAGTGAGCCTCGGTTTCGATTTTTTCTCCCAGGTCAAAATTCGTCCGAGTTATGACAATAATAGATCGACCTACATTTTCTCCATCAGAACTCTACATCAAAGAGTCTATGGACTCCTTCGGGACCTACCTAGACTTCATTTGGGTATTTTTACTTATATTTGGGAAGTTTGATCGTTTTTGGTTCGTGCGAAGACCTCTTTTTATCATGCGGGAAAAGACATTCAAAACGCGATTTCGTAATTCGACGCAATTGGCTGCATAGCCTAACCGTCAACCGAGTTCCGGGTCACATACGACGAATGACGTAACGCAAAACTATACGCATTGGTTGACATCGTTTGAAGAGTTTATTGTTACATTAAATGATCGTTATTGATTAATTATTGATTAATTCTTGATATTTATTGTTGCATATTGGCTGTTATCAATATTTACATCAATGGTTTTAATTATTTCTTATAATTGCTCCTTCGGTCAACTTTGACTATCGGAATATGAAAATGAAAATATGCCGCTGTAAATACAAATGTAATCGATATTAAAGTCTCATCCTTTCGGCAACATGGAATTGGTTTTAATTAAATGATTAATATTGTAATTTGCCTTTTATCGGTGATGAAATGCGATATGGTAATTGTCTTGTTTTGCTAACATTAAATTAAATTACATAAATTAAGTAAAATACAGTGAAATTATTTTTTAATTATTACCTTGTTGCGCACGTTGGCATCTCTCTGAGTGCATTTTAGTTTCTTTTTGGTTTCGTGAGTTACGTCATTGCAGTAGGGTCCTCAATCTAATCGGCCGTAGCTCTTTACATAAAACATCACCAGCAATACGCTCAATTGTAGATATTTACTTCTCGATTCGGGACGCAGATTTCGGCGACTATACAACAAACCCATTTGTCATGGAGGGCCGCTGGATTTAATTAATCTATCATAATGACAGTGTCTTCTATCAGTTTGGATTTAAATAAAACACAAACGTAACAATACAAAACAAAACACAACATGTCAGCATAACTCACTTTCTAACAATAGTGTGAGGAGGTACTCACAAGTGAGTCAGCACTTCTCCTTCTTCCCCCGGGCGGACAGCTCGGGTGACCCGTACACTCGTATGGTTACAGGTTGTACAAAATCGGTCCCCCATGATAGGTTGCTCTTTGAACTCGGATGGGAGAAGCTGGACAGTAGGCGGTATGTTAAACGAATGAGTATATTTTACGATATTGCAAACAGCAAAGCCCCCGCCTACTTAACTCGGCTTCTTCCGTCAAAGGTTAAGGATAACTGATTACGAACTGAGAAATACATCAATTTTATATCGTCCCATTTAAAATAGCAAATGAACAGATAACACTTTCTTCCCCATATGCGTTATGGATTGGAACAAATTGGCGGACAAAATAAATAACACAAAAAAAACAAACAAACAAACACAGGATGAAACATTCCACTCGATAGGTTCAAGAAAGCACTAGTAACTAAGCCATTCCAACTACCAACATGTTTTTCATATGGTAAACGGCTATTAAACATCCTTCATTGTAAAACAGTGGTGGGAATGTGTTAATCTCCAAGCTGATAAACTTCAAAATTATATAGCAATTTCTGCTACAGGTAGGTGGGGACATTCTGTAGCGAATGCTTTCCACTAATGTTTTGTATGCCAACCACACTTTGAAGAAAGAATTACACGCCGTAATAATCTTCTGCGCTTTCATATACAGTCAGTTATGGCACTTATATTTGGGGACCCGAACTTCGAACAATTATAAACTGAACATATATCTTTCAAGCTGTGCAAAATTACTTCCGAGATACAACTCAAGAGGAAAATCCGACAAAGTTCTGTTAAGGCGCTCGAATGATTTGAATGCAAATTGTCCAAATGTTAACAATGCACCACGAGGTACATGTATCACATTTAAAACAGCTACTTGCAATCATTAATGAAATTATTTAGAATTGGTGGGGTGCTGAGACTATACACTATACTTCAAATAATATACAATGATCCACTGTATGTATACACTTGTACATTATGTTATACCTATCGTGTTGACAACCCACATTATTATGTATCGGTGTTAAAACGGAAATTGGGAGAGGGGGTTATGTATAAGTGGGTCGCACTTGTCCTCCAATCCCAATATGTATTGTTATATACTTATTGGTAATAAATATGTTTACAGGAATACGGTCCTGAAAAAACAACAATAATATTTTCTTTCACTATACCGATAATATATATATAAAATGTCCATTGGGCGCATATAATCTAATATTCGGCCGCCAATCGTTCTTTTTATAACGACTAAATAAAAAATTCCGAAGTTAGCCGAAGATTTTGTTGTCGACGTAGTCACGTGATCGGCCCGATCACGTGATTGTCACATGTACACAGAAGCATAGCACGTGCTCGATCACGTGATAACTCATTGACAACGCATAGATACGCATCGGCGGTGTTTTAAGTTTGCATGTAGTCGATCGCGGCCTTTGAAGATTGTCGTGTTATCACACTGCGAATGCAAAACTTCGCCGAAAACATCGCCGTTCTCGTAATTAACTGTCTTTATCGTGTTATTATTTTTATATGCATCGCGATGTGCTGTTACTATATAGCCATGCCTGTATATTATTCAGTTTGGCGCGCATTTATCTATATAAACACGTGATGTATTTATATATTTTTTTTCGTTACCGGAATAGTCCAAGTTATATTATATATTCATATAAAGATTGCATATATATGCGAAGACTTGCACAGTTATTAGGCAATTATCATCTCGTAAACATTCCAATTTCCAGATGCCCTTAGTCGTGTGTGAATAAAGAGCGTTTCGTTTTAATTTATTGTAACGCGGTAGAACAAAAAAAAAAAAATCGGTTTATTGCTGTCGGATTTAATCAATTATAATCAATTCATTCATTACCAATATGATATGATAAATTCATTTTTTCTTGGTTATGAATCGTGTATATATTTGGGCAATATGGTGTTTATATATATTTCGGAATATTGCTTCCCACACCCCAACAATCTTGCCGACTGTCACTGATGGAAATTCACTGCGTCTATGCATGGTTATTGGCCTATATAATTAGCACTCTAGCGATGCGGTCTATTGAATATCCAGGTCATAACTCGACCTATGTGTCAATTACGCATAACAATAGGATTATAAAATATATAAACGTTCGCCGTGGTTCGTTTAAACACCCAGTCATATATAACACTTTTTGAAGGAGGGATAATAATCCAGTTTAATATGTAATCACATATACAAGCACTCTTTATTCGAAATATATCGTACTAGTGAACGCTCTTTATTGCGTCAAGGTAAAGAGACTCGACTTAGAACAATTGTCATCGTGATTGTTTATTGATTACACAAATACAGGTCAATACAACCATGTACACGTATTTCCTATATGCATGCTTTATATATCCTTCCAAGTCATAGCAATTCCCGCTTTATTAAACTCTTTTTATTCGTACCATATTAGGAAAACTATTAACATGGAACGCTCTTTATTGAGCCATGGTGAAGGAAATGGGGACTCGACTTAGTACAGTTGTCATCGTGAATTATTCATCAACATACTCCCCACTTTAACTGCAACTGTATGTATTAGTAACCATGACTGACTCGTCAAATTAAACGCTCTTTATTTGGTGTATGTAATCGGTTTCTGATTTTGCGCAACGGGTTTCCCACAGGAATCCCGCCAAATGTCACGTAAACGATCATCGTTTGGAAATGAATACAGCATTATACCTAACCGAGAGTCACTAGACCGGCCACAGCCGATAACACTGCATTTATATGGCATTGTCACGAATGAATGATTGTAAATACGGGAATCTGGATTGCTTTATTCTTTGATCCAATTAAATAACATGAATAGATATTGAGAAAACGATTTTATATACATAAGATGGACAGAATAACGAAAAGTATTTATATACAATATATACAGTGTGACAGATATACAACATCGCGAACACGCACCCGAATAATGTTCACTTGCCGGCTCGTGTTTTCATAAGCTTTATTTTTGACACGAAAGTGTTATCTACCCCGCTCAATCGGCCTTCTATAGTTTTTGTCAAAACATTACCTTTCCAAACAGCACTTAAGATAAATCACAAGTGAAGATAACTCACCGTGCGATGACAATTCACCATGTGTACACAATGCTATTGATATGCCCCGCAGTAATTACATTACACTATCGCGCTGATAATTAACTCCGACTCCGATTCCCTGTTTTTAAATTAGTTTACCTCGCTTGACGTCATGCGAGGTTTTGCGACGGAGATAGCCGACAACCGATGGTGGTATTATTTATTTATTTCTCGGCTTATTTATTACGCGATTTTTATGGGACTTGGATCATTGTGATCACAATAGGGGTGGCTTTCCGAGGGAGTTTTGTTGTTTCATGAGGATAGTAATCCTTTAAACCAAACTCGGTTAGGCAATATTCCTCATGGGGAGTGGTGTCGCGGTGATCGCATGGTATCCATATGGTCGTGGTCCGGTTTTACCACTTGTTTGTCCGTCTGTCCGTCCGTCCGTCTGTCTGTAGACACTTTACGCATGGTGCTATAACTGACCTCTTTTCACGCTGATCGGTGCCAAATGTTGTGTATGCATTTCTCCGCACTAAATACAGATCGAAATCCGATATATTTTAAAGGATTATGGCCCATTGCCATTGAAATCATGCATGCTTCGACAATTCACCCATTTTTCAGCTGTTCGGTTCCATATACTTGGTCTGAGTTCTCAACGCACGACTATAGATCGAGTTCGATTTTGGTTTGCTCCGATATTCTTCATGCCGTTCTGCCCCTTTGATTATTTTCTTCCTGTCTAACCATATATCTTAGTTGCATAGTATGCACTGTCCCGGTAGTCTGTTATAAAACCGGTTTACAATGCCATGCAGTTTTTCCCCACATGTGTGTTGGCCATCATATGCGATGTCATTGAGGGGAAGGTTTCTGCTATCATTTTTATACCCATGGTTATTTCCATTGCAGCTTAGAGGCCTAACCTGGTTTTACTGTTTAGTAGCATTACTGTTGGTGGTTAATGCAGTGATTGTGTTAAGTAGATGGTTGGTTGCTTCGGCTACCCTAGTTGGTGTGGGCGCTCGCCATGATGTAACGGTGGGTTTTTGGTGCATCATACGGTGGTCTCCGGGCTATAACGGTCGTCATCCGGTACGGCGTTCTGGCCGGGGCGTCGGTTACGCCTCTTTTTATGACCTTAGTACTTGTTTTCTCCTTTTTTTTCAGATGCCAAAAGCGACAGCAATGACCAGACACCGATTAGTACCCGACGTCCCGGTGGAAGTGGTTGGGCCATCGCGGGGGACCAGGCATGCATTACCAGCCGGCGTCCCGGCCCGTTCGAAGGGGATGCCCGCCAGGAGTGGTACATATTCTACGGCCGCGCCTTCAATTGTTCGTCCCGTACGGCCGCGGGTCACGCGTGTGCCTGGCAGTGTGCGTCATAGGTCGGTGCGGTCGACTCCAGCGTTATCGGTTGGTGCGCGATCGTCGTGTGGTCGGGTGCGTGCTGTGGTCATGTCCGAGGAGGTTGCAGCGGTCGCTGCTTCGGCCGATATTCGCGGGGAAGACGAGCAGTGTGTTTTCCGGGTCAGTATAGCGGGCCTCTCCTCTCAATCCCGTTAGTGCTTTCTGCAGAGGACAAGGCGCGTCTGGCTCCAAAGTTGCAGGACGCATGGCTGGGACTTGGTGGCATCGTCTCCCGTTCAGGGTGCCGCGGTCCCTCGTCGGCATTAGGACAGCCACAGACTTACGCTACTGTGGCTTCTGATCTCGATATTCCACCGGCTGGCCCCATGGGCCGACCCGGAACAGACTCCGTTGCCTGCGTCGCTGACAATCGACACCTTGTGGGAACTATGACTCGGTTACTCGATGCTGCCCTTACTTGTTCATCTCGGCAGTATACGCCCGAAAGGGGGTTTTTTGTTCAGTTTGCTTCCCGCTTTAACGTCCGTCCATATCCGCCCGTTAACGTGAGCACGCTGGGGCTCTTTCTCGCACATCTTTTCCAGATCGGGTATAGCACCGCCACGGTGCGTAGTGTTTTGTCGGTCATCGCATATCAGCACAATATTCAGGGCTTAGCGACTCCCACTGCACATTTCCGGATTCACAAAATGCTCGCGGGCTTTCAACGCTTGCGCCCGAGCGGCGACCCGCGCCGACCAATTACTGTTCCCATGTTACACTCTATGATCGCTGTATTGCCCTGTTGCGTGGCATCACACACGGAATTGTCCTTTTACGCGCACTATTCGTATTCGCGTTCTACGCGCTGGCCCGTATTGGCGAAATGTGCACTTCACTCTCTGCCCCTCATCTAACTGTCCTGCTCGTTTCCGATGTCACGGTCACGCCCGCCTCCATCGACATCTGCTTCCGGCATGTCAAGCACGGAGTTAATAGATTGCCCCAAGTGGTCGCTATTGGCAAGTTAGAGGATCCCACCTTTTGTCCGCATACCCATTTCCGTCTTCACTAAACATCGCGTTTCGACGGCGGGCCCCTTCTCTTGCTCACCGGACGGTCGGGGCATAACACGGGCGCATTTCAATGCCGTTCTCCGGAGAGTGTTGTCAATTCTGCGATTGGATGACCGGGATTTCAAGTCTCACTCCTTTCGGATAAGCGGGGCATGCTTGGCAGCATCGCGGGGTTACTCCGATGAACAAATCCGGATGCTCGGGCGCTGGACATCCGATGCGTTTCGCAAGTACATCCGTCCTCCGCCGTTGTCATAACAAGAGTTCCGCGATTGCCCGTTTCCGTTCGTGCGTCTTACCACCCTCGTATATCAGTCACAGCGGCCGAGCGGGCACCCTTCCATCAATGCCGGGCGTAGTTATCTGCAGTTCCGTTTGCCGACTCGACGGGCACGCACAGTCAGATTTCCGCAACTGGGAGGGGTTTGGCAGGGTTATCCGGCCTGTAAGTCGTGTCGCAGCACGCGTGGGGGATCTCGCTGCCCGGTCTCTCCCTGTCCTTTGTTTTCATGTTTTCCGACCCCCCCCAATTTTCTGTTTCAAGCAGGGCCCGAGCGTTGTCCGCGTATGCGCTACCCAGTTTACATGTACTTCATGGCCCGGTTTCCGTTTCATGTCCGACCGACATCCGCCCCCTGCCTCTGCTGGTGGTGCGCAATGGTTGCACTGGTTGCACTGTGCTAGTGATGGTTTTTTGGTTGTTAATTGTAGCGCCGGTTTCACTATTCCAGTGATGGTTTGTTTTGGTGGTTAGTATTTAATTTTTTTAAGCGCTCATCAGTCTCTGGTGGCGCCGGTTTCACTGTTCCCCAGTGATGGTTTGTGTTTTCTTTTTCACTGTTACAGTGATAGTTTTTTTTTGGTTATTCTTCACTATTGGTTTTTTGGTGATTCACTTTTATAGTGATGGTTATTTGGTTGCGCTCACCAGTCTATGGTAGCGCTGGTTTCACTGTTACAGTGATGGTTTTTTGGTGGTTAATATTTATTTTTTTTCAGCGCTCATCAGTCTCTGGTAGCGCCGGTTTCACTGTTCCAGTGATGGTTTGTGTTTTCTTTTTCGCTGTTACAGTGATAGTTTTTTTTTGGTTATTCTTCACTATTGGTTTTTTGGTTATTTTTTTTTCCGCGCTCATCAGTCTCTGGTAGCGCCGGTTTCACTTTTATAGTGACTATTTTTGGTGTTTTTTTTTTCCAGCGCTAATCAGTCTCTGGGGTTGCAGTGGGTTTTTCTCATTTCCGTAATTTGCGTAATTTTACACTTTCTTTTTATAGGTGGGTTCTTTTCTCAGTCTTTATACTGGTTTTTGTATTGGCTTCTGGTGGGTGTATGCCGAGCTCGCGTCCAACACTTCACTCGGCAAGTGGCGTGGTACACCCAGGTTGCATATTGTTCAATCGGGGTCGCGCCACATGCCGATGGTTGTCTTAATTTCGGTAATTCGATTAAAGAATTGCCATTACGCAAATATGTCTTAGTCTTTAATTATTTAGCCCAACAGTGGTACCCAGGGAATTGTCGTAAAGTAGGGAGATAGGATATAAAATAAATTTTACGAAGGAAAAGATTTTTATAGACGGTCGACCTTAATATTGTATCGACCTGCGACCGGGGTCAGCGGTTTAGAAATTTCGAGGTCAAGTGAACATCTGAGCGCCAACCACGAGAAAGTCGGGTACCTTAATTGATTGATTGTCTTCGTGGTGACGTTGTCGATATCCGACTGCCCATTCAAACGAATTTCGCACAGACCACAAGGTCAATAATTTCTACCCGCCATCCCACCCTTTCAGGTGTGGGCTTCTGCCCCCCCTCTTCCTCCAGTGGCTGGTTAGTGCTTAGTATGGCACGGCCCGGTGCCGTGCCATACCTTTTTTGGTTTAGGCGTGTGGCGTGGTACACCCAGGTTGCATATTGTTCAATCGGGGCCGCGCCACATGCCGATGGTTGTCTTAATTTCGGTAATTCGATTAAAGAATTGCCATTACGCAAATATGTCTTAGTCTTTAATTATTTAGCCCAACAGTGGTACCCAGGGAATTGTCGTAAAGTAGGGAGATAGGATATAAAATATTGTTTAAACTAAACCGGTTACCGCATGCAAATTGCATGACCGGTTAACCGCACAGGCAGACGGTTAACACACCTCATTCTGTTTCGCAACAGTTTGGGATATATTATCGGTACTATTGCAACGTTGACACATGAAAGCTCAGTCAGGTCAGCGGGGTCTTCGCTCTTGGTGACAAATATTCATGGCAGTGTAACTAACAATGGCGTTTGTCGTTGAGTGTTATGTGTAAATTTCGGTGTCCGTGCACACTGTCTTGGAAACGCGTGGGCAAGTGAAACTGAGCATCATATGCTATGCTGCCAGCCTGCAGACATATACCCTATGTCCCCTTATATGCATTAATGATTTATTACGCTTCGATGGAGATAATGGGAACAACCCGAGTTTCATTCGGAGCTCAGCGGGTTTGCGCATTTGCAGTACGAAAATCGCAAATTAGCAACAATTTCGGTGTGTGCTTTCCATTTATAACTGCATGGGTATGTTGGTCTTTGTTTGAATTGTTGAATCTGTGTTGTGTTTAACTGTTATAACCTACATCATATAGACATCATATGTTAATTTAGGCCTGCATGACCTTGATTGTTTCGGATATGTTGGTAGAACGGGGTTGGTTAACGTTAGTAGAGGAAAGAAGAAATAACGCGAGGCTCACAATTTTCTTCCAAATAGCACATGACAAAATCGAAGTAACACTCCTACTTTGAAAAAAAAAATCACATCACACACTCCCGCGGTTATCGTCAAATTCATGCTGAGCCCAAATTTGTCAGAAACACATTTTTTCATGGAATATAATTCCATGCAAAAAAAAAAGAAAAAAGACCGGCGATCATTCTTACGAGCGCTAATGTAGTACAACACTGAAGCAGAGCTCATTTAGCTCCATCCAAAACTGATATAATACCACCAAATTGGATCAGCGTTGAGAAATACATATCTTCTTTCATTTTCCTAATTCTACCATATTTTATAAACTCTCTCCTAATTCTGCTGTAATTCAAACTAATCTCTCACGTCTATTACATGTACTTTACTAACACCGCACACTTGCGGTACCGTACCAAACTCGTAATGCTCAGAAATGGGCGTTTGGCAGTACAACCGAAGTAATATCGGTTAATTCAAATGGTTAACCCGTCATGAAAATCAAGTAACCTTACATATTACATCTTCTGCAGTTACAGACCCCAACTGTTTGTCTACACAACTGTACTGGTAATTATAAGGCATGCTGTGCGTGGTTAATACCAATACAAAACGATTAAAATATGCATTGGTTATAGTCCGTATTGAGTACACAAAAAAGTCGACAGTGTAGTGCATAGCAGATTTATTGTGAAGAGCCGGAACTTGTTGAGAGCAATCTGCATTCTACCATCCTTCTCATCGTTCAGTCGCCGGGTATCATCAAGTGCACAATGTTAGAAATATGCCCGTTTGTTTAACGTTGTCATACCGTGCTTTTGAATTTGACTTTGCTGCAGCATAATCCACGGCACAAAACCGTTAAAGTAACCAACAAACTGTAACCAGTAACTATCAGACAGTGGTATTTTTTTGTGGGGCAAGTCGATTTAGGTTTCGTCAAGTGAGGGTTGTCTTATTTTGGGGTTGTGCTGTGACATTGCTGTCATGTTTTGTTGTGTTGGGTCAACGGCGATTCTTTTCTGTAACAAGTCATTTTCGAGTTGATTTAACCGGATACCGTAATGGCAATAAATGGTCTTTTATCCCTATCCCTGATGGTTTTTGTTCACCTGCTAGTTCCGGACAACCTATTTACAGAACCAAACCTCTAGTGAAACCCGTTATTTTTATTTGTCAAATTGCCATAATGATGTGCATGTATCACACATGTAATTCAACTTGACTATATAGCACATTATTCAATATATATATATACTTCTTAAATAAATCTACCTCTTGTATTTGATATTTATTTGTACTGTTGCCTGTTGCATAACATGGTTATTGCAAGACATTAAAACATATCCTGTATTATCTTATCTTAACGATACAATTCCTTTGCCCGAAATCTGTAAACAATAAACCAAAAAACAAAAACCGAAACAAACAATAAAGCATAACTATCAGTGCATAAAGCATTCCGGTGGCTGCAGTATAAATAACATTATGGGCCACTTACCGCTGACATAATAACACTGAGTTAGATCTCTATAAACAGAAACAAATACAATTCGACTGGATACGTCCTTGCGTGTCTAAAGATGCCGACAGACTAATTCAGGTTAGGTAATTTCTGGGAAATATTAGCATCGATTCTATCCTGATGCTGTACGTGAATCATCGAGCAGGAAGTTGAATGAGTCGTCCGCAAACCTGACCTTTGTGACCTCTGCAATTTGACATGCAAGATAGAGTTTCTTCCCTTTTCTTCCCTTGCTATGCTATTGCGGTTTGGGGTTGGAAGGAACTAAATGTTTTCCATCGGCCACAGAGTTAACGTTTGACCACGTCCACGCTAAATCCTCGAGTTCAGAAGTGCGTTCGTGAAGACCAACCCTTTCGTATGGAATCCTAATATGATCGTACGTGACACGTAATGGAGCAACCACCAAGTTGATCATTAAGTTCAATGTTACAATAATTATAGGATGTTCCGTACAGGGTACTTCATGTGCTACACCACTCGGAGAAATGTCTGTGTCGTCACACAAATACCATGCTAGAACTTGGATTGATATATTCGTAATCGTATATAGTCACCAATAGCCGGGTTATCACCGTAGTAACGGACATTGCCCATATAGTGAACTATTCAAACCCAGCATTAAAATCATGGTTATGATCAGTCCAAACATGAGTAAAGTTCGAACATAAGATAATAATAGCTGAGAACCTGGTGTGAATTGAACTGTGGTGGGGCCTCAAGCAAATCTACCCCTGCACGTCAGAACAAAATTATGCCATGAAATGGCATAATTAGCTTGAGGATGGAAGTGAACCATCATCCCACAGCGAAATCAACCAGGCCTGTTGGGTTTGAATAGTTCGCTAGATGGGCAATGTCAGGTACTACGGTAGTAACCCAGCTATTGGTGACTATATACGATTACGAATATATCAATTCAAGTTATAACATGGTATTTTAGTGTGATGACAGACATTTATCCGAGTGGTGTAGCACATGTAGTACCCTGTATGCATATATACATATATTTATCACAGCAGAAGTTTCCTTAGAATTAATGGATGGAAATGGAATGCCTTTAATATTTGTATTATTTGAGTCGGACATAGATTACCTTAGCTGCAGGCAATCAATGCAATACATGTAAACTATGTAGAAAAAGAAATTATTGAATGAAGTGTAGTGAATATGATGCGTCACTTTAATATTTGAGTCGGACATAGCTTAGCTTACCTGAAGGCAATCAATGCAATAAGTGATGTAGAAACAGAAATTATTGAATGAAGTGTAATGAATATGAAGCGTCATTTTAATGCAATATCGACTGGGTGGAAGAGAAATGTCACTTTAATAGTTAACGATGATATACATATAGAATTATAGATTATCCCCATTGAAGACGACCAAGGCCAAAAAAAAAACGTCTCTGTTTCCGGTACCCGGCCTGGCTGAGATTTTCTTGCCGGCCTCAATTTTTTTTTTAATTTTCACGAAGTCCAAAGTAACCTTTCTGTCTGAGTTAATGGCTATGGTTTTCCCAATACCAACAGCAGAACTAACCACCAATCGCATACACACCTGACGCATGTTTTACGATGTGTAGGCCATGTGCGCGATCGCGCTTTCTTGATATAAATAAGACAACTATAGGTCGGCCATGCTACGCAGTGAATACCGTGGCTTAAATCAAACTCTACCCTGACGAGTCACTACGGAAATCCCCCCGTCTTTTGTGGGCTGTGTACACTCTACTACACTGCTGTGTATTTTAAAAAGTACAATGTATTAATTATACCGGTAGCTCCCTTAACTTCCTCGCCTAATTGGGGCAAAACTTGCTTGAAAGACCATCTGTTCCCGACAAAACAGTGAAAAGCATGTGCGTTTTTGGCGGGAAAATGACAGTCCGTATTACGTAATCAGTCCTGAAATTAGCGTCGTCAAAAGCCGAAGTCACCATCAACATTGACATGACGAAATCGTCATCAAAGATTAAAATGCATTGGCATCCTTGAATATTCACATAAACCCGATTTTAACCCACTTTAAATAAACAACTGTCTGTTATGAATGACACAACAACTGGGTCACTGTGTCACCAACCAAACGCATCAGTGGGTCACGTGAATAAACTCTGTGTAACTATTTACGACAGACTCTCTTTGATGTTTTCCGACCAAGTAGCAGATACAATGTACCACTGATAGAAACAACTCGCACTGTATGCAAGTATTAAACACACATTTCTGATCATCTGATGTGCATACATGTACTGCATGTACGGATTATTTGATAACTTGCTGTTAATTACACTGAAAGTTGGCAGGTAATCAATTCTGCTATTTAAAACTTTCCGGGATTGAAACAAAATAAGTCGGAAATAGGTGACTTGAAACCACAATACAAGTTAGTGATTTTGGTAATATGGACAAGTTGTCACTGAAAAATAATGATCATCTATGAAGAGAAATAAGAGGGGATGAAAATACAATAGGTTTTATTGAAATGGCAAGTATTTATTCCATAAAACGATCTCTGTCAACACCAACACCTGGAAAATTTCGTCGGCAGTGATGAATAGAATGGCATAAAATGTGTAACCTCAGGCCCAATCTACACCAGAGATATTCAGGGGAAGATTGGAACAAAACATGTTTATTCCTGCATATCCAAGAACAGTCAGTAACATTGTTCTGGTCACATGTAATTTGTAAATAAAGGTATCAGATGCTACTGTTGCATTGTGGGCTGGTATCTGCATGGACTACATGTATGTAAGAGGAATAACTCTAAACCCATGGCCATAGTCTAATACATTGAATTTTCACACTGGAGCACATACTAGAGCTAGAAAATATCTTTAACACCTAAATACATGACATAATAGTCCAGCAAGCTGCATAATATATTACCAATTAGCATGTATAAAAGCATGCCAATTTTATAATACATGTTAAAAGGGTGTACTACACTATTTTATCACTTTCAAATGGCCGGTTAAAAAAAAAAAAAAAGTGTAAAAAAAAAAAAAACCCTGCCTGCCTACCTGGAAAATTTTCCCCATGTTATCGGAAACAGACATGTTTTTTTTTTTGGCCCAATGCAATGAACAGTGTAGAAATGGAGAAATTGTTGCCTGAATGAATCAATGTGTGAACATAAAGTCTCACTTTAATGAAATATTGAGATGATGGAATCAACGATGAATTTGCAATTTCTTTAATGATGAAATTGGTTTACATATACATGTATATGCAGCTGAAAATGTGAATTGACTGAAATGTAATTATCAAAGTGTCAATGGCACTGTAGCTAACGTGGAAAGGGAATAATTTCATGTGTTACAGTTAATGGAGCGATTAGGAATGTGGAAAGTTGAAAGGCCTAGTTATGCAAAGATTAAAATCAAAGATGGCCACGACAGCCATGTTTTTGGCAAATGACCCAAAAAAGACTCCTTCCTATTTACATGTCATTGTTAACATCCCTCACAAATTTCATGATGATCCGACAAAAGATACGACATGTAGCCCGTGTCAAAGGATTTAGTTGTGTAAAGAGTAAAATACAAGATGGCTGGTTTTTTGGTTGAATTTAAAATGAATCTTTTCCCATCTACATGTAATTGTTAACATCCATGACAAATCTCATGATGATTGGACCAAAGATTCGACTTGTAGCCCTTGACAAAGAATTTAGTCATGCAAAGAGTATAATCCAAGATGGCTGCTGGCGGCCATGTTTTTGGCCGAACAACCCCAAAATTACTCGTTTCCCATCTACATGTCAATTTTAACATCCATGACAAATGTAATGAAAGTGTCAATGACACTGTAGCTCAACATAGTAGGGGAATGATTTAATGGTTGACAGTAAATGGAGTAATAGGAAAGGTGCTAATTGAAATGTCTAAGTAAGACTAGATGTACATGTCAATATCAACATTCATGACAGGTTTCATAATGATCGGATCAAGGATGTGGTGATTATGGTGTGCCAAAGGATTTATTGATGCAAAGAGTAAATTCTAAAATGGCCAATGGCAGCCATGTTTTTTTCCGAACTACCCCAAAATGAACTGTTCCCATCTACAGCCTTTACAAATCTCATAATGATCTGATCAAAGGTACGACCTGTAGCCTGTGCCAATGGATTTAGTCATGCAAAGAGTAAAATCCAAGATGGCTGCTGGCGGCCATGTTTTTCGGCTGAACGACCCCAAAATAACTCGTTTCCCATCTACATGTTATTGTTAACATCCATGACAAATTTCATGAAGTTCCGACCAAAGCTACGACCTGTAGCCCGCACCAAAGGATTTAGTCATGCAAAGATTAAAATCCAATATGGCTGCTGGCGGACATGTTTTTTAGACAAATGACCCCAAAAACACTCGTTCCCATCTACATGTTAATATTAACATCCATGATAAATATCATGATGATCAGACGAACAGTACGACCTGTAACCCGTGCCAATGGATTGAATTTTGAAATCCAAGATGGCCGCCAGTGGCCGTGTTTTTTGGTCGTATGACCCCAAAATGACTCATTCCCATCTACATGTCAATATCAACATTCATAACAAATTTCATAAAGATCAGACCAAAGGTACGACCTGTAGCCCGCGCCAAAGGATTTAGTCATGCAAAGAGTAAAATCCAAGATGGCTGCTGGCGGCCATGTTTTTTGACCGAACGACCCCAAAATCACTCGTTCCCATCTACATGTCATTGTTAACATCTATGACAAATTTGATGAAGTTCTGACCAAAGCTACAACCTGTAGCCCGCGCCAAATAATTTAGTCATGCAAAGAGTAAAATCCAAGATGGCTGCTTGCGGCCATGTGTTTTGGCTGAACGACCCCAAAATCACTCGTTGCCATCTACATTTGTACATGTCAATATTAACATCCATGACAAATTTCATGATTATCAGACGAACAGTACGACCTGTAGCCCGCGCCATTGGATTGAATTTTGAAATCCAAGACAGCCACCAGCAGCCATGTTTTTTGGCCAGATGACCCCAAAATGACTCGTTCCCATCTACATGTCAATATCAACATTCATGACAAATTTAATAAAGATCAGACCAAAGGTACGACCTGTAGCCCGCGCCAAAGGATTTAGTCATGCAAAGAGTAAAATCCACGTTTTTTGGCCGAACGACCCCAAAATCACTCGTTCCCATCTACATGTCATTGTTAACATCCATGACAAATTTCATGAAGTTCTGACCAAAGCTACAACCTGTAGCCCGCGACAAAGAATTTAGTCATGCAAAGAGTAAAATCCAAGATGGCTGCTGGCGGCCATGATTTTTGGCTGAACGACCCCAAAATCACTCGTTCCCATCTACATGTCAATATTAACATCCATGACAAATTTCATGATAAGACGAACAGCACGACCTGTAGCCCGCGCCAATGGATTGAATTTTGAAATCCAAGATGGCCACCAGCGGCCATTCGTTCCCATCTACATGTCAAGGTCAACATTCGTGACAAATTTCATAAAGATCAGACCAAAGGTACAACCTGTAGCCCGCGCCAAAGGAAATTGTTGAGGGACACACGCACACACGGACGACGGACGCCAAACCATGGCAATAGCTCAAACTTACAAAGTAAGTTGAGCTAATAATGATCCGACAAAAGATATGACCTGTGGCCCGTGCTAATGGATTGAATTTTGAAATCCAAGATGACCACTGACGGCCATGTTTTTTGGTCAAACGACCCCAAAATGACTCGTTCCCATCTACATTGTACATGTCAATAGCCATGACAAATATCATAATGATCTGACCAAAGGTACGACCTAGGGCCTGTGCCGAAGGATTTAGTCATGAAAAGAGTAAAATCCAAGATGCTCATGACGGCCATGTTTTTTGGTCGAACTACCCCAAAATGACTCATTCCCATCAGCCTGTCATTATTAACATCCATGACAAATTTCATGATAATCAGACGAACAGTACGACATGAAGACCGCGCCAATCGATTTAATTTTGAAATCAAAGATGGCTGCCAGCGGCCATGTTTTTTGGCCAAATTACCCCAAAATGACTCATTCCCATCTACATGTCAATGTCAACATTCATGACAAATTTCATAATAATCTGACCAAAGTTTGGACCTGTAGCCTGTGCCAAAGGATTTAGTCATGCAAAGAGTAAAATCCAAGATGGCTGCTGGCGGCCATGTCTTTTGACCGAATGACCCCAAAAGGACTCTTTCCCATTTACATGTCAAGGTCAACAGCCATGACAAATTTCATGAAGATCCGACCAAAGCTACGACCTGTAGCCCGCGCCGAAGGATTTAGTCATGCAAAGAGTAAAATCCAAGATGGCTACTGGTGGCCATATTTTTTGGCCTAACGACCCCAAAATAACTCGTTGCCATCTACATGTCAATATTAACATCTATGACAAATTTCATGATAATCAGACGAACAGTACGACCTGTAGACCGCGCCAATCTATTTAATTTTGAAATCAAAGATGGCTGCCAGCCGCCATGTTTTTTGGCCAAATTACCCCAAAATGACTCATTCCCATCTACATGTCAATGTCAACATTCATGACAAATTTCATAATAATCTGACCAAAGTTAGTACCTGTAGCCTGTGCCAAAGGATTTAGTCATGCAAAGAGTAAAATCCAAGATGGCTGCTGGCGGCCATGTCTTTTGACCGAATGACCCCAAAAGGACTCGTTCCCATTTACATGTCAAGATCAACAGCCATGACAAATTTCATGAAGATCCGACCAAAGCTACGACCTGTAGCCCGCGCCAAGGATTTAGTCATGCAAAGATTAAAATCCAAGATGCTCATGACGGCCATGTTTTTTGGCCAAACTACCCCAAAATGACTCGTTCCCATCTGCCTGTCATTATTAACATCCATGACAAATTTCATGATAATCAGACGAACAGTACGACCTGTAGACCGCGCCAATCTATTTAATTTTGAAATCAAAGATGGCTGCCAGCGGCCATGTTTTTTAGCCAAATGACCCCAAAATGACTCATTCCCCATCTACATGTCAATGTCAACATTCATGACAAATTTCATGAAGATCAGACCAAAGGTACGACATGTAGCCCGTGCCAAAGGATTTAGTCATGCAAAGAGTAAAACCCAAGATGGCTGCTGGCGGCCATGTTTTTTGGCCGAATGACCCCAAAATGACTCGTTCCCATCTGCATGTCATTGTTAACACCCATGACAAATTTCATGAAGATCCAACTAAAGCTACAACCTGTAGCCTGCACCAAAGAATTTAGAAATTTCATGATGATCAGACAAACAGTACGACCTGTAGAACGCGCCAATGGATTTAATTTTGAAATCCAAGATGGCCACCAGCGGCGATGTTTTTTGGCGAATGACCCCAAAATGACTCGTTCCCATCTACATGTCAATGTGAACATTTATGACAAATTTCATAAAGATCAGACCAAAGGTACGACCTGTAGCCTGCACCAAAGAATTTAGTCATGCAAAGAGTAAAATCCAAGATGGCTGCTGGCAGCCATTTTTTTTGGTCGAACAACTCCAAAATGACTCGTTCCCATCTACATGTCAATATTAACATCCATGACAAATTTCATGATGATCAGACAAACAGTACGACCTGTAGAACGCGCCAATGGATTTAATTTTGAAATCCAAGATGGCCACCAGCGGCGATGTTTTTTGGCGAATGACCCCAAAATGACTCGTTCCCATCTACATGTCAATGTCAACATTTATGACAAATTTCATAAAGATCAGACCAAAGGTACGACCTGTAGCCCGCGCCAAAGGATTTAGTCATGCAAAGAGTAAAATCCAAGATGGCTGCTGGCCGCCATTTTTTTTGGCCGAATGACACCAAAAGGACTCGTTCCCATCTACATGTCATTGTTAACATCCTTGACAAATTTCATGAAGATCCGACCAAAGCTACGATCTGTAGCTCGTGCCAAAGGATTTAGTCATGCAAAGAGTAACATCCAAGATGGCTGCTGGCGGCCATGTTTTTTTGGCCGAACAACCCAAAAAAGACTCGTTCCCATCTACATGTCAATATTAACATCCATGACAAATTTCATGAAGATCAGACTAAAGGCACAACCTTGAAATCCAAGATGGCCGCCAAGATGTTTTTCGATCTACCCTGCTGGGAAAAACAAGTGTCCACTTAACCACGGTGCGCTTAGCATTGCCACCGCGGCCGAAATCCAACTACGCCGCGGCTCCACTGGCTAACTACAGTTGGGCATTGGTTTATTTGCCATTCGGCCATGGTGTACAAATGTAGTTGCCGCTGTGTACATTCATCAAACTGAAAAAAGACAATACAAACCAGAAATCTAACCACGGTGTACATACCATTCGGCCCCGTTGTAGTTGCTTTTTGGCCATGGTGTACCGCTATTCTCAAAGTAATTGACCAGAAAAACAGGGTGATACCCCGGTCATGACCGCGGTGATACCGGTAATAAATGGTAGCGGTATCGAGACGGTCATGGCGGTGGAGTTACGGTATTGGGCGATAATGATACCGCGGTCTTTTAGCGGGCACCGCATTAATTTTGTTGAATACCGCAGTGATTTTCATGGAACTCTTGGAGGGGAGGTATTTACTCACACATACTTGTTCGCGTTAACAAGCGGTATCAGTACCGTGGTATTGGAGGATACCGCGGTATAGTACCGCCATATTAACGGGGTGACACCACGTTATTGGTGGTCAATTACTTTAAGTATAGCGGTACATGTGTACTTGTCGTTCGGCCGCGGTGTACATGTACTTGCCGCTCGGCCGCGGCGCTCAACTGCAGTTACAAACTCTGACACTGCACCCGAATGGCAAATACACCGTGGTGCCAATGGACACTTGTTTTGTCCAGCAGGGTACATGTCAATGTCAACATTCATGACCAGGGTTCGCTCTGCCACTTGCCAAAATTGCCAATGGCAAAAATAATTCACAGTTGGCAAAAAATATTTTCATTTGGCAAAAGTTTTGGCAAGTCACTTTTTAATTCCTTATTAATGAAGTTAAAAAATATTGGTCAATCAATACCATTCATTTTCGGAAATTATTACAATGGAATTATATTAGTTGTGTTTTATATGGTTTCGCAAAAGTTAACACCTCCATTAAGATGCAGTTAATCTGATATCATTATATAGTATCGACGGGTGGAGGGATTACCTCTATTTAGTGTGATGGTGGTGCTTACATACTAGTAGCTAATCTTCATATGATGTTCGCTTTTGATCAAGCAACGCTTCTACTATTGTATTGTTCGGTAATCGGTTTATTGTTGTATGATAAACCGTAATAGATGAGATCATAATCATTAACTAACTGCTTTTTTATCGATATCAAACAGTGAGTGTCGAAACATAAGACTCAGTCAAGGTTGCAGACAATGATGCTATTGGGAATAATATTTGGCAAATTCTAAAAGAATTTGGCAAAAAATATTTTCATTTGGCAAATGTAAATTTCGTTCCAGCGCGGACCCTGTTCATGACAAATTTCAAAGAGATCAGACTAAAGGCACAACCTGTATCCCGCGACAAAGTAAATTGTTGACGGACACACAGACACACGGATGACGGACGCCAACCCATGGCAATAGCTCAAACTTACAAAGTTGTAAGTTGAGCTAATAAAATGGGATGCGTTGGAATTTTGCAAAATGAACAAAATGAAAACCGTCAGGAGCTCCGAAATAGGGGTGGGCGGGTCACCGGAAACACAGGTATATATTTTTTTGGCTTTACTACTTCGGGGTTCATGCAGTTTGCTGAATTTTTCTTGCGGTAAAAATCCGATGACCACATTGAACCCGCCGTTCATTTCTTAGATAATACAGCAGTATTACATGGGGTGACACCACTATAGAGGGGGTCAATTACTTAAATCTAGGGAAGTCGATAGCCGAGAGGTACTGTAGTGTACTGGTCTCTCGTGCTAGCGGGCCAGGGATCGCAACCTGGTCAGGGTATTCTGACAAAAATCAGAACTCGGTCAGATACCAAGTTTGTAAAGCTGAAAAGTCTCATTTGAGATCACTGAATAAAGATCCGAATGCAAAAATACCGACTTCCCCCATTACAACATCTATCCAGGTATTTTTTTGTTCTGCAGTATGCTGTCTGATTGCGGGTGCAGACATTAATGGCTAACCTGTGTACATGCCTCGGGGTATCTGGAGAAGTCAGCCCAAAACAAGGTCGGCCACAAGAGAAGTCGCCCCGGGTAAATTAAAGATTGGTCAAGAAAAGTCGGCCCCATTATTATTTTACTGCTTGTTAATGCCTGTGGCACAATAAGATGAGACCGACATTTCGCCACACGGTGTCATAAGGGATTACATCACCTCGTAGCATTCCATTTTATGTGACCATGTTTTGGTCACATGGTGTCAAGGAGGATTATATCACCTCCTGGCAATCCATTTTCTTATCGCGCACTGTCATGGCTTTACGCAGATATGTCGATAGGGTTCGTTAAACGGAAATTTAAATCTGTACCGGAAAAATAGCCATATATACAAGACATGGTATTAGACCAGATACGAACCTTCAAACTTAGTCAGCCAATTAATCTATAGACCTAAACAATGTCCTGTCATAATTATATTAATGGGCGTCGCGCCAGAGGGATTTCCACATGGAAGCAGTCAGCGAAACGCCGATAAAGATCAACACTAAGTCATATACAATGTAGTGTTGAACAAGGTTTCCGTGACACCTGATATACATGTATGTTACTCAATTGAGTAAACATGTCACTAACTGATGTTAATAGCTGGGCCGACTTCGTACGGGGCCGACTTCTCTGGGGCCGACTTCGTAGCGGGGCCGACTTCTCCTGTATTCCGCCTTGGTGTGGGCACATTAAAGAACGCTACTGCAGTCGCCACAGGGTTATAAAGTTACTAGTACTCGGCCGTGGTAGCACCTGGACCCGACAGGAATGATTAACAGCCCGAGGGCCTATTTATAGACCCGAGACGGAGTTAATCATTCCTGGAGGGCTGTAAAGAAACCAAGGTGCCCGACAAAATCATGCTATTACTATTATTACCACACCGTCCTGGTGTGAGCATGCTTTAATGAAAACAAAGCTTAGCGCTCGCTTCTGTTCAACTTCACCTTAAAATCATGGAATCATGACGTGTGGGTAAAATAATGTTCATCTAATAAAGAACGCCCTCTAAAGTGGTAAAAATATTAAGCAATAGTGTTAACGTTGGAATCAACAGAAAGATCAGACTTTAATTTTTGAGGAGAGCGTACCGCTATACTTAAAGTAATTGACCACCAATAATGTGGTGTCACCCCGTTAATACCGCAGTACTATACCACGGTATCCTCCAATACCGCGGTACTGATGCCGCTTGTTAACGCGAACAAGTATGTGGGAGTAAATACCTCCCCTCAAAGTGTTCCATGAAAATGACTGCGGTATTCAAAAAAATTAATGCGGTGCCCGCTAAAAGACCGCGATATCATTATCGCCCAATACCGTAATTCCACTGCCGTGACCGCCTCGATACAGCTGCCGTTTATTACCGGTATCACCGCGGTCATGACTGGGGTATCACCCCGTTTTTCCGGTCAATTACTTTGAGAATAGCGGTACAAGAATAAAGAAACAGCTTGAATGTTGTAGCAAAATATCAAATGAATTCTCCAAAACCAACATTCATTGTCGGCATTCATCAAAAGGTGATCCCTCGTGCCACGATGATTGGCAGTTTAAGTTTTTTGACGTCACACGATGTGAAGTGTCAAATGCACTATCTGTCTGAGACTGAATGATTCGAAGCTAAAAATACATTTGAACGATTTCTATGTATGGCTTATAACGTCACATAAATTCCTGGAAAATCAAAGCGAGACCACGTGGCCGGGAGATGTTACCGTATTTATTTCGTCAGCATTGAATCGGAGTATTAAATTAATTCCTTATTAATAATTATGAATTACAATTAATATACCGGGGTAGGAGCATGTACAATATGAAAACACAGTGTGTAACATTCACTTGTGCTAATGGATAGTGGATTAAGCAGTGTTAAACCATCAAAGAGTTTCAATGGACATCCATCGTGAGTAAGCTAATTCAATTTACGCAACATTTATGAATGTATTTCCGCTGTTTATTTTATCTTGATAGAAACCGCGCGGCTGGCCAAAACCCAGCGAGCAGGACTATGCGCGCCTACATTTTGTAAACATGAAAGTCTGAAAGATATCTGTATGCATTTGAACTGAATACACATGTACTACCCTGCTCGGCAAAACAAGTGTCCACTTAACCACGGTGCGCTTAGCATTGCCACTGCGGCTGAAATGCAACTGCACAGCGGCTCCACCAGCTAACTACAATTGGGCCGCGGTGTATTTGCCATTCGACCATGGTGTAGTTGCCGCTGTGTGCATTCATTAAACTGAAAAAAGACAATATAAACCAGAAATCTAACCACGGTGTACATGCCATTCGGCCCCATTGTAGTTACTTTTTGGCCATGGTGTACATGTGTACTTGACGGTCGGCCATGGTGTACTTGCCGCTTGGCTGCGGTGCTCAACTGCAGTTACAAACTCTGACACCGCCGCCGAACGCCAAACACACCGCGGTGCCAATGGACACTTATTTTGTCCAGCAGGGCAGTACGATTGATCTTTTCAATTTGAAAACAGAAACAATTCTTTTTCAGTCCTAAATCAAATGATTAAATTAATGATAAGCAAATACCTGTGCAACCTTTGATGATTAGAGAACAAATTCAACAATGCCTCCAAGCTCCTGTCGAAAGTAAACTAAAGTGCAATAATCATGTCACAAACACAGTTTACACATGATGTCATGAAATTGAATACACCTAACATTGAATTGCCTAGTCTTCGTGTATCTGTGGTACACAATAATCCATACAATCCTCAAAACAACATTCATTGTTGCAAATTACATGAAACACAGATCAATCACTCGTTGATTTTTCAATTTCGTGCCATGTGGGGCCTTGACCTTGTAGTGGAGAAATCGGTGTATATAAAGTGTTTGTCGACGCCGATGCCGGCTCTAAATAAAAGTGTAATGTCTAGCTTCTTCGTTGTTTCTCAGTGGATGTGAATACGATTTGGTATGTGTGTCCGGGTTGGGTCATGGATGATATTGATTATCGCACATGCACATTTAAATTTGATTTGTTTTTTTAATTTACAAATTTCGAGTAGAAGATTTGTTTACAATCGAGATGGCTATTAAATCACAAACTGTGCCACGGTAATATTTTACCGAATGCCATGTTATCAGACTAGAAAGGCTGTGATTAATCCTCGATTAATCTATTATTTGATTGAGTCTCTGAATGACTCAGTGAGGACAATTAAAAAGTGATCATCGGCAATGGTTGTTGTTGTACTTGTATGTAAATTCCTCCGTCGCGGTTGTCTTCGGAGCACGCTGCTCTCCTAACTCAGTACCGTTACTAACAGTCGATTGTGTTGAAGTTGAAGTGAAGTAAACGTAATTCTTCGATCAGTTTCTGCTGGAGTCTGCGCAGTAACCTCCCGGAAGTCACGTGTGAAATTTACAAAAAAGCATACACGCTATTTTCGCTCTTGGTATAGAAATATAGAAAAATTATATGACGTCATAATTCACACGCATTTAGGTATAAACACCCACTGGGGTGGTTGCTATTACGGCCACTTGCTAATGGCACTTTTTGTCGCTTTCGGCGCTTTCGGCGCGCGCGCCGAAAGCGACAAAAAGTGCGCCATTAGCGTTGTTTCGGCGCGCGCCGAAAGCGCCGAAAGCGCCGAAAGCGCCGAAAGCGCCGAAAGCGACAAAAAGTGCGCCATTAGCGTTGTTTCGGCGCGCGCCGAAAGCGCCGAAAGCGCCGAAAGCGCCGAAAGCGACAGAAAGTGCGCCATTAGCGCGGTGCGCCATTAGGGCATTCGGCGCGGTGCGCCATTAGCGCATGTATACAATTAAGTATGTGATCAGCCCAGCAGGGGTGCCGGAAGAGGGGGCAGCTGATCCCCTGTCCTTGACCAAGGGGGCAGGACTTGCCCTTTTTCTGGAGACAGAAAATGCTGTGTTTAATCTCGTGTTTTTATAGCAAAATGTAACTTTTTGGGTCCAAATACCACCAATTTCACAAGGAATATTAATTTTTTGTCAAAAACGGCCATAAAAACCGACAAATACCTTTAAAATAGGGATTTTTGCCACAATGAATTTATGGTTGTTTTTTCCGAGTTTGCGGAGAAAATTCCCTTTTTTGGGCAGAAAAGTGCCATTTTTGTAGGCTCTCCCCCCCCCCCCCGATGCCCTTGGATGCTCCCGGCACCTCAGTGCAGATCGGACATGGCCATATGTGTACAATGTATAGGCCTATGTATCAATTTTAAAAGGGAGGGGCTGAATTTTGCTGTAGATACACCTCTAAATGCTATAATTTGTCATTATTCAGATTTAAAATTATTTATTAATATGGTACTTAACACATGTATGAATTTTCACTATAAATGAGTCTAAATATAGTCAAGTGATTAGTATGCATACATTTGAGCAACTTTTTAAGTGAGTGTTGCCGCATGTAATTAAATGTAATATAATGAAAAAGTCTGTTAATAATTGAACACCACAACTGACTGTCACTAGCTGTGATAGACTTGCAGTGAATATATTGATTGAGTAATTGGCAATCATGAATATTTTTGTGGGACAAACCCCAGCTTCTGGCATGATTCAGGGTACGTTCATACGCTGGCAAGTTTGCAAGGTACATTTTTGTGGGCATTTCGTCATAGAAAACCACATGGTGCCAGAATATGAACGGAAATATGCACCTAACATGCATCTTTACCAGAGCGAAAGACATCGGAAGTAACATTTATATAGTTCCACTTGTACTACCAGTGCTACCTCCAAATACCTGTATGATTTATTCTTGTGAGATAATTTGCATGATATTTACAGGCAAATTCCGGTAGCATCGTTACCAGTGGAACTACAGAGATTTATTTCGCACGTATACTAGTAGTTAGCCCCCCAACTTTGGTCAAAAGTATAACAGGTGGAAATTTCATACTTGCCAAAACATTAGTTGGAAATTTCACACCAACAATAGGTGAAATATGTTCTTGTAGTTTGATTATAAAACAATTTATTGGGGGGGGGGGGGAAATGTTCCTATGTTTGGTAAAAACTTTGGACAGAAATGGTCATCAGTTGGAAATTTTCCAACCTTAGGGGGGGGTAACAGATTGGAAATTTCCAACACTTGGAAAGCTTGTGTCCTGGTCCCTCCCCCGTGGCCAGTCAAAAACTTCTAGTTAATTTAAGAAAACAATATTGTCATACATTTGGTCAACATTGTCATTGGAATTTTCATCAGTTGGAAATTTTCCAACCTAAGTGGGGGGTGTAGGGTTTAAATTTACAACGGTAGGAAGGCTTGAGGCTAGTGTAGATGTTACGATTTCAAAATTTTCTTGTTAAGATTTCTAAATTTTCGCACACCGGATCGAACCATGGTCGGCCCGGTGTGTCATTGCCCCACATCCACATGGCCAATACAAAACTGCTAATTAGTTTAGCAAAACAATATTTTACTACATTTGGTCAAATTTGTGGACAGAAATGGTCATCACTTGAAGAATTTTCCAACCTGAGGGGAGTATGAGGTTTGAAATTTTCAAATAACTAATAAATGTTCAGGTTAAAATATCTGTCAATGTTCTCATACCAGGAATATAGAAATATAAAACCATGGCTTATGAATATATTAGAAATTAGGCCTGACTGAGGTTCAAGGGGGGGGGGGGGTGCAAATGGAATTATTCAAAAAACTTGTGTTGGTCTGATTCTGACTAAAGGGGGGATGCAGTTGGAATTTCCCAAGGTGGACACCCCCCCCCAAACATGTAGTTGAAATTGAAGTCAGAAGAACCCCTCCCCCCAGATTGTGCCATGAAACTTTACTCTGCATAGTGCTTGTAGAGATATTATTCCATCAGTGCAAAACATGGGAACTTTTTTTATGTTCTAACATGGAACTTTATAACATTGAACAAACAAGGCAGAGAACATGTTGGACTCTCCGTTACCACATCCCTGCATCCATGCGAATGGGGGGGGGGGGGTTCAGGAGCTGTGGCTTTTGAAGTTCACTCACCTAATTGTAATTCCATATTTCTGATAAAACTTATAGATAATTTCACGGTGTGTAAAATTTAGAAAAAAATTGTCAACAATAAACGCCTCCATTTTAATGGCATACAGAAGTTACACCTCGTTACGCATGCCGGAAACGCTGCACTTTTTGTCGCTTTCGGCGCTTTCGGCGCGTTACTAACGGCGCATATTTTGTCGCTTTCGGCGCGGTGCGCCGAAAGCGCCGAAAGCGCCGAAAGCGACAAAAAGTGCGCCGTAACGGCGCATATTTTGTCGCTTTCGGCGCTTTCGGCGCGCGCCGAAATAACGCTAATGGCGCACATTTTGTCGCTTTCGGCGCACCGCGCCGAAAGCGCCGAAAGCGCCGAAAGCGACAAATAGTGCGCCGTTACGGCGCACTTTTTGTCGATTTCGGCGCTTTCGGCGCTTTCGGCGCGTTACTAATGGCGCACTTTTTGTCGCTTTCGGCGCTTTCGGCGCATCGCGCCGAAAGCGCCGATAGCGCCATTAGCAAGTGGCCGTAATAGGATTCCATACTTTCGGCATCTGTTCGCACAGAGGAGTACCTTTCGACTCATGCCTTTTTCAAAAACCAACATAGGTTTTCCACACTACCCACTTTTTGCACAGAAATTGGCAGTCTGACGAAAGCCAATACCAGCCACAATCTACCGCCATTGTTTGGACACGAACGCATTTCAGACTAGGAAACGCCCACGTTTTTACATGCTATGGGTATTATATTTTTGGTATTTCTGGAATATTTAAATTTATTTGACATATTATATGCCAATCGCGCGCCAGAATTGTTTTAACTCTTAAAAAACGAAAGGGACGTAATTCTACTTATTTAGTTCCTTCTAACCTAAAGCGATGTGCAAAAATGGCCCTATGTAATCCCTACTATACCTCTGCGTATAAAGCTGGGTCATATATATGCTAAATAAAACTGATTTTACACATCTCTTTGTTCTCATCCCCCATAGCAATCTTGATTATTTTTAACCCCACTCTATCTGAAGATGGTTCATCTACTGGGGAGTTTTTTTGTGGAAATTTGCCCATGTCGTTGCCAATGATGGGAACGTCCGTTCCTAAATAAAAGAACTAATAACTTGGAATTGAAGATGGCTCCGACCTGCTCCGACAACGAACCCAGTGTAGGGGGAAATAACACCGTAATATACAAAGGGGATGTGGGGTAACTATAGACGTGGATGCGGACTGGAGGGGGTGTGGGAGGTCGAGAGGAGTTGACATGGAGGGAAGCAGAGTGAAATGGGAGGGAGCGGGATGTCGGGAGGGGTGGACAGGTAGGGACGCTGAGTGGACCGGGAGGGAAGAGTAGTAGATAGGCATATAGCCTGTATAGTGGTATCCTTATAGTCTGCTGTCTCGGCCGGTACTTCCAGACTGCTTTCTGCACGGACGTGTAGCCTCTGCAAGTAAAAACAAATCAATTTTGTTTTTATTTTTATAGATACATTGTCTATATATATATTTTCATAAATCTTTCGTCCTGGATACTTTATATTGATGTCTGTTGATAGCACGTCCACATTCGACTTCTATAGATACGTCTATAAACAACAACAAAACTTTCACATATATTTTCATAAATCATTCGTACAGTCACATAGTTAGTGGCATCGCTTCGAATCCAATAACTTTTGCTCCACAGAACCTGTGGATGACTATCTTTCAACCCTAACCACTACTAATAACAGATACAAATGTTGTAATTTATATACTGGATACACCCTTGCGTGCCAAAAAATGCCGACAGACTAATGGGGATCTGAGCACCGATTATATGAGTAATGACGTAATGTACGGAAATCATTGGGGAATTTCAGCGCGGGAAAAACAGTAAAATTGCTGACACAGAATTTCTGTTACTTATTCGTATTACCTAATTCGCAAACACGATGTTACGGTAAGCCAGCAGTTCAATAATAACACATTAGAATATTATATCGCGGCGGATTGTTCATCTCCCAAATTATGGTTCATTAAATTTTTTTTGGACAAAAATAGAACAAAAAATCCGTATCCATTCTAAAAAGGTGTGCCGGAGTGGGTAGGTTTCAAATTAACAGCACAAATAGACCAGGCTGTGGCGAACGAAGAACAGTGACGCCACACAAGAGGTGAGACAATGCGACTGGTATTTCCTGATATGTAATGGCTTAGGGTATTAGCCTATTTACCTTTTTTTGTCTGGAAATTTCTAAAAATATTTAAATTCAAAACAAAATATCATATAAATTACATATTTTGTTTGGAAATATCTGTTAATCATTGTTATGTTGTAGATTGTATGTTCTATAAGTCTAGCAAAGAACAGTTAAGTTATATAAAATTTATTTTGTTTTAAAAAATCGGTATTTTTAAGGAGAACAATATCATATAATTCAAAATCTCAACCGTTTTGAAGATATTATTTTTTGATTATGTTTCTCCTACTCCAAAATTCCTGATTTTTCGAATATTTAAAAAAATGACTATAACGTAATTTTACGGAGTATTTTACCACCCAATATTGCTATGAAATACGGAAGCATGGATCCGCCACCTACCAACAATAAAATCAACGACTAGATCGGCGTAATCGCGATCATGGAACTCATGGTTACGTCATATATCGGCGTACTCACGCCCCACATCGGCGTATATTTATGGGGTATTTTATATCCTATTTATCAAAAACACCCCAACGTATACGGAGGTGATGACATAATAAAGAGCGTTTCCCATATATAAAACATCTTTCTGAAATGCTGAGTGTATATTATTTGGTTAAGTAAATTTATACCTTACACTTATACATACCATGGAATGTGTTAAAATGTACTCAATCCGATTAAACACCCCTAAATTACCAATTCGTTGGCGTCGGGGTTAAACATATTGGATGAGATTCGAGGAACCTAGACATCAAAATTGCGGATGAAGATGGATAACTCTAAAACAAGTGGTAATACGGCCAAATGTCGTGAATATTCAAGTGATAATACAGCCATATTTCATTGAACAAAATGTTGACAAATAAGACGTTTTGGGAAATTTGATAACATAGTTGACAGTGGTTAGCATTATTTTGTTGCAATTAATCGATTCTGATAACTAAAGCGTATTTTGAAGAAATGTTGTTGTTGTATCTTGATGATATGGGGACCCTCTGATCGGATTGAGTACATTTAATCAATATTTCAACAGGTGTGTCTCTTGTCATAGTCAGATTATTAAACTAGTTGTATCTACACAACATCCATAAAGTATCATCCTGCCAATAATGAGTTTTTCGTTGAATCGAACCTCGAATCGAATCGGGGGGGGGGGGGGGGGGGGTCTAGTCTTAATTTGTTCAGATAATAATTTCAACACGACTTCCGACATTCTGAAGGTAACAAGTCTGCCTATGATCGTTTGTTCAACTTTATATCTTTTTATTTCCTGAGGGAACTACTCGTTAATGCGTAATTCGTATAGAAACGTTTAAATGCAACTGATATATTCCGCAGCATATATGCGTCGGCTATACACGTCAACACTATAAATGGATGAGTAACAAAAAACTTAATGGGAATCAGTCATTTGTGACATACTGATGGTAAGTTTCCTAAGTGTATAGACAATGGATGGCCACATACATATATCGTCAGGACGCACCTTAGTCACCCCAGTAAATATGTGTTTGACGCTTCAGTCTCACATTTCGTCGGTGGGCTTCTAAAAGGTCGTTCCTCAGTAAAATCAAACTGTTCAGGAGGCACAAAACACTATTTATCTCTGGAACTAGAACTGGTATCTGCCAATAACTTTACACAATTACATTTTTATCTTACAATTTACACAAAACACTATTTATCTCGGGAACTAGAATTGGTATCTGCCAATAACTTTACACAATTACATTTTTATCTTACAATTTAGCTATTTTTCCTCAAATACACGCGTAAACGCCTAGGCGGTTTCCGATCTTGTATCCTGGATGGCAACAAGGATATCGTGGATGGCAACAGCGAGTGCACGTGCGTTTTGACAACTGGCTTTGTTTTCAAATATAGCGTCTAAATAACCAATTTAAAAGCCGTAAAATAACATCAGAACATAAAATGATAAATACTTTGTCAACAAAATGGAAAGAATGTGGAGAGAGGACAGAACAGGACCGAAGAAAACTAAAAAAACGCACCGCAAAATGTTTGGAAATGTAAAAATCAACACATTGTTTACATCGCGCACGAATACGGACTATTTAATTAATTTTAATGTGCGATTTAGATGCTTTTAAAACGTCGTCTGTATTTCCAATTTCTGCAGAGTACACAACGTAAATCGATCAATTCTTGCGAAAGTACGTAAAACAATATGGAATTTGAAGCAGTTAATCTAAACGAGGTATCATACGATGATCTAATGCAGCTATTTAGAGAAGATGACGATTTGCATGATGTTGTGAGCAGAATCGACCAAGTAAACAGTTCTAAAACTAGTGAACATGTGTGGCTCATGCGCAGATCTGACTGTATAGTCCTATTTGCACATAATGTGCAAATCGAGCTAAATCAAAGTATCATCAAATTTTATCAGTAAAAATATCATGGTTATTTCTGTCACCTAATGTGTTTTTTTCAATATGTTTATATGAGAATAATCAATATTTTCCAGCAGGAATACATTTTTTAATCGAAAATGAACTTTTGATGATTACTTTGGCCATACTTTGGGACAGTTTTGTAATCTTCTTCACACTTCATAAAATCACATTATTTTGGAAACTGATTGTCCCCAGCATCAATTGTTGCCAACAGATTGAGAAATAACCGTTGGATTTAAAAAGAAATGGTATTTTATAGAAATCGAAAATTTCATACCAAAACTGTATAGCTTGATTTGCACATTATGTGCAAATCTGACCGTATAGTCAGTTTTGCACATGAGTCAGACCTGGTGAAAGCAATGTTTTAGTTGAAAGTCAGCGTAATTCTCAAAAGTTTCCTATAAGATGCCACAATCTCAGCCAGTGTTTCTGAGCATGGGTCATCAATTCCATTATGGGGCTGAGAAGACGCAACAGTGCTAATAACACAAATTCAAGTAGTTCAACCACCGATACTACTAGTACTGCTGCTATTATTGCACCATCAGCGGTGAGTCTGAATGTTCAGAGACCTGCATCAAATTCCAAGGCACCAACATTTGTTGATGTTCATGATTCTGAGAAAGATGACTTTGTAACTAGCATGCAAAATGATAATACAGTGAAGAAAACACAAGTGGTGTTAAGGGCAGTCACAAGAATTTTGTCAGCGAGAAATGAATTTCAATCTATTGAGACAATTGACCCAATTCATATGGACAATTACATAGGGTCATTCATTCTACCTATAAGGAAAGCCGATTGATCTGATTATGAACCAGACTCATTGACATCATGCCACCGTGGTATTGACAGATACTTGAGGGAAAAGACATATCCTATCGCATATGCAACAGTGTTAACAAGCAAGAGGAAGCAGTTGAAAGAAGCTGGCAAAGGTAATCACCAAATTGCAGCGGAACGTATAACGGAAAGTGAGGAAGTTCATCTCCGGGAGTGTTGACTGCCCCATACGGTTTAACCCTTTACCCAACAGAACGGCCCTGTGCCAATGCATTATCTTATATATGCGAGTCGACCATGGGTCGCCTCGCATATATAAGAGAATGCATTGGCTTAACACATTACAAATTATAAAATTGTTAAAGAATGTAAGAAAAAATGGTAAAAAGTGTTAAAAAAAGTTTTTTTTTAGGCCAATGCATTTTCTTATATATGCGAGGCGACCTATGGTCGACTCGCATATATAAGAGAATGCATTGGCACAGGGCTAACTGTAACTATCACAATGTGGTCAAGGAGCCGGTTCCAATGATATCCATATTTGTATGGTTCTATTGAGACAGACCGAAGATATTTTAGGCTGTTGAAGCTTTATTTGGCCGGTTTTGGCCGGTTTGTTGGGTAAAGGGTTAACAAATCTGATATGCTACAATAATGTTAAATTATTCGGCATCATGCGTACTGGAAAAGAGCAACATAGTTTGCGATCGGGTGACATTGCACTTGAGAAGGACACGTTGCAGCGTGATTCACCATTCTACAGTCAAGTTAATCATGATCGTAAACCAGATTCACCTTTGGGTGAACACGCATTGACCAAAATAATGAAGAATATGGCAGAGAAAGGTGAACTTCCTGGTAGAAAGACCAATAACTGCGTCCGGAAAATAAAAGTGCACTCGACTTCTTCATAATGATATTACTCCTAACACCATTGCACAGCTTTCAGGTCACAGAAATATTGCCAGTGTGAATAATTATTCTGTTGCGTCTGCAGAAATGCAACGAAAAATGTCGAATATCCTCTGCATAGCACCAAAACGAACACCAACTTCTGATTCCAATGTTGAATTCCGTTCCAACTAGAATTGCTAATACACGTGACACTGCGAATGCAGCAAGTCAGAAATCGATTGTTGAAGTGTCGAAAAGTACGACATTCGTTAAAACAGTGAATGGACAGTCATCTCCTGTATTGCCTCTTGCCAACACTATTACCATCCAAGGAAATTAAGCCATCAAATATTACAATTATCCTGTTAAAAGTGAAAATTATGTCGAATATTCGAAACGCAAATATCGTCGACTCATCATTGAATCGAATTCCAGCCAAAGCGAAATTGAATAGTCACGTGATCTGCTTTTCTCGGAATGTTGACTGGTCACGACGTCGCGTGTTGAGAACTGTGTGTTGTTAGTGTACGCTGTGTGTTGCTAGTAATACAACAGTTCCTGTTTTAGATTGAGTTTTATTGCATTTTATGGGACGAATTGTAAGATAAATTGGTTATCACCACCATGTGTGTTTCCGAGATCCGTATTCAAGTCTCGCTTCGCTGACTTCTCTGGGCTGTCTATCGACTCGTCCTGACTTGAATACGGATCTCGGGACGAAACTAGGTACGTGTGTGTTGTTTGACCAGGCGGTCGTCGTCGTATTGGCGAGCCCGTGCGGCGCCCGCTTCGCGCATGCGCAGACGAGATCTCTGAAACGACTTGAAATTTGGTATGTGAATATATCTTGCCCCGGATACGAATTTTATCGGATCGCCGAGCCCATGCGACGCCAGCTTCGCACATGCGCAGTCCAGATCTCGGAAACGGGATACCTGTTTTAGGGGGCAGCAGGAAGACAGCCCGATAGGGCTAGGCTACCCCCGACAATATACTGCTTTACCTTATTATTTCTGCCATTGTATAATTCATGTATATTGTAAATAAATTATCCTATCCTATCCTATCCTATCCTAACGGGTAGAGCTATCGACTTGAAATTTGGTTTTTGAATAGCCCGGACAACGTCGGGCTCATCGGCTTGTATATATATATATATATATATATATATATATATATATATCATAGTTTTTATATTTAATTATATTCTAGTTGATGAGAAAACATGATTTGATTATGTTAAACGACACTTTAGAATTTAAAATCCAAATCTTGTCTATACGACATTTTAGTTTTGACAATTCCCGCGTTAGTCTCTGTCACTCAGAATAAGGAGGACACGCCCACCGGCCATTATTCTTCAAAACAAACCAATTATAATTATCCTATCAGGAACGGTTTCGAAAATACTAATTACGACATTTTAGAGTTAACAAAAGTTTTTCGCGTATAACCCAGATACAACATTTTAGAACGCCAATTTCCTTGATAAACATCGAAAAGTTTCCGAAAAAGCAATAAAACGTTTCGCGCTAAAATGGTAGGTGCCACCTTTTAGAACCCTATCGACGATTTGGGTTAACCTCTTCACTGCGCATGACGTTATGACGTTAAGTGTTGGGCCGTTGCCGTTATGTCCATTTTCCAGTGAACAAATATAACGGGAATATCACGACAACCATAAAACCGACTCAGTTGAAAGCTATTATCACACACAATCGACGGTTTGAAACTTCGATAAAAAAACAATAGTTAACTGTCATCAGCGACGAACGAAGTTTCTCCTCAAGTGAGATGCGGAGAATTATTTTTCACTAGGGGCTCGCCGAGTGAACAATAAATAATCCTCGCATCTCACGAGAGGAGAAACTTCGTTTTTCGCTGATGACAGTTAACTATTGTGTTTATTATATTTTCCACGAGAGTTTGTCACGACACAACTCTAATAAAATGCATTGATAAGATGTTTCCGATTCTGGCCATTGACCTAAATGTTTCCGTTAAAATTACGCGCAATGATAACATAACAATGCATATAAGGTAAATCGACTACGTCATTCATTCATGATTTTTTACTATTGCCGCGTCCGCAATATTATTTTACCCCATATAAGGAAAGTGACGTCATTTCATTAACTGTTTTCTCCTGTGCCACCAACTTCAAAGGGGATTGTTTCGGAGCGATTTTTCAAACAAACAACAAAATTTATTGATTAAATTAGTAACTTTTTGGAATGTCATTGTGTGGATTAGCCTTAGGAGATCTATGAGATGTCACTGATCACTGTCATTTGGAATATGCACCCGAATATCCGTGGAACTTGAAGTTGAACAGCTTGAAGACAATGAAGTGGATTTCAACACTGATTTAATTTTTTTGGTGCAAATGCACTTGTGGTAACAATTATTTATCACAGTTTCGCTCTTTGGATTCCGAAGTGTAGCGTAGCCAAACATGTTTCACAGTTGGTGTTGAGCCTGAAGATTTACTGAGCTGGAATTTGATGTCGAAAACACATTGGTGGTCTGTGTTTTTGGTGATGTATTTTGTGTTATATTACTGTGCACTTTCCAGAACTGGTGGATTTTCCGGAATTTGAGCAGGTGATTCGTTGGACAAAATAGCAGATCTAGATTTTTCCTGGTGAGTGTTCATCCTTGAATAATTATTTATGTTATTGACATTGCGAAGCCCGGACACTTGAACAATATGGTGTGATGGGATGTCAGCATTATTTAGTTCTTGAATCAAACGCTTCCTTGTGCTTAGTGAGTCTTTTCTCTGCAGACAATTCACCATCAATTTGCATCTGCGGCACGAATTTCCGAATTTGGTTTATACCCATGCAGGCGCTGATTTTTGAACCAGTTTTGCCCACTCGCGACGTACGCGTTCGCATCAATCTGTTTCGGCGCATCCGATACAACAGAAATATAGAATGGCGAATCTGTCGATAGCATGTTGATGGGACGTTTCTCCTTGAATATATTGTAAATGTAATTAGGGTTCCTTTCTTGTGTTGTTGTTTCATATATGCCTTTGCTTTCAAAACTCTATTATTAGCAACATCCCCGCCCGTTCTGGTTTAGGTCTGCCGTTCTTTCTCGATAACTATGAATTGTTTTCCGATTTCATCGCGTCCAAGTTGAACGTCGCCCCACAACAAATCGTACTGTTCTTGTCCCCCTCTCATCCCACAGTGAGTCGTAACTGTCAGCCGCATTGTATTTAGCAATTACTTTCGGGAGCATGATCCCAATACATTCTTCTCATAAAGCTGATCAACTGCTACATTTATGTTTATTGGTCAATCGGAGATTGTTTATAAAAGAATACTAAATTTTATTGTGGTATGCTATACCTTAAATCTAATGAAAACCTGCACAGTTGACGCCGTCAACGTAAGGCCAAAGAAAATTAAATGTCTGGTTTGGGTTACAAGCGGAAACAATTGGGTCGGCAGGTAGGCTTCAAATTTTGTTTTTTTATTTAATGTTTTTATTTTGACATATTCTTATGACTTTTCATGTGCATATTTTAGTCTGCAAGATTGAAATAAAACTACTTTTGATTATATTTGTACAAATTTTATTATTACGCAATTCTTTTAATCAACATATTCTAAGATGCTTAAATACATTTTTTGTGTTTTATGAAATATTTAGAGAAAAAATTAAATAGATTTTCTTGAAAACCATGAAAAAAAACATTTAGGGTAGGGGATTGAAAATAGGATCGGTAGGGAAACCCAAATCGCAAATATTGTTTTCTTTGGCCTAATCAGTTTGTATTTTTCAAGAACAAGACAAGAAGATTGTTTTATTAAATGTTTTGAAAACGTCTGTATTATACTGTACTGTATTTTGCTGTATTTTACTGTATTTTGCTGTATTTTGCTGTATTTTACTGTATTTTTGCTGTATTTTACTGTATTTTGCTGAACTATATTTTGCTGTATTTTGCTGTATTTTACTGTATTATACTGTATTTGCTGTACTGTAATTTTCTGTATTATACTGTATTTTACTGTATTTTACTGTATTTTGCTGTATTTTTACCGTATTTTACTGAACTATATTTTGCTGTATTTTGCTGTATTTTGCTGTACTGTAATTTTCTGTATTTTACTGTATTTCGCTGTATTTTACTATACTGTATTTTGCTGTATTTCCCAAAAATAAAACAATGGGTATGCAATACTAAAGAATATTTCCGTCTTTAATATTTCAACACATCATTAAAGGCACGGGCGGCGTTCGTTGCAGAAATATTCATATTTGTTCAAATCGCCATCAACGGAAGGAATATTAAAATATATATAGTTTTTGTTCATATGCCAAACATAATCAGCGAGTAAATAGTATATTGTCGTCACGATGGTGTACGAAACAAGAACCTTCTCGTGTTACATAAGTTTTGCTTCTGTTTACATAACACAGCGCAATTATATTGGTTAATCATACACAAATGATATAAACGCTCTTTATTATTTCCATATCAGGAAACAGTAACAAATAACGCTCTTTATGTTTACCATATCCGCATCTAAACAAAAACCAGGTTCTGTAACGTTTTTTGCTTTTGTTTACATAAAACAAAGGAAAAACATTTGACAATAACATTCTGTTTATGCCATATTTCTGATTGGGATAAGAACAAAGTCTGTCTATATTTTACTATTCTTTCTGTGTATGGCGGTTTTTGACGGAGCTGAATATTTTAACAACATACCCCACCACCAACGCCCGCCCGTATCTTTAATCGCCGGGGTAATTGTGTTTTGAGAGGACCCAGTATACAACGCTTTAATATCAACAAATCATTAACCTCTGGGTGAATTGTGTATGGGAGGACACATAATATAACGCATTTTTCGTTAATGTAAGTTTATTAATGAGATGATCATTAAGCACAGGATGAATAAATGAAACTATATAATAGTTAGGGCCTAAAAAAACACCTTTGTTTCCGCTAACCAGAACGACCCTATTTTGAAACGCCGAGTCCACACATTCTATTGTGAATTCGAAATGTTATTATTTATGTTTAAAGTGATGTGAAACACTCCGGTGGAATGATCAAATATTCTTATATCAATTAAATGCAGTGACTCTCGATGGCGAAATCGTTTTTTTTGTTTATCGCCGATAGTTGCACACCCCCCCCCCCCCCCCGAATCGATAAATAAATATGTTAGTAGAATTCCACATTCCGCCAACTGGCATAGCGCCCGAATACTAACTTATCAGTTTCATGCACCCGAAGAAGTATATAATATGTCTTTAAATGACGTTGGTCATGTTTGAAAAATTAAACTGATTTGGAGGAAAGGGGAGTGACAACCAAGTCAAATAAAACAACATAAATGTGCATGATATGACTTCAATGTTCCACGTGACTGTGTCCATATCGTACAGCTGGATTATTCCAAAATAAAGACAGAATGGCTGGTGAAAGAGTTAGCTCCTTCATCATACACTGTATTTACCAAACCTGTTGGTGTTTGGGGGTTAACCCCTTTACCCAACAAACCGGCCAAAACCGGCCAAATAAAGCTTCAACAGCCTGAAATATCTTCGGTCTGTCTCAATAGAACCATACAAAATATGGATATCATTGGAACGGCTCCTTGACCACATTGTGATATTTACAGTTATGCCCTGTACCAATGCATTCTCTTATATATGCGAGTCGACCATAGGTCGCCTCGCATATATAAGAGAATGCATTGGCCTAAAATAAATCATTTTTTTTAACACTTTTTACCATTTTTTCTTACATTCTTTAACAATTTTATAATTTTTAATGTGTTAAGCCAATGCATTCTCTTATATATGCGAGGCGACCTATGGTCGACTCGCATATATAAGAGAATGCATTGACACAGGGCCCTTCTGTTGGGTAAAGGGTTAAACTTTGGGGTGGCCACTATATTGTTGATATAACTAGAAGTTATCAAAGAAATGTTTTTTTTGTCAACCTACCCAGGGGGGGGGGGGGGGGTCAACCTACCGACCCTATGTTTTATTCAGTCCATTAGTGGAACAAAGGTATTGTTTAGGCTTTACATAGAAAGACATGCTGGTATAATACGGATAGTGCGCAGAGAGAATGGGCTGTCAGAATACCATGTTATCAAAGTGGTCGCCCAGCTAGTAGGCTGGCTATCAGAATACAGAGCTGTATTATATGCTTGCCAAAAAAAAATAATAGCGGGAAATATGAATAAAGAGCGTTTATCTTCAATAAGTGTTTTCAGAGTTTACCCAACAGAAGGGCCCTGTGCCAATGCATTCTCTTATATATGCGAGTCGACCATAGGTCGCCTCGCATATATAAGAGAATGCATTGGCTTAACACATTAAAAATTATAAAATTGTTAAAGAATGTAAAAAAAATTGTTTAGGCCAATGCATTCTCTCATATATGCGAGGCGACCTATGGTCGACTCGCATATATAAGAGAATGCATTGGCACAGGGCCCTTCTGTTGGAGATCGTTGTATTTATCTCTTAGAAGCCACAGTGAAATACGGTGTAGTTATTTCACTCTAGATAGCGCCATTTCACTGTAGGGCTTGAAACTAACACGAACTCTCAAGGTCGATCGAGTGATCATTGCGTGCACACTCTCCACTAGCCAATCAAAAGACAATTCTATGTTTGAGTCGCAACCGGTCAAATTTTACGTCCAGGCTCTTTCCTGTTTGTAAACACTGACACGGGCGCTCTTTACTTAAATACAGTTAATGTTTAACTAATTAAGACTTAACTTAGCAACTTTGAGGCGAAATAATCCGCATATAATAAAAAGAATACCTTTTTGTTCATATACCTTAAACATCTCTTTCGTGTGTGGAAAGAAATATCGAATTTTCCCCTGCGGCTTGTAGCCGCTCGTGAAAATTCGATATTTCTTTTCAGACGAATGGGATATTTCGGTATTCAAACAAAACCTATAGGTAGTAGCGAGTTTGCGATACCCGTCGGACGGGTACGGGTACCGGTAGATCCAGGTAGATCGGTGAAAATCGTCACGGTCATTTGCGTACTTTGAATGCAGCACATAAAGCGATAGGGATTTGGAACGGGTAGATGTATCCCATTGACTGGTAGTCTTTCGCTAAAGTTTTCTCACTCAAAAGTACATTAGTTCTACGAAATAACAGTCAGCTATGCATTAATCTATTTATTGCACGATTTCATTGCCAAATCTCATTGATACATTTGTCATTTAAGCCATGTTTTATGTTCAAAGTATCGAGGCGGCTTATAACACTAAGATAACTATGGAACGCCGATTTGTTTACTGACAACTGTCTTCACTCAAGTAATGACATGTTATGATTAAGAGAGTGAGTTGGCGGTGCTATACGCAGTCTCGACACAGGGACGTAATTATAGGGGGTCTCCGCGTTGAGAAGGTGTGTCCACCTTCAAATTCCCAACTATACACCCCCATAAACCACACCAAACAGAGGTTTGTGCGTAATTCAAATTGTGCACGCCGTTGGGCTCTGATTCCCCCCAACTGATCCTTCACTGTCCTGAATATTATTGTGGACTGTTCTAAATGGATCAGTAGTCTTGTTGCAGAAGTCCCGTGATGGGGCGGGGGGGGGGGGGGGGGTCCACATTGCCGACCATGCAATACGAGAACAGTTTTGTAGAAATTGCAAAATCATAACATCTAGTGGTCTAACACCAGGCAAATTCACGCCCTGGTTTGTTTTTCACAAATTAATGATCAGTATTGACGAGCCACTGAATGTGGTTAGACCAGGGCATACCGGGTCGACCATGGTTCGGTCTGGTGTGAGAACGTTTTGAAATCTGAACATGAAAATTTGATAAATTATTGACTTTCCTCAAGCTTTACATTTGTTGGATATTTCCAACCTGCTGTTGACCATATAGCCCGAATGTTTTTCTACCAAAGTAGGATATTTGCAAATGTTGGTCTAAAACTATAAAAAAAATCCCCACTAATACATTTTTTGAAAATCAAACTGAATGACAGAATAATTTCAACGTATGTTTTGGTGCTCTTTAAAATTGGACGCAAACTAAAGATCGCACCTCACAAGTACCCTGTGGTGCGTATAGGCGTCCGGGCGTCCGTCCGTTAACCTGGTTTCCGGATGATAACTTTAGTTAGAGTGAACCAAAGTCAATAAAATTTGGTATGTGGGTTTATTAGCCGAAAAGTAAGTTGAAGTTCGAATTTGGGTTCCACCCGCCAATATTCACCGGAGTTATGCCCCTTATTTGACGTTTTTTGACTTAGAAAATCCTTGAAATTTGTTGTCCGGATGATAACTTTATTATAATTTATCGGAATGAATCCAAATTTGGTATATTACTTTCTCCCACCAAAACACAAGTCAAGTTCGAACTTGGGTTCTGTCCGACAATTTTTGGCAGAGTTATGCCCCTTTTTCGACTCAGAAAATTCTGTTTTTTCTTATGTTTTTTGGTTTCCGGATGATAACTCGATTTTGGAATGTTTATACGCAAAACCCGTTTTTTTTGTGGATTACATATATCGAAATACAGCTAAAGACCGAATTTAGTTTTAATCCGATAATTTTTGCGAGAGTTATGGCCCCTTTTTTGACGTAATTTGACTTAGAAAATCCCTGAAATTTGTTGTCCGGATGATAACTTTAGTTAGAGTGAACCGATTTCAATCAAATTTGGTATGTGGGTTTATTAGGAGAAAAGACAGCTCAAGTTCGAAGTTGGGTTCCGTCCACCAAATTTCACCGGAGTTATGCCCCTTATTTGACGTAATTTGACTTAGAAAATCCCTGAAATTTGTTGTCCGGATGATAACTTTACTAGAGCTTATCGGATTCAATGATAATTTGGTATATTACTTTCTCCCACCAAAACACAGGTCAAGTTCAAATTTGAGTAACGTCCGCCAATTTTTACCAGAGTTATGCCCCTTTTTTACCAGTTTCCGCCGACCCAAGAGAGGGCGTATTTTGCACGCCCAGCGTAGCTCTTGTTCTACCTACATCCGGGTTTAGACCCAGACCAAATATCCAAGTTCTTGGGATGAATATCCCTTGCCCGACCCTTCGAAAGATTCCAACCCATTACCCAGTTATATGACTAAATATTTCCCAACTAATATAAGGGCAATTTCGGTCTTATATCTGACTAAAAGTGCATGCATGTAGGACATTCTTGGACCCTGGGTCTAAACCAACACATTTTACACCGAATAATGGTTGGATTATTAAATTAGCGTTATTGTATATTTGTGCTATCATAATATATTTTCTCAGTCAGAAAATTCCATCTGTTCTAGACGACACTCGACGGTCTGGGAAATTACTTATGAAAGCTAATTATTGAAAATGTTACCAAAATGAGTCAAAGAAAGACGCCAACCCTTCCACTTTCGCCTCGTCCCTGGTTAATGCAATCCATTATCCACGCAGATGTCCATCATATAACCATAACAGCAAGTATAACGTCGGCCAATAAAGCGAATGCGGATAACAATTTCTCTATATCATATCTATTGTGCTGCAATTGGCTCACCATACACTACCCGTCGATATGCTTAATTCTACCCGTAAAACAGTTTGCGATTTCAAAACGTGTACCGGTACGGGTAGCTACCAGTACCCGTACCGGTACCCGTACCCGTTTGAAATCGCAAACTCGCTATTCTATATATCAAATTGTAATTCAAGTAGAATAGTTGTCGCTGAAACAGGCATTCTGATTGGCCGAGTACTACTAACTTTAGCTTTCGTTTCACCAGCATTGTTCGCTGAAGCGTGCATATAAATATTTATTGGAGCATGGTTTCATTAACCCTTTCAGTGCCTGTCCGATTTTTGTATCAACCCATATACCCTGTGCCAATGCATTCTCTTATAGATGCGAGTCGACCATAGATCGCATATATAAGAGAATGCATTGGCCTAACAATTTTCATCATTTGTTATTATTTTTTTACAATTTAATAATTTGTTCTTATATTCTTTAACTCATTCAGTGCCAGGCTTATTTTGTAGGTTTAGTGCCAGGGAATCTTACGTTTTTCATGGGCATCAAAATTATTACTATGAATACTTCGTGATAGCTTTGAGTTATAACATGCCCCTAAGGTTTTATCCAGTTTGTTTTTAAATTCGCTATAGCATGCTTAAGCATACCCAAAAAAAATTAAACCCAAAACAAAAATTTAAAATTTATTTTTTAAAATTTAAAAAAAATGTTTTAGGGCCTATTTTATCGCCCTGGCACTCAGACCGTAAATTAGGGCCGATGAGATCGGCCTCTGGCACTGAAAGAGTTAACAACGCTCGTACAATACGCCACCGCGATGCCAGGAGTCGCGTAATCGAATCAACTGGAACGAGGGTATCAAAAAAATACATGCCATGCGGTCATCAAATGAAACTCGGTCGAGTCCTCCTGTTTATGTATCTTAACATCATTCTGACAACAAACAATAACGTGTAAGCAAACGAGACATAATTCCTGTTTAAATATTCTCACAATAAAACATAGAAAATTAAAAATACATGCAGTGTGCGTGCTTATAGATGGATACATTGTGACGTCAACGTGATACCAAGCTTCAATACAGTCACGTATTCATGTATACCAAGCTTCAGCACAGTCAGATATTCACGTATGCACAATGTTTACAAGGTATACCGTATAGTGTTCAGACGAGTCCGTTGTGCACGTTGCGTTGATACGATCCGATCGTCTGCGTTAAGCCATTCATACGAGCGCTTACGTTACGCTATAACGAGAAGCTTCAGATTCATACTAGAATATATATAATATAGCCAATAAGTTAGAAATGGGAATAAATGCAATATTGCACCTCATCTGTAATAAATTAATTGTACGATAATGTCGAACATGTCAAATCCAATAAATTAACAATGTATATTGACATAAATACAAGTCGATTTCCCTTCGCTTCCGAAGAAAGCCGCCATCTTTTGTTGATTTAAAACAAGAAATTTCATGACGCACGCTACATAAGGTATGCTTTATGCCTTACGTTGCGTTAACGGATACAATGTAACGACGCATCGGAGCCGTGTGAACACCTTGGTGCACTAAGCTAGGCACACATACTTGCGTAAAACGCAACCGATTTTTCGTATGCGTATGTCGCATCGTTTTCGTCGACTACCAACATATGGTTTTCAATTGATAAGGACACATACGTGCGACAGCGATTATTTGATAAGAAAATAGGATGCGAATAACGCATAGTACCAAAATTTTTGTATTATGCGTTATCGGATACGATTTTCGTATCAGAATAATCAAGAAATTCCGATTTATGACGTAATATTGGGTTATGGCTGATGCAGTGAGATGAGGCACTGGGTAAATTGTCATCTGCTCAATCTGACGTACTCTGCAAAGCGTTCTTCGTCTGTTAATAAGGTTCTGAAAGGCTCCTTGCTCTTTCCGTTTCTTAACAATAGGATGCTCCCACTTCTTCCGTTCTTTCTCTTGCGAAGGCGCTGGTAACCAAGAGGAGGAAAAACTCTTCATCACTCGGTGAACTTGAAGACATCTTGGAGAAATGATTCGTCACATATGTGACAGGTACGCATACCTGCGTTATTATTGTATCGTTTTCGTGCGTAAATTTGCATACGTTTTACGCATACGTATAAACGCATACGATAATACGTAGGTATTTGTGTCTAGCTTTATTGTCTGTAATCCCAATTTCAACGAAACGCACGCAACGGACTCGCGTGGACGCTACTTAAGACATAGATAAAACGGTAGAGTGACTTCTTCAAGGAACTGCTGTTGTTGGTAGAGGTGTGGTTGTTGCTTCCGTGGTCGTGGTGTTGGCGGTTGGATCTTCTGGTATACATGATTCATCCTGGATAATAGCAACCAGTGCAGATGGAGCTACGCATGATGATGTCACGATTGCGTCGGTCGTTGTCTTCTGTGCGACAGATAAAACTGGTGTCCTGGACAGGACCCAAACAAAAGGCTTCACACATCTATGATTGGCAGTGAGCTGCCAACAGCCGTAAACAACGGCGTACCCATTATAATCCGTACGAGAACCCAGAAAACAGCCTTCTTGTTTTGGACGACTAATTGCATCTTGGCGGAACAGCCGGGTCCTGTTGCCGCTGTTGGGATCGTGATCCTCCGACACAAATACCCAATATATTGGCAGCTGGAAATAAAAACAACAAATTAATAGAGTTATTCCTCTTGCAGTTGCAGAGTATTCGATATGCACGCAGACGCCAATCTTAACACACGATTCTGGACAGTTCGCACAATGAACATAAAACAAAAGCTAAATGAAATGGAAGACCTTTATACATCCCGGACTATTACTGGAAATATCCCAACGAAGAAAATTTTATAGACTTCTATCCATTGAAAATGTTAGTACATTGTACCTTAAGTGTGCCTTTAAGGAATTGCCCAACATTTGAGACACTGAAGACCCCACCCGCCGTGGTAAAAACTCCCCATTTCAAAACACATCCCATTTGTTGAGATCGGGGGTACATATAACTGCTGTTCCCCTGCATTATTCGATGTGGGTGACAAAATGGGAATGGGCGTGCCTTCACCAGAGGGGTTGATATATATATAAAGATTATATGGTATTATGTGATATGGGTAAATTGAGTATAAGATTATAGCCACTATCATTTCCTGCTATTGTACATATATGTATATACATTTTGCAAGTTCTGTGTTAACCCTTTGAGTGCCAGGTCGATTTTTGTATCAACACATATACCCTGTGCCAATGCATTCTCTTATATATGCGAGTCGACCATAGGTCGCTCGCATATATAGAGAATGCATTGGCCTAACATTTTTTTTTATTACAATTTTAATAGTTTATTCTTATATTCTTTAACAGACTTATTTTGTAGGTTTAGGGCCGATTAGATCGGCCCCTGGCACTCAAAGAGTTAAATCATAGCTTTTGCAATAAACTGATTCTTTAGATTCAAATATCTTGCCACTCGCAGTGAGGTGATATGATTATGTTTGCTGTGATTACTCTGCACTTAGTGGTGTTTTATCAGGTCATAGTCGGTGGTAGACTCGATGATTGCACCCGAGCGACCACGCGTACGTTGAAACCGTAATCGAAACAATGCTATGGGAAAATTACTGAAAGAAAGAACACAAATTCTAGTGTTCAAGTATTACTCGCTTCGTAATTCGTATTTGTCGTACTTCATTGTGCGAAAGGCGTCGTGTTTTGGTCTATGCGCAGGGTATGTCATATTACACACATACCATACCAGCCCCATGCGCAGGGTATATCATATAACATACACGTATAGACCATACTAGCCCCATGCGCAGGGTATATGTCATATAACATATATACCATATATACTAGCCCTATGCGCAGGGAATATCATATAACATACATGTATAGACCATACTAGCCCCATGCGCAGGGTATATGTCATATCACATATAGACCATATATACTAGCCCTATGCGCAGGGTATGTCATATAACACATATATATAGACCATACTAGCCCGATGTTCTCAAACAGAATCTGTTACACCCGGGTTATCACTTCTCGTAAAAAAATATATTAAAAAATTGTCCAAATACATCATTGGTCAATAATTTAGTTTCTTTTTAAATTGCACACATTCTATATTTGATTCCATGGCACTGCCATTTGTCGTAACTAATTTCGAGGGCTGCACAGTGTCAAATTGTTCAATAAAACACAACACACCCTATATTTACTTCTTAAATATCAGCCTCATCACACATACATTTGTCGTTGGCATTAATTATTTATGTACCGAACTCCAAGCCATATAGGTAACCCACAGGTAGCCTCGCAGAGATGCAAGCATGCATTTCGGAGTGTCGTCTGCTTCAGTCTATGTGGGGCTCTCTGTGGGTTAGACACACAGTCTTACTGGCCTGTCGGCATTATACTTATTCTGTTGGGAAATTCCATCAAATGCGTGTATATACCATATTCACCGACATTTTCTAACAGGGATATTCTCACTCTACAAAGTGTGGTCAATATTGGGTAGATACACTGGGGTGGGGGGGGGGGGGGTGGACAGCCGATTCTACTAAATCCATCCGAAATCGCGAGGTTCATCTGCATTTCCGTCGAGAAAAAGTCAGACATACACAGATATTTAATCCAAGAAGCGTAAATGTGAGTAGTTTATATAAGAAAGTAGAAATTTTCCCCTCAATAAAAGACCATTCTGTATATGTACCAACATGTATTTTAGCTGATATGCAAGGACGTTGCGATAGGGTGTTACCCCCTCCGAACGTTTGTCAAGGGTGCGTACTGTAGACGATCGGAACTTGGGAGGCATTTCCAACACATTCTGCTGCAATACGAATTGGTTCATCTGGATTATTTTACCCTGTGCCAATGCATTCTCTTATATATGCGAGTCGACCATAGGTCGCCTCGCATATATAAGAGAATGCATTGGCCTAACAATTTTTTATCATTTTTTTTAAATAAATGTTTCTTACAATTTTTAGGACATAAAATATAAAAAACATCCATTACCCTGCAGGGAGCCCCACACATAAATAGAAGCATATAGAAGAGTGTCGTCTGCTCAAGTTTGTCTGGGGCTCTGTATGGGTGAAATTATAAAATTGTTAAAGAATACAAGAACAAATTATTAAAATTGTAAAAAATTGTTAGGCCAATGCATTCTCTTATATATGCGAGGCGACCTATGGTCGACTCGCATATATAAGAGAATGCATTGGCACAGGGTAAAAAAAAAATCCCGACTTACGACTGGATTTGATATGGCGGGTCACATTTCACCCACCTGTATAAAGCGTCACTCCTCCGTCTGTTCCAACATCAATCAGGGTGCGTACGGACGACGATCGGAACTTGGCCGGCATTTCCAACAAATTCTGTTGCAATACGAATTGGTTCATTTCGACCATGTACCAATGTCCGCTCATCAGATTCCAATCGAGATTCGCATGAACCGTAAACGTGGTGATGTCGCAACCAGCTCCCTTGCCACCAATAACTCCAAACTTATTCCCCTGTCCTCGATTGTTATGCGGATTGCCTTGCATTGGCGGACTTCCTTGTCCGGGATTCGGAAGAGGTGGTAATGCTTGCCCACCCTTCCCGGAATTTCCCTGACCAGCATTTCCAGAATTCCCTTGACCGGAAACGAGGCACAGAACACACATTAATGATCCGATAGTCACCAAAGTATCCATGGTTACTAGGTGATAAGTACAACAGAGTCGGCGGGGAACAGAAGAAAGATAAAGATGAACCCCAGGGTTTACAATGTGAATAAAGACAGCGCAGACGACAGTTGTCGCTTATATACGAGCCGGATGACGAACGACGTTCATCGTGACCTGATCTCTATTTGTACGTCTACGTCACCGTGTGATGAATGGCGTTCTCTCTGTTTGTGTCTTCAACTTCGATGATGTTTAACATTAAACTATTAAAAAACAACGCACGATAGTTTAATGCATTTCCTCCATTACATCACTTTGAAAACATTATTGTGTACGGACACGATATATTTGATGACATTAACCCCTCGTCGGCGGGGCTTCTATATATACCAGCGTAGTCATGACAAGACATGCTCTCTTTATTATATTTCACAGAACAATTCGAACTTGTAGCATGCATGCTACATGTACATAACTGTGGCTACCAATACTAACTGCTTGACTGTTCAATTAGTTAAAATCCCCGTCATAAACCGTTAATTGAAATCATGTACGATTCGTTTTACTGATAAGTTGGAACAAATATGATTATAAACTTACCGATAAACAGTTTAAAGATTTAAATCGAATTGAAGCTCCCAAATTACTATTGCTTTGGTTTCGGTGGTAAAAAATATTTGATTCGAGTCGATGAACCCACCCATCAATGCTCAGAGTGATCAGATATTGATTTTTAAAATTTGTTAATTATCGACATATGTAAATTTAGGCGGCCTGGCAAATATTCTTCAGGCCGATGGTCTCGGACCAAATTGCGGATGAAGATGGATAACTCTAAAATCAAGTGGCTTTGGGTGTTAAATATATGACAATCCGGCAAAATTTCGTTGAATAAAATGTTGATAAATAACACGTTTTGACTGTTAGCATTATTTTTGCACAATTAATCGATTCTGATATTTGAAGCGGCTTTACAAAAAATGTTGTTGACATGGGGGCCATCGAATCGAATTGAGTACGTTTAAGATAAACATAATCGTCGGAAGAATGTGTTGAAATATAGTTCAATAAACCGAAACGCGCTGTATTTATGTTTTGTTTTGTATGCACAAATATATATATATATATATATATATATATATATATATATATATACTAGAAGGTGACCCGACTTCGTCCGGGCTTTGACCTTGAATTGTCCATTTTGAAGGTCAAGTGGGGTCATCGATTTGACCAGTCCAAAACACTGCCCGGACAAAAGTACCCAACAAACGTGCCCGTCGAAATCCATCCGGTTTTACCCGATTTGACCTTGAATTGATCATTTTGAAGGTCAATGTCAGGTTGGGGTCACGATTTGACCCGTCCAAAACATCCAGTGGACAAAAGTAACCCTATGTATAAATTGTCGTCGAAATCCCATCAAATTTTGCGATTTGACTTTGAATTGACCCGATTTCAATGTCAAGGTCACGTCGCACGGGCAAATGAATATGATTATGAGACTGCCCACACGAAAGTACCCCCACATACCAAGTTTCATCGAAATCCCGTGATATTCGGGCATTTGACCTTGAAATGACCCGATTTCAAGGTCAAGGTCACGTCGCATGGGCAAATTAATAGGTTTATGCCACTCCCCGACCGAAGGCAACCCCACATACCAAGTTTCATCGAAATCCCGTGATATTCGGGCGTTTGACCTTGAAATTACACAATTTCAAGGTCAATGTCACGTCGCACGGGAAAATTAATAGGCCTATGCCACTTCCTGGTCGAAAATACCCCAACATACCAAGTTTCATCGAAATCGGGTCGGCCGTTTTCGAGTTCATCGCGAACACACACACACACAGACAGACAGACACACACACACAGACAGATCTTCCAAAATATATAATAGATATATATATATACTAGAAGGTGACCCGACTTCGTCTGGGCTTTGACCTTGGATTGACCATTTTGAAGGTCAAGGTCAGGTGGGGTCAACACCAACACCCCAAAAATGGTGGAAATCGGTCCAGCGGATACCGGGAAATCGGCCCAGCGGATACCGAGATACCCTATGCATCAAATTTCGTCCGTAAAAATCCGCCAGTTTAACCCGATTTGATTTCCACTCAAGTATATAAACGCGCCTCATATACACACGCTCATTAATTATCAAGTTTCAACGTAAAGATAAATTACCATCGGTGCCCGATATATCGCCAAGACGTCTGAAACAGTCAAATGCATCGGCCGGTTAAGCGTTAACGTGATCTAACGTTATGACCTCTAACGACGTCATAGAAGTTACGCATTGTTTTTATCCTGATGGAAGATAGTACCACTTCTTCTTGATACTTGAGGCAGATAACTAAAACGGATACATACGCATTATATATCGTTGGAAAGAGGAAACACGAAAGATTCTCACAGTGTCATTATTATGACTGGCATTTTATTATTCGCGCTGTTTCGAATCGATTTGTAAGCACCGAACTCAAATGAAAGTCCCGTAACACAGCGTAAAAACAGATTTGACCGCGGCACGTGAAAAGTTGACCTCGGATCTGAAAATTAATATGACTATGCCACTTCCCGACCGATAGTATCCTCACATACGAAGTTTCATCGAAATCGGGTCGGCCGTTTTCGAGTTCATCGCGAACACACACACAGACAGACACACCACACACACACAGACAGATCTTTCAAAAATATATAATAGATATATATCTGAACCTGAACATTTAGTGTCGGCGATCCCGAATGTCCCCGATTAATCCGGCTGCCGGATAAATCGGGGACAATCGGGAACGTGTGCGCCTAACTTTGGAGCGGTTTTTGTCGGATCCGATTTAATCGGACCGATCAAACTGAGTTTGATTTCATCAGGAAAATCCGGCTCGTAACGATGGCAACGCGCGTGTTTTGCTTGTCACATAACCGTCACATGACCAAAACCTCATTCAAAATGTCGGAATAGTTAGCGGCGACCGCTATTCGAAATTAAATAAAGAATTCTGATCGACCGACAAGGAACAACGGCTGGTAGACCTGTGGGCAAGAACATGAGTGCCTGTATAATAATCGCAACAAGAGGGTGGCAGCTGTGGAAAGGTCTATTACGCCAATTTACGGCTATTGCTAATAGCTATAGTAACTGGCTAGATATGCTGACCACAGCAGTTGGCGATATACTACGTGACCATAGCATGCATATGACCGGAGTGAAAATCAGACTCGTGTGCGCCAACCTCCCGATTTTGTCGGGCGCGATTTATCCGGCAGCCAGATTTAACCGGGCACAATTGGGATCGTGTGCGCCGACACTTAGAAAATTTCAAAGGTCCTTTTTCAGAGTTAGACAATAAAAATATCACTGGTGTGGTAACCTTTAATCTACCCATGACAATACATACATTTACGGATCCATGAGCCCTGAACCAAAACATTACGAAAAAGCGAACATTTCGCCGCCTCGAGATAATTTCGAAATTTTATGACGAATTTACATGCCAAATGCAACATTTCACATGCGTGTCATGCGATAGGTATGAACATGTAGATGTTGGATACCCATTTCTACATAACTGTTCAAAGGTGTATCTCCGAAAGAACTCGTAAAACGATAAAGGAAGGCGATTCGAGGCGGTCATTTTGTTCACTTCAATTTGATAATTTATCGCGCATGACATCCAATCAGCTTGGAGCCGACGAGTTGGCACTCTATATAGTACCTAAGATCTAGGTTCTACAGCCATATAATACCATTGTTATTATCGGAAGATACCACAGTAGTCATTACATTTTATTTGAGTTATAACGTATACGCATAGTGTCATCTATCTACAATCGCTTATAGTTGTTCCCTATATATTATAGGCATTTAATGAACCAAAATGGGAACTATATATATATGCCAGAATGTCTGTTTTCTACTTGAATCGAAGAACCAAAACATGTTCATTGTTCTTCGCCGTTCCTAGCCACATGTGAGGAAAGGGGGTAATCATCAACGACACGACACTCATGTTTCGTTTGCAGCCCGATTCAGTCGAGCCTTAATATGTTAGCCGACATCAGAATTTATCAAATAGCTGAGCATAAATCATTCGCTATTATTTAAGAAATGGATGTTGATTTGCTTGCGTTCTATAGAGTATGGATGCAAGTTGGTCTGACATTTTGTGTGGAACGCGAAAGCGTTCCACACATGAAAATGTCAGACCAACTTGCATCCATACTCTATGGAACGCAACAAAATCAACATTCATTACTTATATTTACACTCAACCGAGTCAACTGGCAGATTAAAAGAGTTATAAGCGTCCATTTCCAACGTTATTATCGTGGCTCGGAGCAAGTTGCGTCTACACAAAAATGGATGCAAGTTGGGGTCAGCGCGCGACGTCATGTGACGTAATTTCGACCAACCAACGTCCTGCATTCATGTTCCACAATAGGAATGCACTTGTGAGTGTAAATATAGTGTCATAGACATGAAAATGTCCGGACCAGTTGTCATAACATAATTACTGTTGACAGTAAGAGTGTGTGATTTGAATCTACTGGGATTAAGACAAATGAGGTCCAAATTTGTATTAATTTTCTGTTTACAGTAGTTAGAAATGTAGAGTCCGGTCTTGGCGGTTTACAATTAGAAGGGGACACCCCGTCAATCACGCAAACAGTAGCCACGTCCCTGCCAGCGTGCCAGATGGTTATTAATTACTACCATTTCTGAATATCTCTCCGTATTCGCAAAATTTCATTCAGTTAAATTTATATAATAATATATATATGAACTAGATCCCATCCATCTTTCGGTATGTCCTTCATGTAAGAATACACTAACCCTAACTCTAACCCTAGCCCTAACCCTAACCCTAACGCTAACCCTATCCCTAACCCTAACACATATGGGGAATGGAGGGTGGTGCGTGGTTTCGTGTATTCTTATATGAAGAATAGACCAATGGTGGATCATAACTTAGGTTTTAACTTTAAGATTATCCTAAGATACCTCACCCCAGTCTTAACTGAACATTGCTAAATCTAGCAGCTATTGACTGGCCAGGGGGGGGGGGGGTGGGTCAGGGCACAAAATCCTAGCATCTAGACTGGCCTCAAGCATTTCCACCCTGACACCACCCTAATGTTGGAAAAATTCCCACTGATTTCAGCCCTAAATGTTGACAAAAAGTAGGAAAATATGCAAATGTTGATCTAAAAACGACAAATTTCCCACTAATAAATTGTTGGAAAATAAAACTAAGAGAACAATTTCAAAATATTGTTGGTGTGTTAAATTTCCAACTGAGGTTGCGTCAGGTATGATATTTCCAACTGGTGAAATTTTGACAAAATTTGGGGTGAGACCCCCCCCCCCCCATGTCGCCACGTCACTGAAACCAGGTGTACCTGTGTCCTAAAGTAAAATGACGTATCATGCAGCACGCACACATGGGCGTGCAGTACATCTGTTTGTTGTCAGCCATAAAAATTGAAACGATACGTCACGAAGACAACAAGCCGCTGTCAGGAATAAATTACGCTCGACACTGAAATTCAAATTAACTTCACGCACCATCAAGCTGGGTATATAGGCCGAATAAAACGTATTTGTTGTTAATTATGCTTTTCCTATGGGCATGTGGATACCGTAGGCGACGTGGAGATGGAGTATTTATGACGACTGTTTTTCACTTGGGACGTATGGTATGTGTCCGACATGATAAGCTGACAAACATACGATACATTCCACGATTCACTCAATCAGAAGCATTCTTATCAATCCGTTCTCCCGGAAACATTTCCTTGTCAATCGCGTGCGCAGCTTTCAAATTAATTGGGGTTTATAGGAAACAAACAAATATATATTCCACCAGAATACGAAGCAGCTGTGGCCTAGGACTGCACACCAAGTGATAGAGATTCATTCCAAGACTCCCCCCTTGTCAACCCAGAATGCATCAGAATTCGAACTAAGAGATAGAGTTATTCCCCTGCCATTGAGCACAATAGACTTATAGTACAGTCCAGATCAAAATTAAATACAGGACACACATTGGTACCTCGACAAAAAACACATGTTCCAAGTTTATTCGACCGGATCAGTTAATAATACAATGTTCTGGAGATTCCTCTTGTATATAATGTGATTTGGGGGTTCGAAAATTAAGTGGGCCTTTAACACACACAACGAAGAGATTCTATTTTCAACGCAACGTAAAGTGTAACGCATAGCTTATGTTACGTCAGGGTCCGCGCTGGCCCGAAATTTACTTATGCCAATTATTTTGCCAAATGAAAATTATTTTTGCCAATTGCTGTTATGAGTTGCAAAATGTTATCAGTTTCTACAACATTGTTTATTTTATTTTGACTATTTCGACAATCGCTGCTTGAGCAACCTTCGATATCGATAGAAAAGCAGTTAGTTATTAATAATTCTCGTCTCTATACTTGGGTTTATTATAGAACAATAAACCAACAACATAATAAGGCAATTGTAGAAGGGTTTCTTCGTCAGAAAGGCACATCGAAACAAAGAGGATTAGCTATGTAAACACCACAACCAGACATACTAGCAATGCCTCCACCCGTCGATGCCAATGCTATCAGATCAATTGCATCTTGGTAGAGGTGTTAACTTGTCATAACCTTATACATGTTTGAATCACCATTAATACCATTAATAATGAAAGAGTTTAATGAAATGAATGGTATTGATTGACAAATATTAATAAACTTTCTTGAGGAATCAAATGTGACTTGCCAAAATTTTTGCCAAATGTGAATTATTTTTGCGATTGGCAGATTTGGCAAGTGGCAGCGCGAACAATGTGTGACGTGTGTCGTGATGTTAGATGTGACGTGTGTCGTGATGTTACATGTGACGTGTGTCGTGATGTTACATGTGACGTGTGTCGTGATGTTACATGTGACGTGTGTCGTGATGTTACATGTGACGTGTATCGTGATGTTACATGTGACGTGTGTCGTGATGTTACATGTGACGTGTGTCGTGATGTTACATGTGACGTGTATCGTGATGTTACATGTGACGTGTGTCGTGATGTTACATGTGACGTGTGTCGTGATGTTACATGTGACGTGTGTCGTGATGTTACATGTGACGTGTGTCGTGATGTTACATGTAACGTGTGTCGTGATTTTACATGTGACGTGTGTCGTTATGTTACATGTGACGTGTGTCGTGATGTTAGATGTGACGTGTGTCGTGATGTTAGATGTGACGTGTGTCGTGATGTTACATGTGACGTGTGTCGTGATGTTACATGTGACGTGTGTCGTGATGTTACATGTGACGTGTGTCGTGATGTTACATGTGACGTGTATCGTGATGTTACATGTGACGTGTGTCGTGATGTTACATGTGACGTGTGTCGTGATGTTACATGTGACGTGTTTCGTGATGTTACATGTGACGTGTGTCGTGATGTTAGATGTGACGTGTGTCGTGATGTTAGATGTGACGTGTGTCGTGATGTTAGATGTGACGTGTGTCTTGATGTTAGATGTGACGTGTGTCGTGATGTTACATGTGACGTGTGTCGTGATGTTAGATGTGAGTATGTCGTGATGTTACATGTGACGTGTGTCGTGATGTTACATGTGACGTGTGTCGTGATGTTACATGTGACGTGTGTCGTGATGTTAGATGTGACGTGTGTCGTGATGTTACATGTGACGTGCGTCGTGATGTTACATGTAACGTGTGTCGTGATGTTACATGTGACGTGTGTCGTTATGTTACATGTGACGTGTGTCGCGATGTTAGATGTGACGTGTGTCGTGATGTTAGATGTGACGTGTGTCGTGATGTTACATGTGACGTGTGTCGTGATGTTACATCAGACGCGGGATAACGGCGGGACTAACCGTGACTCTCTTAAGGTAGGGTGGATTTATTTTTGTCGTTCTCTTTCTCTTTCACTTCGCCCTCGAGGCCGTGTCGACGTTGAGTCATGTGACGTGTGTCGTGATGTTATATGTGACGTGTGTCGTGATGTTACATGTGACGTGTGTCGTGATGTTACATGTGACGTGTATCGTGATGTTACATGTGACGTGTGTCGTGATGTTACATGTGACGTGTATCGTGATGTTACATGTGTCGTGATGTTACATGTGACGTGTGTCGTGATGTTAGATGTGACGTGTGTCGTGATGTTACATGTGACGTGTGTTGTGATGTTACATGTGACGTGTGTCGCGATGTTACATGTGTCGTGATGTTACATGTGACGTGTGTCGTGATGTTAGATGTGACGTGTGTCGTGATGTTACATGTGACGTGTGTCGTAATGTTACATGTGACGTGTGTCGTGATGTTACATGTGACGTGTGTCGTGATGTTACATGTGACGTGTGTCGTGATGTTACATGTGACGTGTGTCGTAATGTTACATGTGTCGTGATGTTACATGTGACGTGTGTCGTGATGTTACATGTGACGTGTATCGTGATGTTACATGTGACGTGTGTCGTGATGTTACATGTGACGTGTGTCGTGATGTTACATGTGACGTGTGTCGTGATGTTAGATGTGACGTGTGTCGTGATGTTACATGTGACGTGTGTCGTGATGTTACATGTGACGTGTATCGTGATGTTACATGTGACGTGTATCGTGATGTTACATGTGACGTGTGTCGTGATGTTACATGTGACGTGTGTCGTGATGTTACATGTGACGTGTGTCGTGATGTTACATGTGACGTGTATCGTGATGTTACATGTGACGTGTGTCGTGATGTTACATGTGACGTGTGTCGTGATGTTACATGTGACGTGTGTCGTGATGTTAGATGTGACGTGTGTCGTGATGTTACATGTGACGTGTATCGTGATGTTACATGTGACGTGTATCGTGATGTTACATGTGACGTGTGTCGTGATGTTACATGTGACGTGTGTCGTGATGTTACATGTGACGTGTGTCGTGATGTTACATGTGACGTGTGTCGTGATGTTAGTTGTGATGTTAGTTGTTAGTTGTTTGGATTTTACAAGCTTTACATTATCATACAATTAATTTATTACAGATAGGTTCATTTGCAATTTAGAAACTATTCAGAATCAGTTTATTGCAAAGCTATGATTTGACACAGAACAGGCAAAATTCCAATAGCGAACTAATAAGCTGCAATTATTATTCGTTAGCTCTGCGTTATAACGCAACGCTCGCGACCGTGTGAACGGATTTAACGCACATAACGCAACGTACGGACCAACGCAACGGACTCGTCTGAACACTCCTTAAGAGAATGCTGTGGCCTAACAATATTTACATGGCCACGACCACCGTCCGTGCGCGTGTAGATTTCCATGACACACGCGCACTGATATGCCACTAAAATCACCACTAGACGCCATATGGGCGGTCCGGGTCGCATGGTCCTGGCTGTTATATATCAATAATTAAAGGTACTCAATCCGATCAGAGGGTCCGCTTATCATCACATTCCAACAACAACAACATTTTTTGAAATGCCGCTTCAGTTATCAGAATCTAATAATTGCCCAAAAATAATGAAAAGTACAATCAACTATAGTATAAAATTGCACAAAACCTGTTATTTATCAACATTTTATTCAACGAAATTTTGCCGGTTTGTCAAATATCTGACACAAAAAGCCACTTGATTTTAGAGTTATCCACCTTTACCCGCAATTTGGTCCATGAAATTCTTCTCGTTGACTGTCTATTGGGCCACCTACAATTAAAATAATAGATTTCAAACATCGATATCTGATCACTCTGAGCTGTGATGGGTGGGTTCTTCGACTCGAATCAGATATTTTTTATCCCTGAAGCCAAGGAAATAGTAATTTGTGAGCGTTAATTCGGATTGATTACCTTTAATATACACGTGAGAACAACGTGTGTCTATATCTGTATGTTCATCTGGTAGTGGTTTTTCTGCAGATTTACATACAGTATAGTTTACACGCGCATCAGGTGAGGCATAAAGGATTCCATATAGGTGTGGCATAATGTTTTTGTGAGAGAGTATATAATTACAGCGAGCTGAACACACGGATACACTCGAATTGGTGCGAAAACGAAGAAATCGTTAATAAACGTTGATCATAATATTTCATAAGCGCGGTTCGACGAGCACTCATCAAAATCATCTAAATACTCGTTTCAAATGATTTAAATTTTAAGAAAACGTGGTTGTGTGCAACAAAATATGATCATTTGTTATGTTTGTTCACCAGGGCGCACCAGAATTAGTGTAAAAGTGAAGAAATATGCAAAAATCTGCGAAGACAATATTTATCGAAAGTGCCCAGCTGGGCGGTTCCACGTTATTCGATAGATATCGTCTCAAAACTCGTTTTAAAAGATGTACTTAGAAAAACCCTTTAGTATGTATTTAAAAAAATGGTCACTTGTTGTGTTACAACATGTAAACATCCTTGTTCTTATATATAAGAACCGTCTACATTCTTCCGCAGCGACCCCATTTTTCTGACTTATGTTCAACTTCAGCCAGACATTTGATTTTCCTTCGCTTCATATACACACTGCCCAATCGATTCGCGGCCTCAGTGTGCAAATCGTGCCCTCAGTGTGCTGGCAACGAATCCTCAGTGCTCAAAACGCGTGTTTTTGGCAAAACAGAATTTAGCGAGAGTCAGTCAACAGTTGATATTTTCAACATGGAAAGGTATGTATAGCCCATTTTACTTTTATAACACAGATTGGTTATCCACCGATGTCCTGGCCGCCTGGGGACAAAATAGGTTGCGTATAAAGTAAAAAAATAAGGTGTGGAAACTCGATGGATAGGGATAAAATGTGTTGTTACTGCCATTCATCGGTGTTTATGTGGCCTTCGTTTGTGCAATTGGACGAATTATTGTGATCAAAATCCAAGAGAAATATATTGGCAATCCAAATAAATCGAGTTGGTGTCCGTAAAACGGTTATAAGTGCCCTAAATTAAGCTGAGGGTGGGGTAGTTCACGCGTGACACAGCGGAGGGAATGTGAATGGCAACGCGGTTGGACCACACATGTGCAAACATTGACACAGCGGCTGCATTGTGCACCATTGTATTCCCAGTCATGTATATCGATTGTATGGCTCAGTATCAACTTTTATACCGGAACGCATGTCAAATATTTCTCCAGACAGTCGGTATCCAGTTTTTCAGAATGTTGTTGTTTCTGGAAAATACCTCATTTGAGTTGTCGAATCCAGAGAGAACCAGTATACATATACAGTCTCGAGAAATGTACGAAATGAAATGTTTTCCATTGTAAACTTGCGATCGGCCACTAGTTCCAAAAACGTTCGCATATCTTTAAGAACCCCATTGTCATTGAAAACCTGAGCGGCCTCCTCTGATATTTTTATTGTTTCACGCCGGAACAACACTCTCTTGGTCAGGGACGTGCTAGAGGATCTCTGTTGGGGGGTGTCCACCTTGCGAACTTCCAATTGCACCCCCTTGGACCTCAGTGCTCAAGTCTAACATGCTTTTTGTTCATAAACCATGGTTCTATATTCCCGGTATGAGAACATTCAAATATTTTAACCTGAAAAATTGCATAAATCCTAAGATCTAGTGGTCTAACTCCAGATAAATGCACACGGCTACGGGCAAGAGAGCAGGACACACTGGGCTGACCATGGTTGTTCGGCTCGGTGTGAGAACATTTTGAAAACTATACAAGAAAATTGCAAACCCTAGCATCTGGACTGGCCTCAACTGAAGCTTTCCTGGTGTTGGAAATTTCAAACCTCATACTCCCCCCTCAGGTTGGAAATTTCTCCAACTGATGACCATTTCAGTCCACAAGTTTAACAAAAATTATCTGTTTTGTATTGGCCATGCACGGGGGAGGGACAACGACACACCGGGCAGACCATGGTTCGGCCCAGTGTGGGAAAATTTTGAAATCTGAACAAGAAAATCGAAAAATCCTAGCATCTAGACTAGCCTCAAGCCTTCCTAGATTTGGAAATTTCAAACCTGACACCCCCATTTAGGTTGGAAAATTTCCAACTGATGACAATTCCAATTCCAATGTTTTCCAAATGTATGACAATATATATTTTTTTTAATTAACTAGCAGTTTTTGACTGGCCACGGGGGAGGGACCAGGACACAAGCTTTCCAAGTGTAGGAAATTTCCAACCTGTCACCCCCATGAGGTTGGAAAATTTCCAACTGATGACCATTTCAGTCCAAAATTTTACAAAATAGGAAAATATGCAAATATTAGTCTAAAAACAATTAATTCCCCCAATAAATTGTTTGAAAATCAAACTACAAGAACATTTTCAACCTAGTGTTGGTGTGAAATTTCCAACTAATGTTTTGGCAGGTATGAAATTTCCATCTGTTGAAAATTTTGACCAAAGTTGGGAGGGGGTGAGACACCCCCCCCACCCAAACCCCCCTGTCGCCACGTCTCTGCTCTTGGCACTGATTATTCTTCTTTGGGCAACATTTTTGCGTGGTGTTTTAAGTATATCATCATATATTCCAGGTTGTGTCGCAGGTGTCCCCGCTAATTACAGGTGTCCCCGCTAATTACAGGTGTCCCCGCTAATTACAGGTGTCCCCGCTAATTACAGGTGTCCCCGCTAATTACAGGTGTCCCCGCTAATTCAATTTACGTGGACAATTCTGCAGCTTGCACGTGTTCGTACGAATCGCTTGGATCTTTCGCGTGTTCGCTCGAAACGCTTGAGAGTACTCGCTTCGGTCGATGGTGTCATTGTTTTCCACGTGGTCGTTTTCTGGAAAGAAAGAAGAATACAATGTCTATCTATTTTGACACATAACATTATACATTCATATATATCGTATATGTTCAGTTACTAATTTGTGTTAACGAGTATATAATTCGATGTTCACTGTTCAGTGTGCTGTAGTAAGTTGTCCTGGCTCAGTTTTCGCTATTGCGTTTGCAAATTCCGCTACAAAGTTTCAAAACATGTTTTATGATATTATGATCTGGCTAAATGGAATTTATTGCAAAACATGTAAAATCAAAGTCGAATCAAAATACCAAACGTATCATTACGTATGTATACATGTAGTTGTCGTCATTGTGAACCATTGGTCGCATGAAAATTTGCTAAACAAGACTTAAATTACATGTATCCATATATATGAAATGGGTATAGGCTATACATATATATAGTTATAATATAGAAGTACTTTACACTACTATAAACGGAAACATAGTTTAGGTTATGCAAATAGTTAATGTATTTCAATGTGTATAATTGGTACCGGTATATAATTCAATGCATATACATTAAAACTTTACATGCATTCCGGTATAAAAGTTGATACTGAGCCATACAATCGATATACAATACTGGGAATACAATGGTGCACAATGCAGCCGCTGTATCAATGTTTGCACATGTGTAGTCCAACCGCGTTGCCATTCACATTCCCTCCGCTGTGTCACGCGTGAACTACCCCACCCTCATTTCCAGCTTAATTTAGGGCACTTATAACCATTTTATGGACATCAACTCGATTTATTTGGATTGCCAATATATTTCTCTTGGATTTTGAACACAATAACTCGTCCCATTGCACAAACGAAGGCCACAAAAACACCGACGAATGCTATGGCAGTAACAACACATTTTATCCCTACCCATCGAGTTTCCACACCTTAGTTTTTGCTTTAGACGCAACCTATTTTGTCCCCAGGCGGCCAGCAGGCGGCCAGGACATCGATGGATAACCAATCTGTGTTATAAAAGTAAAATGGGCTATACATACCTTTCCATGTTGAAAATATCAACTGTTGACTGACTCTCGCTAAATTCTGTTTTGCAAAAACACGCGTTTTGAGCACTGAGGATTCGTTGCCAGCACACGGAGGCACGATTTGCACACTGAGGCCGCGAGTCGATTGGGCAGTGTGACATACGTCGGGTGCGACGACGCTTGGGGTTTTATTAACATCGGATCCGAGACCGGATACTTAGTCTGTGTCGCCCAAAGTCAGCGAGCAGCACAAGCGTACACATGCGTCGGAAGTGTATAACGTATGACGTGTGCACGTCTTTCTTGTATGTGAACCGTCTCTATACATAGTGTCATTATGTGCTTCGTCAACCCCAATCTGTTTTCGGCGTCTGAGGATGTCACACCTATGGAATCATGTTTATGTCGCACCCGATGCGCGTGTAAACTACTGTATATTGCACGGCGAAACAAGCTACGAAAGCGAAAAATGTCGAACGCGTCATTGTGTAAATAAGAGTTCACTTTCCGAAGCGAATTCTACGTGTTCGTACAACAACGCATACTCACGCGCGGTCAACTGGTCCTGCTAATGTGCTATGATGCGGTTGGGTCATGATGAATTGCTATGATGATGTTAGGGAAAACTGATGCTGTTAACACAACGACATGTTATATTGTTTTTTCCCGCGGTGTTCCGATATCAAGAAAAGCCATTATAAGCCATTATGCGTATCAAACATTCAAAAACATATTTATTTCGATATATTTTAATACTGGTTTTATCAGTTGTTGAAAATAGACTATAACCCTTTACCCAACAAACCGGCCAAAACCGGCCAAATAAAGCTTCAACAGCCTAACATATCTTCGGTCTGTCTCAATAGAACCATACCAATATGGATATAATTGGAACCGGCTCCTTGACCACATTGTGATAGTTACAGTTATGCCCTGTTAATCTTTTTTTAACACTTTTTACCATTTTTTCTTACATTCTTTAACAAATTTATAATTTTTAATGTGTTAAGCCAATGCATTCTCTTATATATGCGAGGCGACCTATGGTCGACTCGCATATATAAGAGAATGCATTGGCACAGGGCCCTTCTGTTGGGTAAAGGGATAATCAAGATGGTTATTCACATCGTTTTAGATCTGGCATTATTTTTCTCTCAAATTGCTCGGATTTTTAGCCAAATACCGCTAAAATGACAACTTTAGAAAAAAATAACGTACTTTTTCGTAACGGCATCGGTTTGCCCTACCCGCACCATATCAATTCAGCAGGACCACCGGCATCATATCATATGATTAGGGCCACTTGATCAGGGGTGATACCATCATCCAACAATATCTGCTGCGATATCCGTACTAAATATCACTTTTCTCCAGGTCAACGAGCTCTGTTACCCATTAGACAGGCGGGCCATGCACCATCAACTGACGAGGAGCCCCGATCGACCTTAAGTTAACCGGATGACACTGTAGGAATCACTGAACTAAATGGTTTCCCATAGGCGACAGTGTTAACGTTTCGGCCAAATTCACTGAATTGAAGCATGCAGTCCATACCAGTGATGCTTACCCAGCTAGAAAAATCATAGGTCATGTGTTTACTTTTTAAAATAAATCCCCAAGTGTACGACAGGGCTATCCCACAGCCAAATTTGATCTGGAAAAACCCAGAACTACAGCAGCTAGTTAAATAAATTTCCCGCTCACAAAAATCCATTCCCCCATTCATTCACCAGTTTAAATTATTTAGATATGATATACAAATCAAATAAACGCGATGTCATCCTTTGATAACGTGTCGCATGTATCAGGTGATGGTCATTCTTCAGTTACCTTCACCTTTAGTATTCCACGGTGTACTCGCTCCCCGACTCTATAGAACACATTTAGCTCCCTGATTCCTGTATACACTCATCAAGGCGATGAGCCCGTAGTATAATCACAGAATACGACGGACTACCTGCAGCAGGAGTATGTACATCACTAACTAGTGTAGGTCACACCATAGTTTAAATCGATAACGAGGAGGGACCCTGCTTCATGTCGTGGTGACACGTACCCCATACACAACAGGCAGCACAGGCCTATTATGTATGGGTATATACAAATATACATACAACATTCATACAAACTCACTTCGGCGGCGTTGCAACAGTACCAAAGTAGGTTGTAAGAGAGGACCACCAGCATGTGGCTGAAAAGGAGAGGGCCGCCAACATGTGGGCTGTAGGAGAGGGCTGACAGCATGTGGGTTGTAGGACAGGGCTTACATCATGTAGGTGTAGGAGAGGGCCGTCGGCACTTGCAAATCCACATGGGTCACATCCCGTTATTCCTAAGCATAACATGGTGTGGCAGAAACTGTACATAAGAAGTGTAATGTCAATACGACAATTTATTGCAAATGATGCACATAGTTACTTCACATGAACACACAAAAAAAATATTGTATGCATGGTGGCATAATTTAGAGCAATTTATTTGGGATTTGTAACAGTTATGGTCATATACTAGGTATCTGAATTAAAATCCACACAGGAGGCTGGGTAAGGCCGATTTGATTTTGGGATAAATCTATCGTTTGTAATAATACCCAATACTGGATCAAGTATGTTCCGCATGAAACACATTGGCGTCGATAAAATTTGATCAATATGATCAGATAGTCTAGAATCCTGACCACAAACAGGATTTTTGATGTCAGGTAAAACCACCCACGCACTTCCAACATTGTAATTACCCGTACCATATATGAAATGGCTGCGATGAATGAATTTCACATAGTTCGACACAACAGAAAGCAAGATGATCTTAACTTTTCGATTGTCTCACCGGTATCGAACTGGAAAACAATTTGTGTCCATCTACAATTTACATGTAAACATGCAGAAAAACCACTGTAGATGACAATCGTAATCAAGAAATTTACCTTGAAAATTTCACTGCAAAATGACTTGTCTTCTGATACATTCTAAACGCGTACTTGCACTATATTTTCCAATAAATATCTTCTTCCACACAAATAATTACCCATTCAGAAAATAAGTTACGAAAAGGTAAGTGAATCCAAAATAATAGTTTTGCTCCTAAACAAAATACATAGTTTGCAGCAAATAATTTCAAGTTGCCTATTCTCGTGGTAAACATGTGGTTCTGGTCATGTTAGGTGATATCCCCCGATCCCTAACGCAAGCGCGATTGTATTACGCTCAAGCCCAAAGATAATTCATTTGGCAAGGGCCGCTATACTGGATACAGGCCGCAACACGTATGTTCGCATAATTCAGAACATTTATATTAAATTATGAGGCGACAAGGGGTGAGGTGTCTCATCCCCAACTTCAGTCAAAAGTATTAATAGTTGGCAATTTCAAGATGAACACCCCCCGCTGAGACCCTCTAGCCAAGTCCCAGATATAGAGTCATTCTCGGCGATTAAAACATAACGTCGATATTTGTCAGTTACATTGGCCAAATCATGAAACGGGAATCCAAAACTGACTTGGTTGGTGATCGATGATGTGTCTTGGCGAAATCCGTATTATCTGTAGTCAGTTTTGTACAACATGGTCCAATATTATAAACGCGGTATACCAGGTATACATGGCGTTAGTCATTGCTTGCTAGACGCTGTCCATGGCTGCAACGATTCAGACCTTCACGATTCGATGCGATGCGATTTTACTATCATGATGCGAAGCGCATCGCGATACATAGATGGACCACTTAATACTATTTAGTATGTATATTCTCAGTGTTCACCTCAACATATTCATTGAAGTAAATTACAAGACCTAACTAAAATAACCAGTATGCATGACCAAATATTAGAAGTAATACTTAATTTTTGTGTGCATCGCATCGCACCCTCCCATGACGATGCATTGCATCGTGAACTTTAACTCGAGATGAATCGGAATCACGATGAATCGTGGCAGCCCTGTCGCTGTCCATTGCGGTAAGTCAACGCCATTCCATTTAACAAAGTATAATAATCCCTTTATGAACACAAACACGGGAATTCACTCAGTTACGTCTCAGCAACACATCTGTTATATTGGGCATACCGACCAATATATGTATATCAACAACGAAATAACGGAAATCGTAAAATCATGTATGAGCACTTCTAATACAATAGTATATTGAGCTTATTTTACTCATTTCCCTCTCTGTCAAAAAAAAAACGACAGTTCTCCGTAAAGCTTTCTTTCTGTCGTTCCATGGACGTCATCGGTGTATAGAATCATGGACGTCATCTGTACATTGTATATAATTCATCGACGTCATCGGTACAGTGTATAGAATCATCGACGTCATCGGTACAGTGTATAGAATCATTGACGTCATCGGTGCAGTGTATATAATCATCGACGTTGTTACATGACGATTGTATTCAGTAGTGTGATCCTTCCGTTACGTCATCATAGCCGAGAACGCGTACATGTGACGTCCCCTATATTTTATCTATCGTGTTTCCATGACAGCATCAGTTGTACGTAGAAGCCATCGTGTTCATGTCAGTTGGTTTGGGTTTAATGGGGAAAGATTCGACTGAAAAAGAACAAAAAGTAAAGATATGGAGCATTATAAATTGTAATTCAAGTTTAATATTTTCTATGAAACAAACATTCTGATTGGTCGAGAGTTGCTAACTTTAGTCTTCGATCCTCAGCATCGGTCGCTGATCGGCTAACATATTTTGAAAGGAGTACCACGTCATGACAACGAGCGTAAAATACGTTACCGCGCAGCCAGGCTTTGCGTAATCGAGTCAACCGCTCACATAGGCTTGCTATAGATATCATTGACAGGAAGTTGTTCGGGAGCTGTTCGGTGTAAACTCATGGAACGTACCCAGAGATTTGTTCACCAAAAAAAGGATATCTCACTTCATGGCATGTAATGTGTTGATAAAAAGCGCGTTTAGTACAATTTATTTAAAACGTTTTGGGCCTTTGGCGATATAATTACAATGGAGATAAGCATACCCTGTCTCGTTGTATATTCGGGAATTCGAGAATGAAAGCAGTTTGTGAACTCGTCGGCAATCCACTTCGCTCACAAACCGTTTTCATGCTCAAATCCCCGAATATCCAACTCATATAGATTATTATGATCTTCTAAATAGAAACTCATATAACATACATGTATGGATGTGTTGTCAACAAAAGTAGGGTACAACAAGCAAAGAAAAAGAAAACAGAAAAGAAAGAAAAACAGAAAAGAAAGAAAAAACACGCATGACATGCACAGTGTGGTTAACAATTACCATTTTAGGCGAAATGTTTGTTGTCAGAATTTTATTTAACAGTGTTGAGTAGTTGTTGGTTTCGACGCAGTGGAATATTTGGACGCCCATGCATAGAGGAAGTGCTCAACGTCAAGAGAATACGTTCCGCCTCCACTAAGAAAAGTTGTTGATTGGTCATAAATCCGCATTATAAATCCAAAGTCTTCGGTTCGAGCGGCCAAAATAAGGAATAAGATGATTGCATAGTAACTATATAATTTAGATCGTTTTTATTGGAAATGGTCTATAATTGACAACACACAGCTATACACCGTCTATTTATTTCTTAAATTGCACGTCACGGCATGAGCACGGGGAAGTGACGACATGCATGGGTGTGTCTAATGGCGTGGCGACAAGAGTGGGTGTGTCTAGGGGCGTGGCGATGGGGTGGGCGTGTCTCATCATACAACAATGATCAGCATGTTCGGCTTTGAAAATGCCTGACACAACGTCAGTTAGAATTCAGAATCAACTAAAATATTATAATGTCAAAGTTGAATATTTGCCTTCTTTCGCTCATGTGTTTGGAATGAAAAGGCCGCCAGTTAAACAATTCACAACCATATGTAGCGATAATTTGTAAATTTTCGACCAGTTCGACAGTTTAAACTATTAGTTCGACAATTCAAAAAACAATGTGGTTGGGTGCAAATGACATTTCCCAGAGTTAATAGTTCATAATTTTGGTATTCAAGTATTCACAAGGGGGTGCATCTGGCGTGGTTTGGAATTTTAAGTTGAACTTCCACAAGGAGAACCTCTAGCCACGTACCGATGGCATACCATAAGAAAAATCACGCGAGAGTCACAAAATGTAATGGAGCGTCATATCAGATTTGTCATTCGGTCACTACCATGACATGGGTGGCGTGGTGGGGCGTCATCGGGATTGTTATCCAGTCACTACATTGATAGGGGTGGGGCGTGTCTCGGGATTGGTATTCAGTCACTACATTGATAGGGGTGGGGCGTAGATCTTGGAATCATTCTGCTTGATATCAAATTTAATTAATTTAATTATTCAGTTATATGATGTGAGACAAACTGGAAGACAGCACGGCTATTGCTACAATAATGCTAATAATGACCAGTTTTATATAGCGACTAGCAGGTGACCCGACTTCGTCCGGGCTTTGACCTTGAATTGACCATTTTGAAGGTCAAGGTCAGGTCGGAGTAACGATTTGACCCGTCCATAACACTCCCCGGACAAAAGTACCCATAACCAAATTTCGTCGAAATCCGTCCGTTTTTACCAGATTTGACCTTGAATTGACAATTTTGAAGGTCAAGGTCAGGTCGGGGTCACGATTTGACCCATCGACACTCCCCCGACAAAAGTATCCCTAGGTATCGAATTTCGTCGAAATCCGTTAATTGTTTAATTTAATTTGAGTTAATTTTGCCTTTTTAATCAAGATGAATGATGGTACCCGTCCCGTGATGCTACCCGTCCCTAAAAGAGGTACGTTTGTGGGTACCCGTTTCAAGGTGAAGATCACCTCGGGCGGAAAAACTTACCCGATGAAAATCTCCCCGGTTCCTTGGAACCCCTAAATACGAAGACAGACATAAGAATCACACAACACGCTCATATCTGGATACAGACACACTCACGTCTGGCCCCAGACATAAGAATCACACTACACGCATACGCTCTTTGTCAACGACACTGCGGATACGAACGCTCTTTAACTATCAACGCGATTAACCACACAGTGCCAAGGACGGTCATTTTGGTGACTGGGAATGGAGAAGGGTGCTCGGAGCTTCCCCAAAACGGCGGTAAACACTGCCCGTGGAATTTTAACCTTAGATTGGAAGTTTGAGCTCAATGGGTCCAGCCGTTTTCCCGGCCATAGCTAACACATCGACAGATGTCCCAAAATATATATTAGATTAACCAATTACTTGCTCTAACACGCTTGGTACAATATTACCATAGTCATTTGGACAAGCCAACCAATGTGGAAATATGCTGTGAGACAAACTGGAAGACAGACTGGAATGGCTAGTTTGATCAGAACATGCTCTGATACTCATCAGTATGACAAGCTGACTGGTACTCGTTTAACGCATGAGTGATGACGCGGGTTTTGAAACGAGTAATCCGACAATTGCACGTCGCTCAAAGCGGCCAAGCCACTGCTGTGTGGAGACTCAATGACCGGCGGCCCGCTGCGGTGTGTTTACAGCGAATACAAGTCCGACACGCTAACCACCGGACCACGGAGCTCTGTTTGTCCAGGCAAAATGCCTGCAGTCATTTATCTTTTATTGTTTATATTTTCATTTAATGTAAGGCATCGCATCAATTAATATATATTACCACACGAGGATAAAGATTGGTGTCACAATGACGCACCGTCATGATAACAATCGTGGCGTTACCATGGAAATATGATGAAGATAATAATCGCGGCGTTGCAATGGAAATGTGAGAACTATAATTGCGGCGTTACCATGGAAATATAATGATGAGATGATTATCATTGAAACATGACAGTGACCTATGCCTCTGACAAAATATATGAAAGATTGTAGATGACGCCACAAATCGTCAGAGAAACACACACACTAACACTAAACATCCAAGAGGCCAAACTAAATAATGCGGCTGGGAACTTAAAATACGTCAAATAAAACATACCCAGAACTATTAAACGAAAAAGATGTGGGTCATGCCGATTTGAGAATAAAACAGTGATGGTTAAGGTTGGGGTCGGGGCAACCCACCGCTTAGTAAAGCATACGACATTCTCAACGACTCGGCCATTTCCGCTTCGCTCGGAAATATCATCTTCAATAAACAGAAACCACATTCCCAAAATTCTATAATACATTACCTTGGTAATAAGTCGGTAGCATTGACTCGTTGATGCATAGGTGTGAATAGAACATAATTTATTTACGCTGCCGTTTGCAAATTTGCCAAAATTAATGTAAAACTAATAAGATCAACAAAAGACCTGTTGATCTTGTTATCTGAACATTTCTTACGGGATATTTACTCATCAACGATGCTTTAGTATATAAAGGGTTAATCTCATTAAAAAATATACAAACATTATATGTGAGAGATATATATACCGTTTTGACACAAGTACAAATACATATACATGTAAGTAAATAATTACATATAAGGCGCATCCACCCCACATTTGGGGAAAGCAAATTTCATTTGGTAAAAGTTTTATTCATCAAGAAAGTGGATGAATATTGGTCAAACACTCTAATTCACTTTGGGGAACCCTTACAATAACTTTAATAGTGGTGTTTTATACGACCATCTACCAAAATTTTGCAGAAACTGACATCATTTGGCAATTTATAACCGAATTAGGCAAAAATTAGTATTATTTGGCAAAACTAAATTTCGGGCCAGCGCGGACCATGTTGCAGATATGTCTCGTTAACGGGGCCAGGAAAGTACGTCACTAATGTAATCTCTAAATAGTCGTTTCTGAAGTTCAGGAACCGACGTCACTAATGTAATCTCTAAACCGTCGTTTCTGAAGTTCAGGAACCGACGTCTCTAATTTAATCTTTAACTGTCGCTTCACACGTTCAGGGCCAGGAACCTACGTCACTAATAAATAAACAAATCTCTAACCGTTGCTTCATACGTTCAGGCATCTACGTCACAAATGTAATCTCTAACTCCTCGTTCGCACGTTCAGGGCCAGGAACCTGCATCACTAATCTAATCTCTAAACCGTAGCTTCACACGTACAGGAACCTTCGTCAATAATATAATTTCTAAACCGTCGCTTCAGAAGTTCAGGAATCGACGCCACTAATATACTATCTAAACCGTCGCTTCACACGTTCAGGCCCAGGAACCTACGTCACTAATCTATTATCTAAATCCTCGCTTCCCACGTTCAGTGCGAGGAACTTACCTCACAAATCTAATCTCTAAACCGTCGCTTCACACGTTCAGGCACAGGAGCCTACGCCACTAATGTAATATCTAAACCGTCGCTTCACACGTTCAGTGCGAGGAACTTACCTCACTAATCTAATGTCTAAACCGTCGCTTCACACGTTCAGTGCGAGGAACTTACCTCACTAATCTAATGTCTAAACCGTCGCTTCACACGTTCAGTGCGAGGAACTTACCTCACTAATCTAATATCTAAACCGTCGCTCCACACGTTCTGGAACCTGCATCACTAATCTAATCTCTAAACCGTCGCTTCACACGTACAGGAACCTGCGTCACTAATATAATTTCTAAACCGTCGCTTCAGAAGTTCGGGAATCGACGCCATTAATATACTATCTAAACCGTCGCTTCACACGTTCAGGCCCAGGAACCTACGTCACAATCAATTATCTAAATCCTCGCTTCCCACGTTCAGTGCGAGGAACTTACCTCACTAATCTAATATCTAAACCGTCGCTTCACACGTTCAGGGTCCGGAGCCTACGTCACTAATCTAATTATCTAAATCCTCGCTTCCCACGTTCAGTGCGAGGAACCCACCTCACTAATCTAATATCTAAACCGTCGCTTCACACGTTCAGGGTCAGGAGCCTACGTCACTAATCTAATTATCTAAATCCTCGCTTCCCACGTTCAGTGCGAGGAACCCACCTCACTAATCTAATATCTAAACCGTCGCTTCACACGTTCAGGGTCAGGAGCCTACGTCACTAATCTAATATCTAAACTGTCGCTTCACACGTTCAGGGTCAGGAGCCTACGTCACTAATCTAATTATCTAAACCGTCGCTTCACACGTTCAGTGCGAGGAACTTACCTCACTAATCTAATGTCTAAACCGTCGCTTCACACGTTCAGTGAGAGGAACTTACCTCACTAATCTAATATCTAAACCGTCGCTTCACACGTTCTGGAACCTGCATCACTAATCTAATCTCTAAACCGTCGCTTCACACGTTCTGGAACCTGCATCACTAATCTAATCTCTAAACCGTCGCTTCACACGTTCAGTGCGAGGAACTTACCTCACTAATCTAATATCTAAACCGTCGCTTCACACGTTCTGGAACCTGCATCACTAATCTAATCTCTAAACCGTCGCTTCACACGTTCTGGAACCTGCATCACTAATCTAATCTCTAAACCGTCGCTTCACACGTTCAGTGCGAGGAACTTACCTCACTAATCTAATGTCTAAACCGTCGCTTCACACGTTCAGTGCGAGGAACTTACCTCACTAATCTAATATCTAAACCGTCGCTTCACACGTTCTGGAACCTGCATCACTAATCTAATCTCTAAACCGTCGCTTCACACGTTCTGGAACCTGCATCACTAATCTAATCTCTAAACCGTCGCTTCACACGTACAGGAACCTGCGTCACTAATATAATTTCTAAACCGTCGCTTCAGAAGTTCTGGAATCGACGCCATTAATATACTATCTAAACCGTCGCTTCACACGTTCAGGCCCAGGAACCTACGTCACAATCTATTATCTAAATCCTCGCTTCCCACGTTCAGTGCGAGGAACTTACCTCACAAATATAATATCTAAACCGTCGCTTCACACGTTCAGGGCCAGGAGCCTACGCCACTAATCTAATATCTAAACCGTCGCTTCACACGTTCAGGGTCAGGAGCCTACGCCACTAATCTAATATCTAAACCGTCGCTTCACACGTTCAGGGTCAGGAGCCTACGTCACTAATCTAATTATCTAAATCCTCGCTTCCCACGTTCAGTGCGAGGAACCCACCTCACTAATATAATATCTAAACCGTCGCTTCACACGTTCAGTGCGAGGAACTTACCTCACTAATCTAATATCTAAACCGTCGCTTCACACGTTCAGTGCGAGGAACTTACCTCACTAATCTAATATCTAAATCGTCGCTTCACACGTTCAGTGCGAGGAACTTACCTCACTAATCTAATATCTAAACCGTCGCTTCACACGTTCAGGGCCATGCAGGAGCCTACGTCACTAATGTAATCTCTAAACCGCCGATTAACACGTTCGGGAACCTATGTCACTAATGTAGTCTCCATACCGTCACTTCATTCGTTAAGGGCCAGTCGCAAATCTAATCTCTAAACCGTCATTTCAGAAGTTCAGGAACCTACGCCACTAATGTAATCTCTAAACCGTCGCTGCACACGTTCAGGCCAGGATCATGCGTCACTAATCAATTCTCTAAGCCATCGCTTCACGCCCAGGAACCTACATCACTAATCTAATCTCTAAACCGTCGCTTCAGACGTTCATATGGAGGCACTCACGTCACTAACCTAATCTCTAAACCTCGCTCCACACGTTCATGGACAGGCACACACGTCCCTAACCTAATATCTAAACCGTCGCTTCACACGTTCAGTGTGAGGAAACAACCTCACTGATATAATCGCTAAAACATCGCTTCGCACGTTCCTGGCCGGGAACCTACGTCACTAATGTAATCTCTAAACCGTCGCTTCATACGTGGAACTCATGCAGTGGGTGAGCTAGACATTTGTTGCATTAGTTATTCTACTTACGAGTACAAGGGATCTTTTCAATTGAAGAACATCTATTAAAGGTACTCAATCCGATCAGGCCCTCATAAATTACTATTTCTTTGGCTCCGTTACTGAAAGGCTCTATTGATAATATTGTATGTGGCTGCTTGGATTTATTGGAGTCATATATATGCACAATGTGCCAGGTACGAAATACAGGCTGATCTTACGTTTGGAAGTAGATAATGTGGGGATATAGAGAAACTAAACTAAAAAATAAATATAATCTATGTGAAGAATTTTCTATTGAAATTTGATAATAAAGAAACTATCCATAGAAGGTGAGGCATAAGCAGAATGAGGTCCACAGATGGTGAATTTAGTGATGTTAAACCGCATTTCATCACGTCCTAACACCGGGGATTCGATTACAACCAACATGACAGTTATAACACGAAGGTGGAGCATGCTGTGATTGGCAGGAAGAAGCTACCAACGATTGGCTACCTACATGTCACAGCGTGTACTCTACCTCTGTCTGGGATAGATAGAACGAAGACGTACGAGAGCTCCTCCGACGCGAGCGGTTACTCGACATCAGGCGACTGATCTTATAACGGTACCACTTCTTCTTCAGCGCTCCGCGAACCTGAAAAACAAACATTTGTTTGTTTATCATTTATTAATTTTTTTGTTTACAGTTTACATCAAATACATACATATATTTCTTAGGCACGTTAACCCTTTACCCAACAAACCGGCCAAAACCGGCCAAATAAAGCTTCAACAGCCTAAAATATCTTCGGTCTGTCTCAATAGAACCATACAAATATGGATATCATTGGAACCGGCTCCTTGACCACATTGTGATGGTTACAGTTATGCCCAGTGCCAATGCATTCTCTTATATATGCGAGTCGACCATAGAATGCATTGGCCTAAACAAAATATTTTTTTAACACTTTTTACCATTTTTTCTTACATTCTTTAACAATTTTATAATTTTTAATGTGTTAAGCCAATGCATTCTCTTATATATGAGAGACGACCTATGGTCGACTCGCATATATAAGAGAATGCATTGGCACAGGGCCCCTTCTGTTGGGTAAAGGGTTAAAAGATTCTTGTTAGATTACTCACAATACCATTTTATATTAAATAATAGATATGTTGGAATATTCAACTTTACAAAGTGAAGATATGCGGGTTGTAGAATGAAAAACAAACATGGTTGGTGACTTCAGAGAATATACAACGGCATGTGATTTAGTAACCCACCGAGCTGTAAACAAGGGCGTGTTCAAAATACGACATATGAAATGCCTCGCGCCCAGTTGTGACATTTGAGGGAATTCGCCCGTCACCCGTCACTCGAATACTTCGCGCCACTCACGTGTTAAAGGCCCACATAATGTTCGACCCCCAGACCACATTATACACAACATATTCCATATTATACACCATTTGGAATAGGAACCACAAATATATATATATTCCACCAGAATAAGGAACAGCTGTGGCCTAAGAGGGCCCCGTGATAGAGATTCTCAGATTAATTCCAAGACTTCACCCGTTGTGAATCAAGAATACATAGAGTTATTCCTTACATTGAGAATAATATAGTTTACAATACAGTCAGGATCAAAATTAAGCAGAGCACACAACTCTGTACCTCGAAAAAAACTAAAAACATCTTAGAGCACGTTGGTGGATTAAGCATGTCCTATCGCCAGGGTAATACAATGTATAGGGCGTCTTAGAGCACGTTGGTGGATTAAGAGCTATATCAACTAATTAATTGTTATTTGCTGCATCGCTAGAAATCAGCCAGTTTTCACTAATTATATCGAACAGTGACATCGGTTTTGATGAATTTACATGCATCACACACGAAGACTTGGAATTTGTCTGCGAAATCGGAGCTATGAAACTGTTACACCGCTCGTTTTGTGAAGCCTATTTCTATTTATGTTTCCGTCGTCCTGGATCATATGTTCGGCTAGGTTCTAATCACAGTACATATAAATACACTAACGCGGAGGCGGACGAGCCACGAGGAGGATTTGTCAGCCAGAAAGGCGTGGGTTCGAATATTATGGTAAAAATGATGTGTTGGTCAGAAATGCGTGGGTTCGAATGTTACACTGAGGATGACTTGAACAAGATTAAACGAAACATAACTACGCCAACAGCGTGAATCACAGCTGCAGAAATAATACACATATATCTTTTAAAATTCCTATAATTTTATGTATCATGTGTGGTGTACATATGTACATTGTATATACGTATGATTTTATTGACAGCGTGGTGACTTCTTACCTCTCCGTTCAGGAAGCAGTACAAGATAGCGACCAGCGTCCCCTGAAACAAACAAAACGACAAGAAGATGAATTGGAGTAGCCATTTAACCCTTTACCCAACAAACCGGCCAGAAACGGCCAAATAAAGCTGCAACAGCCTAAATTATCTTGGGTCTGTCTCAATAAAACCATACAAATATGGATATCATTGGAACCGGCTCATTGACCACATTGTGAAGGTTACAGTTATGCCCTGTGCCAATGCATTCTCTTATATATGCGAGTCGACCATAGGTCGCCTCGCATATATAAGAGAATGCATTGGCCTTAACAAAATCTTTTTTTAACACTTTTTACCATTTTTTCTTACATTCTTTAACAATTTTATAATTTTTAATGTGTTAAGCCAATGCATTCTCTTATATATGCGAGGCGACCTATGGTCGACGCATATATAAGAGAATGCATTGGCACAGGGCCCTTCTGTTGGGTAAAGGGTTAATTAAAACAAATGTGGCAACCTTATGATGATCGATGTATGTATCTCAGTACCAATAAATCGTCTGCAAATCAAACGCAATGATAGATTGTTCTATGTCTTGTGCCAATTATGAAAACGTGGATGTCGGATATAATAACTTAGAACAGTGTGTACAACCTTGTACCGGCTGCCCGGATTGACAGGTAAAAAACTATATGAGACGTCAACTGACAACCGAGCAGACACCACACCGACAACCGGACTGGCAGGTAAAAACCAGTATGAGGCGTCAACTCAACACAACACCGGCACCCGGACTGGCAGGTAAAAACCAGTATGAGGCGTCAACTGACAACCTGAAGTTGTAAACACACGGCTTTCAGGATAGAAGCAACAAAGGAACACAGGATAGTATGCGTCCATTATTCCGTCGTTATATTGTACACATGATATCAGTATAACATAGGTGTTTGTAAATCATGATGGAAACGGAAAGTAGCTGTAAGACATATTAAAGAAGTGGGGATGTTTTATGGTTCTGGTACCCAAATTGTACAGAACAAATCATGATAAAAGGAGCGGTTTGTAGAAAAATGGAAAAAAAATTGGAACGTACATTCCAAAGTAAAGTTAAATAGCCAACACAGATAATTTTGAACAGTTAAAACAATGTTCCTATATTTAGGAAAGGTCACCGGAGAACGTCATCTGTTGTCAGCACTTGATTTAAATCATTTTCGGAACTTAACTAGCAAGGATGTATGTGTACTAATCAAGCTATGCCCCGGTCGTTGCCGTCGTTTCCGGCTAAAATTACCGACAAACCATGCTTTTTGGGCCGCACCCATTCCTTATGATGATCGATGTATGACGTCATACAATCGCGTTTATCCCAGTACCAGATAAATCGTCTGCAAATCAAACGCAATGATAGATTGGTCGACATGTCACGTGAGACGAACATGGACATGACACGCAATGATAGATTGGTCCACATGCCACGTGAGACGAACAAAGACCGGTGCACTATACTTACACTATGATTAATCTTATTTATCTGAATGGCCGACTTGATTTCGTGACAGATATGGTGGTGAAGTAGCAGCATAATTAGTCTATTAAGTTTACATACTACGATCACAATGCAGTTGAGAGAGTCGTTACGTGCACGTGTTGTTCTGGATAATTCACACACGAATATATGTGACCCGCCATATCAAATCCAGTCGTAAGTCGGGATTTGTTTTACCCTGTGCCAATGCATTCTCTTATATATGCGAGTTGACCATAGGTCGCCTCGCATATATAAGAGAATGCATTGGCCTAACAATGTTTTACAATTTTTAATAATTTGTTTTTGTATTCTTTAACAATTTTATAATTTCACCCATACAGAGCCCCAGACAAACATGAGCAGACGACACTCCTCTATATGCTTCTATATATGTGTGGGGCTCCCTGCAGGGTAATAGTTGTTTTTTTATTTTATGTCCTAAAAATTGTAAGAAACATTTATTTAAAAAAAAATGATAAAAAATTGTTAGGCCAATGCATTCTCTTATATATGCGAGGCGACCTATGGTCGACTCGCATATATAAGAGAATGCATTGGCACAGGGTAAAAAAATCCCGACTTACGACTGGATTTTATATGGCGGGTCACATATAGCGAAAGATACTTAATCTGTTCATCATAAGATAGCGATTGATACTCAAATGCAGAAACAAGTAACACACGAGGTTAGGATTACATATCGAAATAATTATCCTGAGTTAATAGGAAGGGTGATAAATCTAAATAGAACTTACTTTGACGAAATAACAGAAATTTGTATGAATGAATTTACAACACCACAATTGATTAACTTTGATCAAATATAAGTATAATTATCCTATGGTGTGGGTACTTCAATTCGTTATGGCGACTGAATGTTTCTGTTGTCTGTATCTATATCTTCTCAGCATTGATGAAGGTTAGGAGAACGCTCTTTAAAATCACTTCTTCAACATCTTAGACTCAATCCTAACCTGTTATTGCGATTTAATATCGACAACTATCTAATCGTGGACCCCGATTGAGTATCTTTGGCTATCTAATCGTGTGCGTATTGGTTGGTTGTACATATACCATTGTTATCCTCCTCCCTATTTTACACTCTTCTGATTGGCCCATGTGCTGTCAAGTGCCGGGTGACAAATCACACTGTCGCCCGCTGACCCGGGAGATATTGTTTTTGTCGCCCGCCTGATGTTATATTGCAAGAATATCTCCAAACACACACTTCAGTAACTCATCTACTTCGCATCACTACAACGTACTAAAAAATCATAGATCGTATATACCCTACGGATTCACAAAACACACCAGTTGTGGTGTTTGCTAATTTGCATATATTTAGTGAACACTAATATTCTTAAGTTTTAAGTTGATACTTTTATCGGACAAGCGTTATTATTTACTTTTTACATCGCAACATCTGGTTGATTCAATTTGTTCATGTCGACATTATGATGCAATATTGAAAGAGAGGATCCCTTTAGGTTGGTTGGTTATAAATGTTCGCTGGTAGAAAACGTAATGCATACGTTTGTCGCGAATGAATGGTTCTGTACGCTTATCTTCCGCGATGTCTGCAATGTGATCATAGAAGTATTTTATGTGAGAATCGCCATGAGCACTGACACATATGAATGTACATTAATGAAATTGACAACTTCCCAATAGCTTTCGGGGAAGACCGTTATGAAATGAACATCGCGAGTAAATTGCGCGCACAAGACGACATTGAATATGCCTAGCAGAATACGAGAACATACCTATCTGGTTTATTGGTTTACATTGCATGGACCGATATTGACGATTTGACCACCAAAATGATCGTAAATAAACGCGGATTATCAAACGCTTAAAAGCTTGACTATCGTTTACGGAACCTATGGGACGATAAGTAGTTACTGAAAATATACATAATCGGGAAAGAAAGCACTCATGACTCAGTGCAACATCGTGCATGTGGATGGCAAGGATATTTTCTGTGGTATAATCGGATAACAAAACAGTTGTTGCCCTTCTTCTCGGGAGACATTGAGATTTGTCACCCGTTCGAGAACGGAATGTCTCCCTCGGAGCTTCGCTCCTTGGGAGACATTCCGTTCTCGAGCGGGTGACAAATCTCAATGTCTCCCTCGACAACGGGCGACAACTGTATAATGTCAGTCAGCGGATTGTTGACTTGTGCAATGGAGACCAAATATTGGTAGTATTAAATTTTACCAATGTTGATTATTCCAAGATGAGTACTTTGTGTAGTTTCTACAAACCATATAGAATATGACCAAACTGAAATGTAAACAATACTCATATTTAAGAAATGTACAGACATTCACATCCATTTCATTCATTTCTTCGTCGTTTTGAACTGTCGGATAACAACATGCATACAAACAACTGACCAGTTTCGGACTATCTAATCATGGACATAACATCACTTCACTGTCACGGACTATAATCATAATTAAACATCTGTACAACTACAAGTGATTATCAAAAATAGCATTCTTTATAATTTTTAAGATAATGGAACCATCATAGCCGTACGGACCCCCGAATGTTTGGAGGGGGGGGGGGGGGGGGGGTACGAGCCCCCGAATGTTTGGAGGGGGCTGGGCTGAGACTTTATACCCGAATTTGTTTACATGGTAGCAACGACCAGATGGGCGTTTATACCATAGGCGCAGGTGAATGACGTCATATTTTTTTTCTGTATCCATCAATAATTTTTCAAAAATCGCGGGTATGGATTTTGGAGAAATTGTCACGTGACTTCCGGTTAGCAACCGTGAGGAGATTGCAAAAAAAAACAAACAAAGCGGAATTGGGAATGAAGCATTGCGATAAAAATAAAAGTAACTGCTTCACAACTTACGAAGAATTCACATTTGATTTAGGACATTTAGGTCTATTTAATTTCACTTAGACCAATTTCGTTGGCTAGCTTAATGAAAACGAAAAATAAAGAAGTCATGACGAGAATCCAGACACGATTTTACAATCCACGACATGTCGATCTTGTCAGGTTGGCATGTCGTCTCCGCCGTGACCACTGCATGATGTTACATAAATTATTCTTAGCGTTATGTCACCGGAAAAAGGGAAATTTGAGACACATCATGTGTGGTTGCTCCACTACGTGTCACGTACGATTCATATTATATTTATGGTTCCGAACGATTGATACTTAACGGAAATCCGTTGAAACAAGGATCTAAGTTACTTGGTGAACACATTGTGTGAGTCGGTGTGATGCTACTCACACGAAACCACATTATATACATAACACATTGTGTCAGTCGGTGTGGTGCTACTCAGTCGATGTGATGCTACTCAGTCGGTGTGATGCTACTCACATGAAACCACATTATATACAGAACACATTGTCTCAGTCGGTGTGATACTACTCACATGAAACCACATTATATACAGAACACATTGTGTCAGTCGGTGTGGTGCTACTCATAAGAAATCACATTATATCCAGAACACATTGTGTCAGTCGGTGTGATGCTACTCACATGACACCACATTATATCCAGAACACATTGTGTCAGTCGGTGTGATGCTACTCATACGAAACCACATTATATACAGAACGCATTGTGTCAGTTGGTGTGATGATACTCACATGAAACCACATTATATACAGAACACATTGTGTCAGTCGGTGTGATGCTACTCACATGAGCCACATTATATCCAGTCTGTGTGATGCTACTCATAAGAAACCACATTATTACAGTACACATTGTGTCAGTCGGTGTGATACTACTCACATGAAACCACATTATATCCAGTCTGTGTGATGCTGCTCATAAGAAACCACATTATATACAGAACACATTGTGTCAGTCGGTGTGATGCTACTCATACGAAACCACATTATATACAGAACACATTGTGTCAGTCGGTGTGATGCTACTCACATGACACCACATTATATACAGAACACACTGTGTCAGTCGGTGTGATGCTACGCACATGAAACCACATTATATACAGAACACATTGTGTCAGTCGGTGTGATGCTACTCACATGAAACCACATTATATACAGAACACATTGTGTCAGTCGGTGTAATGCTACTCACATGAAACCACATTATATCCAGAACACACTGTGTCAGTCGGTGTGATGCTACTCACACGAAACCACATTATATACAGAACACACCGTGTCAGTCGGTGTGATGCTACTCACATGAAACCACATTATATACAGAACACATTGTGTCAGTCGGTGTGATGCTACCATAAGAAACCACATTATATCCAGAACACATTGTGTCAGTCGGTGTGATGCTACTCATAAGAAACCACATTATATACATAACACACTGTGTCAGTCGGTGTGATACTACTCACACGAAACCACATTATATACAGAACACATTGTGTCAGTCGGTGTGATGCTACTCACATGAAACCACATTATATACATAACACATTGTGTCAGTCGGTGTGATGCTACTCATAAGAAACCACATTATATACATAACACACTGTGTCAGTCGGTGTGATGCTACTCACACGAAACCACATTATATACATAACACATTGTGTCAGTCGGTGTGATGCTACTCATAAGAAACCACATTATATACATAACACACTGTGTCAGTCGGTGTGATGCTACTCACACGAAACCACATTATATACAGAACACATTGTGTCAGTCGGTGTGATGCTACTCATAAGAAACCACATTATATACATAACACACTGTGTCAGTCGGTGTGATGCTACTCACACGAAACCACATTATATACAGAACACATTGTGTCACTCGGTGTGATGCTACTCACATGAATCCACATTATACCCAGAACACACTGTGTCAGTCGGTGTGATGCTACTCACACGAAACCACATTATATACAGAACACACTGTGTCAGTCGGTGTGATGCTACTCACATGAAACCACATTATATACAGAACACATTGTGTCAGTCGGTGTGATGCTACTCATAAGAAACCACATTATATACATAACACACTGTGTCAGTCGGTGTGATGCTACTCACACGAAACCACATTATATACAGAACACATTGTGTCAGTCGGTGTGATGCTACTCACATGAAACCACATTATATACATAACACATTGTGTCAGTCGGTGTGATGCTACTCACATGAAACCACATTATATCCAGAACACACTGTGTCAGTCGGTGTGATGCTACTCACACGAAACCACATTATATACAGAACACACTGTGTCAGTCGGTGTGATGCTACTCACATGAAACCACATTATATACAGAACACATTGTGTCAGTCGGTGTGATGCTACCCATAAGAAACCACATTATATCCAAAACCTGAATTATCTAGTCCGGTTAGAAGTCGGAGAGCGAACCGATAAAACGCTTTCTGACAGAAGGTCTTCTGTGTCAGTGAATTTTGTGTTTGATTTCGTGACGACATAACATTTTTCAATCCATGGGTATGATTAATCATGACACCATAACTTGATTAACCCTTTACCCAACAAACCGGCCAAAAACGGCCAAATAAAGCTGCAACAGCCTAAATTATCTTGGGTCTGTCTCAATAAAACCATACAAATATGGATATCATTGGAACCGGCTCATTGACCACATTGTGATGGTTACAGTTATGCCCTGTGCCAATGCATATGGTCGACTCGCATATATAAGAGAATGCATTGGCCTAAACAAAATCTTTTTTTAACACTTTTTACCATTTTTTCTTACATTCTTTAACAATTTTATAATTTTTAATGTGTTAAGCCAATGCATTCTCTTATATATATGCGAGGCGACCTATGGTCGACTCGCATATATAAGAGAATGCATTGGCACAGGGCCGTTCTGTTGGGTAAAGGGTTAAAATAAGTCTTGGCTAATAATAACTTAACTAAGCATCGACCTAAACTATCAAATGGAGTGTTTCTCTTATTCGAAGCTGCTGTTTGTTGGATGATGAATGCATGGTACGAAATAGAACTAAACAAAAAGAAATGATAGATACACTGTTATGACCCCTCTGTTAGCTCGTGCCCTAATATATTTGTGGGCGTAATTTGATATCACAGGTTCGGACAATCTTTGGTCAATGAATAGCTAATCACTCGAATGTCTTGTATAATCCGTAGTTATGAATCATCTTGTTTGTGAATGAATGAATGGTGCTTTAATATATAATCCTTTAATATATAATCCTTCCTCGTAATGAATGTATCGAATGTCCCATATCCAACATGTATGGTTTAGTTTGAAAGTCTCGTATCCTTATGATTATCCATAGTTAGTCCATGTGAATGTCCTAACATTTTCTATTTTGTTAGCTCATGAGTGGCCGCAGAGTGTGTTGTTTCTGCTAAGTATTGCTCCACTGGCTCATGACCCGAAGAAAGTCTCTTATATATTGACTTTTTGTTCTCACAGTCAACTAACACAGATTTTTGCAAAGCGGGTCAGATCTTATCTACCAAATCTCACACAGGCTCATATTTTAGATGCCAGAACATACTCCCCTCGGAAATCGATTAATAATTGATTGATTTTCCATGATTGTATAAAGAAAGAAAGAAGTTAGTGGGCAGAAAAAGCAAGAATATAATTCCTATATCTACAACTCTTAACAACTACAACTTCTAGACGAAAATAAATCTCCAATAATACTCAGTAATCTAATTCTACAAATATAAATGACAATTGTGCCATGTAACAACTATACAACAGGTGATGAAATTTCATTAGGTGATTCTAAAACTCTCAATCGCTGAACCGGCCGCCTTAAGGGACCACGTGCCGTCTCTACCATGACGGAACGGACGAGTCCATCCTGGCGTCCAGGGTAAACCTCAATGACTCTGCCTAATCTCCAGTCTAATTTTTTCATATTGTCATCACAGACCAGAACAACATCATCAACTTTGATATTGCGTTGTAGTTCTGTCCATTTGCACATTTTGTTTAATTCGAGGAGATATTCTTTACTCCATCGATTCCAAAATTGTTTGGCCAATCTCTGGCGATAAGCCCATCTTTTTCCCAATGCTGTTTGTTTGAGTGCTCTATCAGCTTCGGGCAAACATTGCAAATGGCGACCAATAACTAAGTGACCTGGGGTGAGAGGCAGTGGGTCCTCTTTATCAGCCGAGACATCTGTTAGAGGTCTGGAGTTTATCTGAGCTTCAATATCTGTCAGAAGCGTTTGCATTTCAAGAAAGGTTAACCTGGCCTTACCAAGTATCTTTTTTAATGGTGATTTTACCGATCTGAAGAGTCTCTCATAAAATCCTCCATGCCATGGAGCCTTTTCCGTGATAAATTTCCACTGTATTCCTTTCCCATGCAAATAACTGTCTATAAGTTTCTTCTGTTTAGTATCATTATACATCTTGGACAGAACATCTCCTGCCTTTTTGAAAGATAGGGCGTTATCAGAGTAAATAAGACTACAATTGCCTCTACGATTCATCATTCTCTCAAGACCTTTGAGAAATTGTGATGCTGTCATATCTTCTACCAACTCCAAATGGATTGCTCGAGTTACCATACAGGTAAATAGAAGTATGTAAGCTTTGGCATCATTAGACTGAGTCGTCTTCGTATACAAAGGTCCTGCATAATCCGTACCGATTTGACAAAATGGCACTGAAGGGTTAACTCTCTCCTTTGGCAACGGAGCCATTTTTTGTTTGGCTAACTCAACGTTCTTACACATCAGACAAGAATGTAAAATTCTTCGGACTTCTTGACGTCCGCGAAGGCTCCAATACCTTTGTCTCAAGTGTGCCAGTGTCTGTGATGATCCAGCATGAGAATTGGATGTATGAAATTTCATTACCAACATTTCTACTAGCTTATTGCCATGTGGCAAAATTATTGGGTGTTTGACTTCTTCAGGTAGAAGACAATTCTGCAGTCTGCCCCCAACTACTAATAATGCTCGTTCAGTATCCCACTGGGGATCTAATGTCTTTAATTTGCTTTCTGCAGGTACAGGATTACCTGATTTTAGTGCCTCTATTTCTACTGGAAAGGCATCTAATTGTACCTTGTGTAACCAGAATTTTATTTCTTGTTCTCTGAGAGATAAAACATCACATGTTGTACCGCTCCCCTCTTTGCGACATCGGAATTTCACCAGCCAGCCTCGTACTTGAGAAAACACAGCAATAAATTTGTCAAATTCATGATATCTCTCAAGATATTCGGTCAGTGGGTCTTTCTCACTTGTGATGGTGTTAACCAGGTCAAATCGTTTTAGCTTGTTAGATTTGTTTCGCAACTTTCTATCAGCTGATTTTTTATCAGTTTGAGAGATCTGGCCTGTATCCTGTTCCCAATCTCCTCTGGCTGTTCTCAAAACTTCCGGGCCATCCCACCACAGTGCTGATTGAATCAATGTGTTGGCACTACATGCACGGGAACATATGTCTGCAGGATTTAATCTGCCCATTATGAAACGCCATGAGGTGGGATCCACTAAAAGAGACCCGATTCGCCACAAACACCTGCCACAAATTAGCGGGGTGACTGATCCACTCCAGTACAATTCTACTGTCGGTATAACAATAAATTGATTCTATTGGAAGATCGATTTCTGTCTTCACATATTTCATAAGTCTGGCTGTAATCAAACTGGCCATTAACTCAAGTTCCGGGATAGTTCTCCTATCCTTTATAGGTGCGACCCTAGTCTTAGAGCACACATTAGTGACATGAATCTCTCCCGTTTGTAAGTCTTCTACTCTCATATATATGACAGCTCCATAACTGAGCTCACATGCATCCCCAAATGCATGAAGTGTGCAAATCACGGGTCCAAAATGAGTTGGTACAAAACATCTGTCTATTTTAATCTCGTCCAGAAGTGGAATTTCATTTTTCCAGCTCTTCCATTCTTCAGCCATTTTGTCAGGCAATTTCTCGTCCCAGTCGGAAACCAGTGTCCACGATTTTTGAAAGATTTGTTTGGCCTTAAGAGTGAAAGGTGCCAGTAATCCCATCGGATCGAAGACTCGATTTAGCTGACGCAAAACTGTTCTTTTTGTCTCTACCCCAACATTCTCCATAGTGGCGCAAAACGAAAACATCAGTTTGTCTTCTATCGGGAGGAATTTAACCCCTAACGCCTTTGTTGAGTACTCCGATGTCTCTGAAAAGATTATTTGTCGGTCCTTTGCCAAATCATCTTCATTCAACAACCTCAAAGCTTCTGCGTTGCTGGAAATAAACTTCCTTAAAGGAAATCCGCCACTATTCAACAGATCTTTCATGTCGACAGCTAATTTGGCTGCTTCTTCTGCTGTATCACAGCCGGTTAAGACATCGTCTACAAAGATGTTTTTTGATATCTCGGACGCAGCAAGAGGGTAAACCTCGCGCTTGCTATTGACATGATTTTGTATGGTCTGTATTGCGATGAAGGGACTACAATTCAAGCCAAATGTGACGGTGCTGAGTTTGTATATCTCAGGTGAAATATCAGTTTTTAAGTCTCGCCACAGGAATCTCTGCATATCCTGTTCCTCCTCTCTGATGTTAATCTGTAAAAACATCTTCTCAATATCTGCGACCAGCACGACCTTGTGTCGTCGGAATCGTATCAATATTCCTAGTAAGTCTGGCTGCAGAGCTGGTCCAGGTAACAAGCACTCATTTAATGAGTAGCCATCTGGTCCTACTGCCGATCCATCAAAGACAATTCTGAGCTTTGTCGTAGTCTTGTCTTCTCGAAGCACGGGGTGATGAGGGAGATACCATTTGATTCCTCGGCCCTTTTCTTCGTTTTCTTCAATTTTCACTGCTCTTCCCTTTTCTATCATCTCCGTTATCTGACTCCTATACTCTTCTCTGAGTGTCGGATTCTTCATCAATTTTCTCTCCAGCGACACCAATCTCTGTGTTGCATTATATTTGTTTGATGTAATTATTTTTGACATTACATCTGAATTCTCGATTAACCCCGTGACGTAACGGTTCTTTGTCTCATCATATCTTGTCTTTTCCACATACTGGCGTAGAGCTTCAATGTCAATTTGTCGTTGCTGCTTGGTTTCATCTGGTTTTATTCCAAGACTTTCAAGCTCCCAGTGTCGCTCTGCTATCTGCCTTTCATCTGACATCTCTATGGAGACTCCATTGATGGTATATGCTGGGTCCAACTGTGTTGATGTCATATCATCATAACAACCGGAGAGTACCCAGCCCATATGTGTTTTATGTGCTGTGGGGCTACCTCGAGGTCCCTGGATCTTCTGACCAAGGAAAATGTTATTGCAAGCATTTACCCCCAACAGAATGTCGATATCTGCTGATGATCTGGGGTATGTGTCAGCCAACTGTAAATTTCTCAGATGAGTCATCCTGTTGAAGTTGACATCCACCTCGCTCAACTCGGCACTCGGATTCTCGATTACAAATGCTTGGATCTCGAATGTTTCTCCCTGCCAATCTGGTATGGCTGATGAGATATTAAACTGAACTTCTTGTGTATCAAGTTCCATAATGTCGCCACCCGCCAAGGTAAACCTCCCGTGGACATTTCGACCAGTCAGGCCTAACTTCTTAGCCATTTTCTTTGATATAAAGTTCGTACCACTCCCCGAATCGAACAGTAGGCGTGCCTGTAATATGGCGTCCCTGGACTCCACCTTGGCTGTCGCACTCTGCATCAGAACTTTTCTCGTAGTATCTGATAATGTGATTAACCCAGCTGTGGTCTGGATATTGTCCTTTCCACGGTCTGAAGGTCTATTCTTCTCAAAATCTTTCCGAGGATATTCTTGTGAATTTCCGCGGTTCTCGATATGCAGGATTGTATGGTGTTTTCTCGGACATTTCCTGCATGGCCCTTGATCGCATGATGAAACAAAATGTGACTGTAAACAGTTGAAACATGCTTTTGCATCCTTTACCTTCTGAGTTCGCTCAGCCACTGTCATATTGTTCAATGAGAAACATTTTGCTGGGTCGTGTGTCGCTTTCTTCTGGCAAAATATGCATTTCTTCTCATTACTTTGTCGGGTTCCATAGGTTTCTTCCTTAGTAATATTTAACGCATATCCGCTTGGTTTACTGTACTCATTTTGATATCCCCTTTTGTATTCTGGTTTCTTCTCCCTTTTTATCTCTGTATTTTCATCACCAGTTCGCCTACCAACTTGCACAGCTTCTTTGAGTTTGGTGAGAAGTTCGCCAAAGGTAATAGGTAATTCATGTGTTGAATATTCTGAATGCTCTGAATCGTCGTCTGCTGTACTGTGTCTGTTTCTTTCTCGTTTTATGTGCTCACCATCCCAGCGTCGTAATAACCCTTTTGGAATCTTAGGTCGTACGAGAACTGTGAATATCCAACTGCTTCTCACAAAATTACTGTCATTGCATGTTTTCCTTAATAAATAGTTCCAACTTGCTTGGAGTTTCGATAACAGTGGTTCCAATTCTCTGTTACTCGTGTTGGTGGCCGGCCTGATATTAGCTATGTCCAATATAGCTTCTTGTAACAACAGCATAACATCTCCGTATTTGGTTTCTAAGACATTTAAGATTTCTTCCTAAGTAGGCGTTTTTAAAGAAAGTGCCATTTTGAGCGGTTCACCTTCGAGGACACTGTAAATATAATGGGTCTTCTCAGCCTCTGTATACACAGATTTGTCTATCTCTGACATTACTAATTCTTTCCAGGTGTCCCACATCTCCGTCTGACCTCGGAATTTGGGGATCAGGATTTCTCGTTTTCGTTGATTGATTTTATCAACCGTGGAAATCAACTGTTCGGGCGAAATTCCCGAGTTTATGCTTTTAAACGCATCCACTAATGACTGTGTCATTTCTCGAGCAGTTATCTCGGATTTACTGCTACCTGTATCTGAGTGTTCGCCTGCATCTCTGTCATGAGTCCATTTGTCATGTATCAATTGGACTTTCGTCTGCAGTGATGTAAATTTATCTCTATATTGTGTTTCATTTTCCTCCTCTTTCATTCTAGTATTATCGTCCATGGACTTGAGGCGATCCTCGTTATCAGTGTGAAAATCAATCGCATCTATGCTTGTCTTCTGAAACAAATGCGATATCACCAAACTCGAATCAAGGTACGTGTACCTCAAAATTTTTAATAACTCAAATAAAGATAACTCAAATATCTCTATAAACACGAATCAAGGTAAACTCATTTATCTCGATAAGATTAAATCAAAGTAATTCAAATAGCTCGATATAACATACAAATATCTTGTTTGTTACCTGTTTATTAGGAATTAATACCTGTCTCCAGGACTCAAACTCAATTACTCGAAACTCAAGTTGATTACTCGATACTCGAAACTCAAACTGATTACTCGATACTCAAAACTCAAACTGATTGCTCGATACTCGAAACTCAAATTGAAATCATGACATCTAACTCAAACTTTTATGAATTCAATACATAAAATCTCAAACACCATTCTCATCAATGATCAAAGTCTGATGTAAACAAATTTATCTCAATTGTGACAGATTTGTATATCTATAATCTCATCTCATTCTCACAAATCTCATAAATCCAAAGACTGAATCCGGTTCGAGGGACCATTTTGTTAGCTCGTGCCCTAATATATTTGTGGGCGTAATTTGATATCACAGGTTCGGACAATCTTTGGTCAATGAATAGCTAATCACTCGAATGTCTTGTATAATCCGTAGTTATGAATCATCTTGTTTGTGAATGAATGAATGGTGCTTTAATATATAATCCTTTAATATATAATCCTTCCTCGTAATGAATGTATCGAATGTCCCATATCCAACATGTATGGTTTAGTTTGAAAGTCTCGTATCCTTATGATTATCCATAGTTAGTCCATGTGAATGTCCTAACATTTTCTATTTTGTTAGCTCATGAGTGGCCGCAGAGTGTGTTGTTTCTGCTAAGTATTGCTCCACTGGCTCATGACCCGAAGAAAGTCTCTTATATATTGACTTTTTGTTCTCACAGTCAACTAACACAGATTTTTGCAAAGCGGGTCAGATCTTATCTACCAAATCTCACACAGGCTCATATTTTAGATGCCAGAACATACTCCCCTCGGAAATCGATTAATAATTGATTGATTTTCCATGATTGTATAAAGAAAGAAAGAAGTTAGTGGGCAGAAAAAGCAAGAATATAATTCCTATATCTACAACTCTTAACAACTACAACTTCTAGACGAAAATAAATCTCCAATAATACTCAGTAATCTAATTCTACAAATATAAATGACAATTGTGCCATGTAACAACTATACAACAGGTGATGAAATTTCATTAGGTGATTCTAAAACTCTCAATCGCTGAACCGGCCGCCTTAAGGGACAACGTGCCGTCTTTACCATGACGGAACGGACGAGTCCATCCTGGCGTCCAGGGTAAACCTCAATGACTCTGCCTAATCTCCAGTCTAATTTTTTCATATTGTCATCACAGACCAGAACAACATCATCAACTTTGATATTGCGTTGTAGTTCTGTCCATTTGCACATTTTGTTTAATTCGAGGAGATATTCTTTACTCCATCGATTCCAAAATTGTTTGGCCAATCTCTGGCGATAAGCCCATCTTTTTCCCAATGCTGTTTGTTTGAGTGCTCTATCAGCTTCGGGCAAACATTGCAAATGGCGACCAATAACTAAGTGACCTGGGGTGAGAGGCAGTGGGTCCTCTTTATCAGCCGAGACATCTGTTAGAGGTCTGGAGTTTATCTGAGCTTCAATATCTGTCAGAAGCGTTTGCATTTCAAGAAAGGTTAACCTGGCCTTACCAAGTATCTTTTTTAATGGTGATTTTACCGATCTGAAGAGTCTCTCATAAAATCCTCCATGCCATGGAGCCTTTTCCGTGATAAATTTCCACTGTATTCCTTTCCCATGCAAATAACTGTCTATAAGTTTCTTCTGTTTAGTATCATTATACATCTTGGACAGAACACCCTCACCCACAGGAGTTAAAATGGGTGAAATCAATACGAGACCATCAGTCAACTTATCGATGACAATAAGCGTTCAAAAGCGTTTCGCCCTGTAAATCCTCGACAATTAACTGATATTATGCAACATCAATCCCATGATAGGGAACTGAATTAGCATTCAAGTAATCTAAATATTGCTACGAAGGAGCGATTGGGTCGTCATCGTTTAATAGAAATGCTTACATAGTGATGCGCGATCGCACCGTTTTCACACAAAAAAAAACAAAAAAACAAAAAAAAAACAGGAAAGTGTGGATTGGTTTCTTGGAATATAACTATACTAGGTGAATTCATAATATATCTGACCTGTATATTATAACTTACTTGCGACGAATGTAGTACGGCGTTGGTGAGGTGGTATGCTTCTAACAGCCTGATCTGTATATTATAACTTACTTGCGACGAATGTAGTACGGCGTTGGTGAGGTGGTATGCTTCTAACAGCCTGACATGTATATTATAACTTACTTGCGACGAATGTAGCACAGCGTTGGTGAGGTGGTATGCTTCTAACAGCCTGACCTGTATATTATAACTTACTTGCGACGAATGTAACACAGCGTTGGTGAGATGGTAAGCTTCTAACAGTGGACCTTTCTGTTCAGGTTTGAAGACAAATAACACGTTTGTCAGGCCCAAGAGTGGCAGTAAAACCACAGTTGCCTTAGCCGCTTTCCTGTCAACAGAAATGAATAGAGTAAGTGGACCTATCGGGACTAGTGGCCAGTTCCATGGGTGGTAGACTGGTACCAGGGTCGTAGCATATTTTTCTATTTTTTGTCAACATTTGGGTCTGAAATGGTCATCAGAAGTTTTCCAACCTTAGTGAGATGTCAGATTGTAAATTTCCAACAGTTGGAAAGCTTGAAGCTCCAAGCCAATGTGGCAGGGGGGGGGGGGGGGCGGGCTGTAAATGGAATTCTACAATCCTGGGAGTTTGTTCTTGTTCAAGTTGGAGAGGGGGGGGGGGTGGAGTTGGAAATTTGGTGGACATCCACAATGGGAACCCATTTAAACACGTCCATGACTAGTAGTGAAACCATCCGTGAAAATAACCCTTGCTTTTTTGAGGCAGTGAGACCACAGTGGTATTTTGGGCATATGACTTTTTAGCTGTATCCACAGTCAACGCCACGATGCACTTGTACCAAGCATGGTATCACACTATGTAATCAAGTAACGGCGGGGAAGCATTTACGTCGGCGCGAATCGATGTCCAACGGCGGTGGTCGAGTTACAACGGCGTTGGGTTGCAATTGATTTATTGTATGTCAGTACCACTAAACACCGTGGCGAACAAGAGTTACGTAATGAAACCGTACTTGACATTGCCGATTAGTAAAATTATTAAGCTGTCATTCACGAATAGGCACAGTATATTGACAAATGTAGAGATTTTCCCTTGGCGTGGTGATGTTTATAAAATATAACATCTATTTTTAACAAATGTGTGTCGCAGATTGTTAATATATGGTTGGTTGTGTTGTTCAGGGTTAATTTGAGGCAAAAATCTGCATAGAACATAAGGAACCTGACGAAATTCTGTTATTTTAAAACAATATATTTTGTAAAATATAGAGATCCGGGGGGGGGGGGCTGGGAACACCACATAATACAAGGGTAAACCTGTCTTCGGTAACATGGACAGAGGTGATCATTATCTAGGTACACATTCCGAAGCGCCACTTGGACAATTCCATAGTCAGTAAAATTAAAAACAGGAGCATAATAGAGGTATGCCTGGTGTTTTGAAATTTGGAAAATATAGGTATACCTATGACAGAGTATGCGTACCAGTATCGTAGAATCACGCACTATCATAAATGAACTAGTTATACGTAGAGTATTAAAATATTCTTTAGTTTCATGATTGTCCCATACCGGTAGTTTCAGTAAAAGATGGGAGCGTGGTACATAGTTAGGTGTTACAATTTTAGAAATTAGGAACGTAAGCATAGGCCGCGAGTTTTCGAAAGGGTTAATTTTGAAATTTATAGTTATGTACATGAGTAAGCAGTTGTAGAATGTAAGTGTAGGTGTAAGTCTGAAGTAAAATGCAAAATTTCACTGGAATCGTCGTCAGTTATGTACCTGGTGATGGAGTGTTTAAACAACAGACCATCGCTTTTCGACACTTTTTCAAAGATCGCATAAAACGGCTGCGATCAGTATGCAACGGCGTTTACCGATCAACAACGGTGGTGAACGAGCGACATATTATTGTATATTTCAGATAACTTTTGACATTTGACCGGACCTGCTAATTGACCAAAATCTACGTAAATATAGGTATATGTTATTATTATCGATTATATATATACTTTTCATCGTAACTGCACGTTCAGATGGTGTTTCGTGGACCGCGTGTTCAGTTAAGACGGGCCTCACTGGAATGCACTGCCGATAGGGTCGGACGACAGAAGTATCTGTTCACTTCACAACATCAAGTTGAAGCTGAAAACCTATTTATTCGTCGAACATTTTGGTGCTGAAGTGGCAAAGTAATACCTGAAATAATCCCCCTTTTATCGCATTTGTTACTGCATCAAACTCGGTGTTAATCTTCAGTCTGCTACATTTTAATCGGAACCATTTTATAATTTTACGTTGATAATGTCATGTAGATAGTGATTTTTTATCATTTGATCTTACTCATTTTAATTGTCAATTGTATGACTCTCTTGTTGAGACACGCGCTATTAATTTAGATTGTGTTGCTGGCATATTGCTTTACCATACATGTACTTCATTTTGTATTATAATTGTATAGGTGTTTTAGAGCAGGTCCATTGATTTACGCTATATAAAATCAGTTAATATTAGTAATATCTTAAGACATCTCACCTTAATTGTGCCGTTTCCACAGAGTAGTTGGCCCTGAGTTTCATAACTAGCACTCGGATTATATTCACCAGGAAAATGAAATTCACCTGGAGAAGAAGAACATATGGCTATTATTAAATATGCATAATCCAATTAAGCGCCCCTCAATTACTATTTATTTGGATTCGGGGGTAAATAATATTTGATTCGAGTCGAGGAACCCACCTATCAAAGCTCAGAGTTATTAGATATCGATTTTTGACATCTATTATTTTTCACCATCGATAGTTAATAGTGGCCCAGTAAACAGTCGACGAGCCGATGGTCTCGGACCAAATTTTGAATGAAGATGGATAACTCTAAAATCAAGAGGCTTTCTCTTGGTAATAAGCCCAATTCTAGTCGAACAGCATGTTGATAAATTACACATTTCCGGAAATTTTATACTATAGTTGGCAGTGGTTAGCATTATTTTTCGGCAATTAATCGATTCTGATAGCTAAAGCGGCATTTCTAAAAATGTTGTTGGAATCTGATTATACGGGGACCATCGAATCGGATTGAGTAGCTATAAATGCCTAAATAATATCCATGACCCATGATATCTACAATAATGACTCAGACAAAAACAAAATAAAACATTGAAGGTCTAGTAATACGCCATTAATATAGCTAAACGATTGACCCTCATTTATTCAATCATTACAATATATGATCACACGGGTCAATGTACAAAGTCATAACTGGAGTTTCTCAGTGACTCTTATAGTATTCCAATTGCGACACACACGATAGGAATATGATATACTCTGAAACCCCCGCCGCTCCACTTCCACCCCTGAACATCACCATTATTTTTGTTGTTGCAGCTGCATACTATTATAAATATAACATGATTGTTATTATATATTACCATAAGAATTCATATCTGTAATTCTAATAAATAAATAAGTTGTGTCTATGAAACATATACATTTTCGAAAAATATAATAATGCTTGCGCTGGTGTTTATAAAACGACGTGGATAACCGTATTGATTATAGTCGATTTTCAACAACTAATATAACCAGTATTAAAAATATTTCGCAATAAATATGTTTTTGAATGTTTGATACACATAATGGCTTTTCCTGGATATATATAATTATGTTCAGATTATCAGAACACCACGAAAAAGACAAGTTAAAAAATATAATGGTACTTTTTGTTAACAGCACCACAGTAATTCAGCAGGACCAACCGCATCATAGAACATTAGCAGGACCACTTGACCAGGGGTTGAAACAGTCATACCACACATTACCTGTCTACACTTACCACTAAGGCTACGATTACTGGTCCTATAAGAATCCACACCAGGCGCGAATCTGAATAGTTCTGCCAACAAGACGAAGGCGCAAAGTATACTTCCATTAAAACGACCCACAGTATCGCCAGAAGGAAGGGTACACCTAAAATAAACGAGAACACATCAGAACGACCCACTGTATCGTCAGAAGGCATGGTATACCTAAAATAAACGAGAAAACAGTTGACATCGTCAGCCGGAATTACACAGACTCCAACGCCACCCATATAATCAGATAGTAAGTTTAACAACGCCACCCATATAATCAGATAGTAAGTTTAACAACGCCACCCATATAATCAGATAGTAAGTTTAACAACGCCACCCATATAATCAGATAATAAGTTTAACAACGCCACCCATATAATCAGATAGTAAGTTTAACAACGCCACCCATATAATCAGATAATAAGTTTAACAACGCCACCCATATAATCAGATAGTAAGTTTAACAACGCCACCCATATAATCAGATAATAACGCCACCCATATAATCAGATAGTAAGTTTAACCCACCCATATAATCAGATAATAAGTTTAACAACGCCACCCATATAATCAGATAATAAGTTTAACAACGCCACCCATATAATCAGATAATAAGTTTAACAACGCCACCCATATAATCAGATAATAAGTTTAACAACGCCACCCATACAATCAGATACTAAGTTTAACAACGCCACCCATATAATCAGATAATAACGCCACCCATATAATCAGATAGTAAGTTTAACTCACCCATATAATCAGATAATAAGTTTAACAACGTCACCCATATAATCAGATAGTAAGTTTAACAACGCCACCCATATAATCAGATAGTAAGTTTAACTCACCAATATAATCAGATAGTAAGTTTAACTCACCAATATAATCAGATAATAAGTTTAACAACGTCACCCATATAATCAGATAGTAAGTTTAACAACGCCACCCATATAATCAGATAGTAAGTTTAACAACGCCACCCATATAATCAGATAATAAGTTTAACAACGTCACCCATATAATTAGATAGTAAGTTTAACAACGCCACCCATATAATCAGATAGTAAGTTTAACAACGCCACCCATATAATCAGATAGTAAGTTTAACAACGCCACCTATATAATCAGATAGTAAGTTTAACAACGCCACCCATATAATCAGATAGTAAGTTTAACAACGTCACCCATATAATCAGATAGTAAGTTTAACAACGTCACCCATATAATCAGATAGTAAGTTTAACAACGCCACCCATATAATCAGATAGTAAGTTTAACAACGTCACCCATATAATCAGATAGTAAGTTTAACAATGCCACCCATATAATCAGATAATAAGTGTAACAACCGTGGTTATTTGTTGAACTTAGTATCTGAATATTTCCTAAGAGAACTACTCATCAATGAGTACTTGGTATAGACAGGGTTAACCTTCCACATAGAAGCACCCCTTCAAATACAACGGAAGAAGGAGGCGCACAGGCGATTTTAGTTCAAGCTAAACGCAATCTTACACAAAGGTTTAACCATTCAGTGTAGGTTTTATTTGTTGTTATCAAATTAGTCAATACCAGGTATATGTCAGTCTACTTCACTTCGAATACAAAATGCACGGACAGGTATAGTACGTGCAATCGATGCCATGCCACACTGAGCTATTCATATACACCAACATGTAATGGGTAGTTCAATCGCTGCCATGCCATGCTGAGCTAATCATATACACCAACATGTAATGGGTCGTTCAATCGATGCCATGCCACACTGAGCTAATCATATACACCAACATGTAATGGGTCGTTCATAGTATTACAGAGAGTAAGTGGTGAACATTCTAATATTCTTCCCAAAAGTGTTGTTTTCGCGTTTCGGGGAGGAGGGGGCGTAATCAAAATGGCCATAGGTAAAAACTTGTCACATGAATCTGAAATTGTTTTCCGACACCCACCTGTCTACCGCACATAATTCGGCATTCGCGAATAATTGAGATTGGATGCGTAATACAGCAGCTTGTCCCAACCAGTACAACCTCTGTACAAACTGCACGGTAGAGTTCAGCTCCCTGCTGCCCTGGACTTAATACTGCCATCATCGCACAACATGTGAGGATATCACTCGTTTCATTATTTAAGAATATTGTCGGTTACAATTCATTCATTTGATATTCCAAACCGTCCAGATAAATTTGAAAATAGGGTGGATCAAGCCAAAATGAATTGTAACAGTAACAACAAAACACTTAACACAAACATGCAGACCGGCATAGCAGAGGGGACTGAACTCTATTTTGCAGATTGCATTTTAGGTTGTGACTTAAATTCGTATACATTGTAACTTACCCCAACCGACGAAGTAGAAGAGTGTTCGTATACATTGTAACAGACCGGCGTAGCGAGGGGACTGAACTCTATTTCTGTAACTTACCCCAACCGATGAAGTAGAAGAGCAGAAAGGGAGATTCTTGGCTGAACACGGAAACAACGATTCTGTTGTGGAGAAACATCCCCTCGACGAACATCCAGAAGAAATTTGCCACGAATGTGTACATTGATAGAGCTGTCATTGTCTTACACATCCAATTCTGAAAGAGAAATCACGAATGTGTACATTGATAGAGCTGTCATTGTCTTTACACATCCAATTCTGAAAGAGAAATCACGAATGTGTACATTGATAGAGCTGTCATTGTCTTTACACATCCAATTCTGAAAGAGAAATCACGAATGTGTACATTGATAGAGCTGTCATTGTCTTTACACATCCAATTCTGAAAGAGAAATCACGAATGTGTACATTGATAGAGCTGTCACCGTCTTACACATCCAATTCTGAAAGAGAAATCACGAATGTGTACATCAACAGAGCTGTCACCGTCTTACACATCCAATTCTGAAAGAGAAATCACGAATGTGTACATCAACAGAGCTGTCACCGTCTTACACATCCAATTCTGAAAGAGAAATCACGAATGTGTACATTGATAGAGCTGTCACCGTCTTACACATCCAATTCTGAAAGAGAAATCACGAATGTGTACATCAACAGAGCTGTCACCGTCTTACACATCCAATTCTGAAAGAGAAATCACGAATGTGTACATTGATAGAGCTGTCACCGTCTTACACATCCAATTCTGAAAGAGAAATCACGAATGTGTACATTGATAGAGCTGTCATTGTCTTACACATCCAATTCTGAAAGAGAAATCACGAATGTGTACATCAACAGAGCTGTCACCGTCTTACACATCCAATTCTGAAAGAGAAATCACGAATGTGTACATCAACAGAGCTGTCATTGTCTTACACATCCAATTCTGAAAGAGAAATCACGAATGTGTACATTGATAGAGCTGTCATTGTCTTACACATCCAATTCTGAAAGAGAAATCACGAATGTGTACATTGATAGAGCTGTCATTGTCTTACACATCCAATTCTGAAAGAGAAATCACGAATGTGTACATCAACAGAGCTGTCACCGTCTTACACATCCAATTCTGAAAGAGAAATTAAGGTGTCTAGTCTGATTCCACCCGGATAGGGCAGACAAATGTCTAAATTGTCTACAGCCATAGAGCTGTCATTGTCTTGCACAGCCAATTCTGAAAGAGAAATCAATGTGTCTAGTCTGATTCCACCCGGATAAAGCAGACAAATGTCCAAATTGTCAACGGCCATAGAGCTGTCATTGTCTTGCACAGCCAATTCTGAAATATTTGTACATGTACCTTATTGTTTCATATTATACCGAATATATAAACGTGAATTTATTAATTAGCTGCACCCTGATTAGCTGAAGTTGTTAATTCAGTTTGAAAATTGAGCATCCCTGAACTTTCCGCCGCCCCCCGCAGGCATTCAGCCGCTGTCAGACCGGGATATGTGGGCAATCGGATGAACCTGGCGGAACGAACCAGTGGTTGTGTTAATACATGCATTCAGCCGCTGTCAGACATGCAGTGATATGTGGGCAATCGGGTGAACCTGGCGGTGCGGACCAGTGGCTGTGTTAATACATGCATTCAGCCGCTGTCAGACCGGGATATGTGGGCAATCGGGTGAACATGAAGGTACGAACCAGTGGATGTGTGTAATAGAGTTGCGACGCTTAGATCGATGTGACAATAAGAAGAGATTAAATTGTCGAAGTACAGTAATGCCCTAAATAATCGATTCCTTAACCACAGCAGAATTATGGGTAATTTTTCAGGATTTAGTCAGAAATTTGGCTGAGAGCTTTTCGATGATGGCAACAAGCCATATTTCCGGCTCAATCCTGAAAAGTTACCCAAGTGAGAGCTTTCTGTTGAATGGTAACAAGCCATATTTCCGACTAAATCCTGAAAAATTACCCATAATTCTGCTGTGGTTAAGGAGTCGATTATTTAGGGCATTACTGTACCTGGCTTTGCAAAATTATGAACATCACTGACCAGAATATTGAAGTGTTTGACACATCCAACGTGCAGATGGACCGTGTGCACTTCTTATCAGTCCACGGCTATGAAGGCGTAGCTATTTTATAAGTAAATGTATAAAGTGCCAGTGATTTATGACATCATTCATTTGGTGGGTATATTGAAACAAGGTTGGATAAAATTTGTGTAATTTTAATTGTCCTGGACTTATGGACTCTAGATATTGGGTAAATTGTTTAGCAGCCAAAATTTCCATCTGCATTAAAAATTGATATTCTGGTTCTGAGAATCACCGCGAACCACCGAGCATCACCACGAACCACCGAGAATCGCCGCGAACCACCGAGAATCGCCGCGAACCACCGAGAATCGCCGCGAACAACAGAGAATCACCGCGAACCACCGAGAATAACCGCGAACCACCGAGAATCACTGCGAACCACAGAGCATCACCACGAACCACCGAGAATCACCGCGAACAGCTGAGAATCACCTCAAAACACCGACAACAACTTAGAATATTTTACACCATTCTGATTTATGTTATAATACTGTTAACTAATGATTGATAATTGTCTTGTCTAGGTTTGTTCAAACTTTAAAATGACCGCGAAAATAATAATAATATTGGTGGAGATAGTAGACCTATACAATGCGAATCACAATGCATAATTAAATATGTAGAACGTACGTGGTGATTTCCGATGATACATGATATGTCGCGGTAATTTATTGTCATATATGCAGTAAGGTTTGGATAACATTGTAAGCACCAGAATATAAAAAAGCATGATAAAATTTGTTATAAAATGTAAGAAAAGGTGATAAAAAATGATAAAAAATTGTTAGGCCAATGCATTCGCTTATATATGCGAGGCGACATGTGGTATATACACTAAGAAAGTTAGCATGTTTCAGAGGTTGGACAAACACCATTGAACTCTAAATAGACACAAGTGTGAATTTAAACAACCAGAAATCAAATAATTTGGAATGGTCTTCACCAACAATGGTACCAAAATGGAATCGAACAGAGTAGAATCTATCAGAAACATTCGCGTGTCTCAATCAGGCAATTCTTCAAGGATTGTCCACTTATAAATGGATAATCGGTACCTAAAATGGTCATAAATAAATGGACAATCCACGCGAGCTTGGGATTGTCCACTAGATGAAGACATGTTTTGTTAATCCTGCATGAAGGGCAATAACTCTATAAATAATGTTAATTTGCTAAATAACGGTGATTTGTATGAGAAGAAGTGTTTTTGACGAAATAACGCAGATATTTGAAGAGTTTTTGACGAAATAATGGAAATATTCGAAGAAGTGTTTTTAAAGAGCGTACCCCAAACCTCCAACAAGCCCACCCACCCAACGGAAGAATTTGACTTATATTTCACAAAAGTTGATCTGTTGTGGTGTTGCAAATTTCTCATACAAATCTCCGTCATTTAGTAAAGGTACATTCTTTATAGAGTTATTACCCTTCAGATTTAATATGAAGCTAACATGCACGATTATCTATATATGTCGTGATTTAGTGGACAATCGCAAGCTCGCGTACCACGCGTGGTCGGATTGTCCATTTATTAACGACCATTTTAGGTACCGATTGTCCATTTATAAGTGGACAATCTTATGCGCATTAGGTGTCAATCGATATCTGAACTTTGACCGTTTCTCGCTATGGTGATGTACGCTTCGCGGTGCATTCAAAACAATCACGATGAATCCGGGTGACTCACAGTGGGCTTAGTGGGGGTCGTCACGGCGTTTGGTGTGTTGCTTATCGCACACTCTTTACACACCGCATGCACCCTGTTGAAATGAGAAATGTGGACAACGACCATCACGGCAGTAAAGTACACTATGTGACAACCCCATCGATCTGATTCTGATATATAATAGGTGCGTCTGTTTTGGGATAAGATTTTTATGCATTTAATTGAGAAGATCACGAACTCTACCACCAACACATTTCCTAATCAATGCGTTTGTATAGGACATCAATATGCATACGATAAGTACATCAACGACCATTGGAATCTTATGAATAGCCTGATGCAGTTCCAAGATCTTGATTTACTTCGTAATTAGAACAGCACATACGTCATGCGTTGGCGCCAATTAATCATCTCTCTATAAAAAGAGTTATATTCAAAGAAATACTGCCGTGAACGCGACCCTGACATTCACGGTTGTACAGAGTAGAGTGAACACGTTTAGCGACCTGCATGCACTGTAATAATTATTAGAAACCAACAAATTTAGTTCTTCTTCGTCTTCATATTCTTTAGATTTATTATGAAGAATGAACACAAAGCAACCATTAATGATATATGTGACATGATCCGCTCTATCTTCAACGATCGGGATTCCAATAAAAGCTACATGTAATCAATAATTTATAACAGATGAATTCAATGTTACGATGAAAAGAGAAAAAAGAAATTCGTTAGGAAACTACATCGTGTATATGCATATATGTTACTCGTATATATGTTTGTCAAATTATATGTATTTTATTCATGTTTTCAACTGTCCATTTGGTTGTATTTTGCATTAAATCTTATCTTATTGGAACAAAAACATTTGGTTCTTCCACCACGCATTTTAAAGATTACTGTATTAAAGGTTCAAACGGTTATATTTTCAAATTGTTGATATATTTTGCGATCTTGAAATTATCTCACTAATAATCATGGTTTAATTTTGTCGATCACGTCAAGGAGTGAATTATTAGCTTTATTATATGACTATCGTTATTCTTTCCCCAATACCTCTATAGTAAAGCCATCATTTCTGTCCCCAATACCGCTATAGTAAAGCCATCATTTCCTCAATACCGCTATAGTAAAGCCATCATTTCCCCAATACCGCTATAGTAAAGCCATCATTTCTGTCCCCAATACAGCTATAGTAAAGCCATCATTTCCCCAATACCGCTATAGTAAAGCCATCATTTCTGTCCCCAATCCGCTATAGTAAAGCCATCATTTCCCCAATACCGATATAGTAAAGCCATCATTTCCCGACCATCGGATCAGCTACAGCTTGATCCGATATCATACCACCCTTAAATAATAGCAGACGACACTCTTCTATATGCTTCTATATATGTGTGGGGCTCCCTGCAGGGTAATGGATGTTTTTTATTTTATGTCCTAAAAATTGTAAGAAACATTTATTTAAAAAAAATGATAAATTGTTAGGCCAATGCATTCTCTTATATATGCGAGGCGACCTATGGTCGACTCGCATATATAATAGAATGCATTGGCACAGGGTAAAAAAATTCCCGAATTATTAAATAATAATAATAATAATGACCAGTTTTATATAGCGATTAACATATTACTTGCTCTAACACGATTGGTCCAATATTACCCCAGTCATTTGTACAAGCCAACCAATGAACTGGCTGCAGTCATTGCAGGCGCTGCTCTATAGTTTGATCAGAACATGCTCTGATACTCATCCGTATGACAAGCTGACCTGTACTCTTTTAATCGTGAGTGATGCAAAGCCGACACAGTACGAGCGTCACAACTTGGCGCGGTTTTTGAAACAGCGATCAATCCGACAATTGCACGTCGCTCGAAGCGGCCAAGCCACTGCTATGTGGAGACTCAATGACCGGCGATGCGCTGCGAACCCATATCGATGTGTTTACAGCGATACAAAAGTCCGAGACGCTAACCACTGGACCACGGAGCTCCACCCTTCCATATCTCGCATACTGCGCATGTCCGTAAAAGTTCCTTCTTTATTCGTGTTGCTAGTGGCCTACATTGTGCTTTTGAATAAAAAGCATGTCATATAATAAACCTGTAAGCGATCCAGTGAATTGATATGGGCTTCGCATCACGTCTCGCTGGATCAAACACAACATCTTCGGCGGCTCGTTTGTTCCAGCAATCTGACCTCTTCAACTCGTCGTGAAACATCACTGCAGCGATAATATAGAGTTGTCGTCCGCGATTGAGTGAGACATGGGGATTTGTCGCCCGCTCGGGACCTGGAATGTCACCGAGAGCCGCCAGGCCCGAGAGTGACATTCCAGGTCGAGAGCGGCCTGTCGTGTGTACTCCTTTGTCAGATAACAAAACAGTTGGCACCCTTATTTTCGTGTGACACGGGGGTTTGTCGCCGCTCTCGACCTGGAATGTCACCCTAGGACCTGGCGGCCCTCGGGTGACATTCCAGGTCTCGAGCGGGCGACAAATCCCCGTGTCTCACTCAATCGCGGGCGACAACTGTATATGGTTCGTATTGTATACTCGTACAGCAACGTTTGAAAGCTGTTTACGCACTTGAATGTTTCGTTGTATGTATCATCTGGTTCATATTGTACATGTATACTCACATATTCCAGATAAGAATACGGATTCCTGGTGACGAATGGCTCGAATATAATAATAATGTGTCGTTATGTATGTATGTATCATCTGGTTCATACTGTACATGTATACTCACATATTCCGGATAAGAATACGGATTCCTGGTGACGAATGGCTCGAATATAATTATAATGTGTCGTTATTTATGTATGTATGCATCATCTGGTTCATACTGTACATGTATACTCACATATTCCAGATAAGAATACGGATTCCTGGTGACGAATGGCTCGAATATAATTATAATTATGACGAAACGTAGAATAAACGAAGCGACGAGATTCTTGTGGATCGCTATCCTGCTGCACTGAAGTGATCTGAAAAGAAACACAGGCGCCATTATTATAAATCGCTATCCTGCTGCACTGAAGTGATCTGGGGAAAAAAAGACAGGCGCCATTATTGATTTTGAGTGACAACTTTATGAATAGTCTACTGCATTGACGTGTAAATTTTATGTTAGTACCGAAAACAGACACTTCTATCAGCCCATGTGTTCTGCATAAATTTAAAAACATATTTTGTTAAGTACATGTAGATCATGTTGTGGCGATGATGGCTGGTCTTGAGAGTTTGAATTTCAACTAATTTGATCTCAGGTAATGCATTCCTTTTGTTTTTTTAGCTGTTAGTTTATTTGTTTTTTCCTGCACCCCTCATTCACGGGTGTGTATTAAAAAAATATCCATACGACATTAAGGGGAGATTTCTCTGGATCTATCTGGCGAAAAGTATTGAATTTCACATATCATCATCTTCATTGCATGTGGAAACTGGGCAGTTATTAAGAGACGACAAAAACAGTTGATTCTAAAGCATTTGAGATGTTGAACATATTATTTTCCTTTTTTGTTCCTTTGTACCAATAACTGCTAGAATAGTTAATAATTTCACACAGCAATCCAGTCGCCAAAATAGCTTATTGCCTTGGCGCTATGGAATGAGGCTTAATTTATATCACAATGTTGAGTTATATATTAAATTGAATAATATAGCATCATACCCCATATATTATTATGAAGAATAAAGCAGTTATTCAAACCAAATGAAAACAAATGTCGCTATATACGCAGTGCAGTCCACTCAACCGGGGAGCAATCAACTGAAATTATGCCACAGTGTTAATTAAGAGATATGGTGGCAGCTATAACTTGGTTATGAACACATGTGACCCAGAACTTATCCCAACCCAATTTTTCATTGATCAACAGGCATGACATTAACAATTCTCAAATATAGAAAATGATTCATGGTTTGTTGCCTTTCTAAATTACACTAACTATTAAATTTCACGAATCAAGAATAATTAAGTCTTCTCTCATTATCTTCATATATGATATGATGGATATGTGAACTGCACTATTAAACAAAATCTATTTTACAGAATTGTTTGGTACCTGAAATCAGTGAAATTTTAAAAAATGTTTCATGCCATAAAACTGAAGAAAATGAGGTTAAACGTGGCAAAACGTGCGTATGCCCGTTAAGGGTACTACTAGAAGTGACACGACCTAACCGTTCCATTTCTTATTTGCCTTTGTTTATAGCAGAGCAAATGTCACAAAGTTTAATCACCCCAGATATAACACAAGGTTTAATCACCCCAGATATAACACAAAGTTTAATCACCCCAGATATAACACAAAGTCTGTAAGGAAAATTAGACTCTTCAAGGATCAATCAGAACGTCACTGAGCAAACAGTTCATAAAGTTAGCCGCAGATGTCGTGAAATTATTCAAGGGTTGCTAGGAATGTCGCCAGACCGAGGGTAGGTTCTAAACCACTAGTATGCATACAGGCGATGATATTTCCTGGATACATATTGTAGAGTATGCTATGGGAGCCCTATTGATTAGTTAACTAGATATCGGTGAAATTTTGATTTTAACACATTACACCTCTCCTTAATACTACATATACACACACTATCTCTTCCTCTGCTCCTACAACATACATGTATACTATTTAAATCCTAATTAAACACTTTGGCTAAAATTTCATTCAGCCCTTTGCATTACTTTCGAAATTGATAATAGCCCAACACCAGGTCTTTGTACTCCCATTTGTTAAATATGATGACGGTATTTTTAACTATATTACGATTTAGACCTCTTGCAAACCACTCGATTATATTTGTCACATGGCCTTCATGTGAGTAGCATTTCTAATTGTATATTCCGCCGCCAAGCTACCAAGTATCTTCTTTATATTTAGTTGACTAACCAATTGGCTTCTCATAGCCAACTCTACAATATGTATCCAGGAAATATCATCGCCTGTATGCTTACTAGTGGTTTAGAACCTAGCATCGGTCTAGCGACATTCCTAGCAACCCTTGAAAAGGAAAATTAGACTCTTCAACGATAAATCAGAGCGTCACTGAGCAAACAGTTCATAACGTTGGCCGCAGATGTCGTGATTTCCATTCTAAATCCATTACAAAAACACGCAGTGGGTAATTACCAGGCATAGCAGTCCACGCGACGGAGGGGTGCCAATTCCAACTCTATTACGAGCCACCGAGAGCCAGGAGAGACCGATTAATATATTGGTCACACCATTCATAGAGATCAGCGCAAATAGCATCAGTTTTCGAGTCATTATGGCGATCTCGTCAATGTGAAGTAAGTCAATTAATATCGATAAAATGAGTTTCAAAGGAATTAGATAATTCGGGAAGTGTCTTGGCGAGATCAGCTGGAGTGCACTAAATTTGGTCCCTGAAAGACAAATCATTAGTGGGGTTCTAATATAGCGCGGGCAGAATAAACGTAAGTCCTGGTTCTGGGTCATCGGCATGGACCAATGGGCAAATTCGGTGCAACATTGACAATATGGCCAGCATATAAGCACGGGTTGACTAAATAAATGAAGTTAATAACATAATTTGCTTACTAAATATCGCGTTAACATTGACCCAATTAATAAATTTAGTAACTAAACTGTTTTTAGAGTGTAAGTTGAAACAAATTCATATCTGTGAAAAAACATAATTATTAACAATGAAACAATACTTATATTGAAAATAAATCTTTAAAAAAAAATCAAGAAATAAATCTTTTGTTTGAGAAAGCATTTTCTTAATCTATCATATTTGAGAAAACTGCATCTTGTCTGATGTGAATTTCTTAACTTTTCTTAACGTAACAAACTTGAAGGAAACATTTTCTCATAATAAGATTTATTTCTTAATAATTCTTGTTTTTAGTAATATTTTCTTAATACAGGTTTACGCCAGTACCAATAATCGTTTATATGCATGTCACAGGTGCAATTTCGGAGGTAGTGTATCGTGCTGTTCAATGGCAGATTCGTTCTGTGTCAATATTCGAACCAATGTTCAGACTGATACGCTTCACAACTCTCCGTACAATGACTTCCTTTTAACGTGAATACGAACCCCGACGTGCGAAAATCGAGACCAGTTTTCGTGCTTGATCTGAGTTGAGAGACATCTCAATGTGCCATTCCGATCGATACATGGCCATTTCAGTCCTCATTTGTTAACGTTTACGTCGACGGGATATCACGAGAATTGAACAAGACATACACCGGATGTGTTGTCGGTGGCCATTTACTTAATCATCTTAGTTACGCAGACGACATGTGTTTAATTTCTCCTTGTCTCATGGGAATGCGCCGTCTCTTAACTGGTTGCGAGGCTCAAGCAGCCAACCTCAACCTTATTTACAACACTGCAAAACTGTTGAAATGGCTTTTCGACCCAGATATCTTTATATTAACCCTTTACCCAACAAACCGGCCAAAAACGGCCAAATAAAGCTGCAACAGCCTAAATTATCTTGGGTCTGTCTCAATAGAACCATACAAATATGAATATCATTGGAACCGGCTCATTGACCACATTGTGATAGTTACAGTTAGCCCTGTGCCAATGCATTCTCTTATATATGCGAGTCGACCATAGGTCGCCTCGCATATATAAGAGAATGCATTGGCCTAAACAAAATCTTTTTTTAACACTTTTTACCATTTTTTTCTTACATTCTTTAACAATTTTATAATTTATAATGTGTTAAGCCAATGCATTCTCTTATATATGCGAGGCGACCTATGGTCGACTCGCATATATAAGAGAATGCATTGGCACAGGGCCCTTCTGTTGGGTAAAGGGTTAAAAACTTAGCGAGGATATCTTTGAACGATGATGAGATCAAGATCGTCCCCTCTTGTAAATATATCGGACACATTTTAACAAACGAGTTGTCGGACATTGACGATATACAGCGACAATACAGGGATATTTATGTGTGTGCTAATAGTATAATACGCAAATTCGCTGGATGTTCACCACCAGTAAAAAAAATCCTATTTCAAAGATTTGTGTATCCACTCTACTGTGCTCATCTTTGGACTAATTAATACGAAAAAAAGAATATGAATAAATTATCGGTATACTAGAACAATTCATACATAATGTTAATGAAGTACGATCTATCATGCAGTGCAATTTGGGTGTTTGTGTCTGACAGCACACCCTACATGTATGTTGATGTTAAAGTGATGTGAAACACTCCAGTAGAGTGATCAAATAGAAATGGAGAATAATCTTGTTCAAAGTAGTTATTTTAACAAATATTATATCTAAATTTACAACACACACCATCTTCATATGTATTAATTAAACGCAGTGACTCTCGAATGTGAAATCGTTTTCGCTAGTTTATTGCCAATAGATGCGTCCCGAATCGAGTAGCAAATAAATACAATTGAGCCTAGTTCAGACGATGTTTTCTATGGAGTGGTATGGTCGATTTGCTTCAGATTTTTGGCCGTGTTAGTAGAATGTTGCATTCCTCCAATTGACATAGTGCCTGAATACTAACTTAGCAGTTCCTTGCACCCGAACAAGTACACAATATGTCTTTAAGGCGTAAGCATGTGTACAGTTTTCTCTCGCGAATCGCAGACAGCTCTACTTGTATTACATCTACTATTTATAAATCTGATATGAAATATTCAAATGACCGTAAGATGTCACTCTTTTCGATATATGTATAGCATGTGTGTAGAAAAAAAATCGATTAAAATTGACGAAAAAACCCACCACTGGACATGGTGCTTAAAGTCTGCTATATAAAGATACATTCGCAGGAATTCGACGTAAAACAGCATGATCCCAATCGATTTCACTAGCTGGTTTACGCCCAAGGAAACTTGGACTGACGAAACTGGGGTAGTTGTTGATGCACGCTAGTCTACTGATTGATAGCGAGTCGTCACACTGTCTCCGAACGATGTGTGCATCGCTAGAAGACCATTATAACTGCACATGCAATACGATTTGAGTTCTTCCCATGACAACTGTATTGCAAAAATATGGACACCTTGACTATTATATTCTGTCAAACCAGCTTGCACTGAGATACTTATGTAGAATACTAAAAGGCGACGAGAGACCGTGACTCGGTTTGACAGGACGAGAGACCGTGACGAGAGACCGTGACGAGAGACCGTGACTCGGTTTGACAGGACGAGAGACCGTGACTCGGTTTGACAGGACGAGAGACCGTGACTCGGTTTGACAGGACGAGAGACCGTGACTCGGTTTGACAGGACGAGAGACCGTGACTCGGTTTGACAGGACGAGAGACCGTGACTCGGTTTGACAGGCGACGAGAGACCGTGACTCGGTTTGACAGGCGACGAGAGACCGTGACTCGGTTTGACAGTGTGCTGACGAGAGACCGTGACTCGGTTTGACAGTGTGCTGACGAGAGACCGTGACTCGGTTTGATAGGGCGAGAGACCGTGACTCGGTTTGACAGGACGAGAGACCGTGACTCGGTTTGACAGTGTGCTGACATAATTATCGAACCATAAATAATAATGATGACCAGTTTTATGTAGCGATCAACGAATTACTTGCTCTAACACGCTTGGTACAATATTACTCCAGTCATTTGTAGAAGCCAACCAATAAACCGACTGCAGCCATTACAGGTGCTGCTCTAGTTTGATCAGAACATGCTCTGATACTCATCAGTATGACAAGCTGACTGGTACTCTTTGAACGCATGAGTGATGCGAAGCCGACACAGTACGAGCGACCTTGCTTAAGGGTCCCAACTTGGTGCAGGTTTTAAAACAGCGAGAAATCCGACAATTGCACGTCGATCAAAGCGGTCAAGCCACTGCTATGTGGATACACAATGACTGGCGACGCGCTGCGAAACCATATCGATGTGTTTATAGCGAATACAAGTCCGACACACTAACCACCGGATCACGGAGCTCCACAACCAGTAGTATAGATATTTAGATCCAGTAGTATAGATATTTACATCCAGCAGTATAGATATTTACATCCAGCAGTATATATATTTACATCCTACAGTAATGCAATCTCTACCATAGCGCACCAATCATATTTCCGTTCTGACTCTGTCACCGTCTGGATACTATATTTATTACATATCTATCAACGTAATTCGCATGATCGCACGACGTTCCAGGCGTGTGATAATTCTCAGAATCGCACTAGTGCAATCTGTCGACGGAACTATTTCATTCAGTGTTGTTAGACTGGCTCTCGCCGCTACTATTTGTGCTTTTTCAACTTTTCAACGCAAGGGCGACAACCCACTTGTCGAAATCGCAATATGCTGATTGGGTTACATTTTTGGAAAATCTGGGAAAACCCAATTAACACCTTTGCGCGGGTCAAGTTCACTCGCGGATAGACGGGCTCACTGTCTGATTGTTGCGTTAACCCTAAACTGCCGTTAATGCTGGACTGCGTCCCGCACTCGAGGTATCGCTCCGCCAACAAATCTCGTGCGATAATTCGTCAAAATCCAGACACTCACGAGGTTCTATCTATATAGAGTCTGTGGTTTTCTATATTTAGCGCGGAAACTCAACCAAAATTCCAGCCAAAATAGCGAAACCGTTCGCTCCAAACTCAAATGTGTTTTGAGAACAATTCCCTGGTTAAAACTTATTGTTTTTATGTGTAACCAATACAGGTATACAAGTGGGAGTCTGACCAGGTAACACGAGTTCCAGGGTAGGTAATACCAAACCTAGCACACTAGAATGACAGAAACCAAGTCAGAGTAATGCACTGGCAGGTTGACCTAAGGCCTTTCTGTTAGTCAACAGAGGTTTTAGTAAGAAAGAAACAATGGCTTAAACATATTCGTCATTTTACTCACATAATATTGGCGGTGCAAAAATGTAATGGATGCCAAGAACAAGAAGGAGAGTGTCTGCAAAGTATATGGAAGAAGGGGGAATATATTAGGGTCAGGGTCCCAATCACATGCAGATATTGTGTTTCTCGTGTTCTCGGCAGAACCTTAGAGTCGGAGAGCAAGGTCCCGGAGCGGCTAAAAGATTTTTAAAAATAATTTGGAACGTACATGTCGAAAGAGGACAATCAAAAGCCCTAAAAATTTAAGGAAAAGGGTAAAACTTTAAAATTTCAAAGACCAAAGACGTAAAGTCAAAAGATAAATAAAAACAATATGATCTTCCTCAGTTGCAAGTCGCTAACATTTGCCATATTAAGCATATGAACACAATCTTTTCGGCCTTTACTAAAATTTCCTATGTGCTTTGAGAACAATTCCCTCATTAAAACGTATTGGCTGAGATTTAATTAGAGCGGTAAGGCCACAGGGGCCTGTAACGCGCTCCGCTGCCCGTCCCCTTTTGCGCTGCCCATATACGCCGCCTCTATATACGCGCCTGCTTCACGTTATGCTACTATTAACGTGAAGCAGGCGCGTATATAGAGGCGGCGTATAAGGGCAGCGCAATAGGGGGGGGGGGGGCAGCGGAGCGCGTTACAGGCCCCTGTGGTAAGGCTTATGCCGATTCTCAATGGCAGCAAATTATAACTCCTTTGTTTTACTTGACTGACATTTGCCATGCGTTTTGTTGTCCATGTGCGTTCACACTGTTGATGAAATAATCGGAGAATCAATTCACACCGTTTCACGATATTTTCACGATGTTTGGTTCTAGTTGGACTTTCCAAACTTAAGGTACCATATTACACAAACTATTTTCTGTGTGACTCAGTTCGATTAGTATACACGTATATATTACTATCACGGAAGTCCACGAAAATGTGAGTTAATTGTCGCCGGTATCGAGTCATCAAGGGAGATAAACACTGCATGGAGTTTGGCAGTAGTGACGATCTATTTGATTTGATTCGGCAACATTTCAATGTGGCCAGAGTAACTTCACGCGAGAAGATAGATGACCATGTTTCGTTTAGAGTTACGTCCCATGAGAAGGAAGACGTTCATTTTAGAATTTTGGCCCCTGTGTAGCCGTGATTTATTGCATGGAATCCAATCTGGTCCAGCTTACGGATCAACAGGCACAGATATTAGACGCTCTATCAAATTAGCGTCCCTGGTGTGTAATGATATATAGCGCCCCCTAGTGTGCAATGATGTAGCGCCCCGGAGGCTAATCACCTCCCACAATTCAATATTTCTTATGAATGTAGAATGAGTTTATCAACCGCACCATTCGCCGTTAATGTCGCCTGCTGGTAGTCCATCTGGTGATTATAGTAGTCCATCGCGACAACCTCTCATAGCGCTGTGATAGCCACATAGGAAGTCAAATTAGTGTGATGGTTACAGTTAAGCCCTGTGTCAATGCATTCTCTTATATATGCGAGTCGACCATAGGTCGCCTCGCATATATAAGAGAATGCATTGGCTTAACACATTAAAAGTTATAAAATTGTTAAAGAATGTAAGAAAAAATGGTAAAAAGTGTTAAAAAAAGATTCTTTTAGGCCAATGCATTCTCTTATATATGCGAGGCGACCTATGGTCGACTCGCATATATAAGAGAATGCATTGGCACAGGGCATAACTGTAACCATCACAATGTGGTCAATGAGCCGGTTCCAATGATATCCATATTTGTATGGTTTTATTGAGACAGACCCAAGATAATTTAGGCTGTTGCAGCTTTATTTGGCCGTTTTTGGCCGATTTGTTGGGTAAAGGGTTAAAGGACATGGGAGTGGTATAGTGGGTCCGATATTCTATCCGCACAGGCACAGAAACCTTTTTGTACTGTGGCATCATTGATAAGTAGTTATCACAAAGGCAATGCTCAGATGTTACTGATTTGCATTTGCAGAAACCGTTCTGCACAAAGACATAATTGATGATTATTTAGAGTTAATTTTATATTTTATTTTTTAATTGATGATTATTTATCCCCCAGGAAATGTTCAGATAATACGTTCAACAAACGGCCATAAAACATTTCCCTCAATAAATAGGACTTCTTCTGCACTTTTATTTATCTGTCGTCTGCGTTTATCACCTTAACGTGAATAATATATCATTCCAATGACTGACTGGGAGAGTCTATTTGCTATAGAAGTGGTTAAACTGAATATCTTTTTTGAACTATAAGTTCTGTTGAATTTTAAATATGAAAGGGAGATAATCCACGGCTCAGAATCACGTGGCTCAGAATCACGTGGCTCAGAATCACGTGATTTTTTTTTAGCAAAACAATTATTAAACCATTAAAGTAAATTCAGATTAAGTTTAACCTTTAGAGGCACTAAAGGTCTTCGAAGTGGTTTCGTGAGAAATAACACAGATGTCTCTAAAAAAATTATCACAAGCAAAGATAGTGGGTAAACGTGAAGCAATTAAAAAATAAAAACAATTAAAAAAAAAAATCCACCACCAAGAAGAACATGGAAAAATAGATAAACATTGTTCTTATATCGATTATTGATAGTTCTTCATAAGCGATGCTCCATGTGTTGAAACCATGGTTACGTACACAACACTGTTAGATTGATTTATTAAAAAACTCGCTAATCGTGTAGTAACTTAAAATATTTTAGTCTCATTGTATGAATTTTAGAATATTTGTATATTGACCTACTCCAATGTTTACCGTCAAGTTTAGATTAATCTTTGGAATCTTATTGGATTAATTTAACTAGTATTGGTAATTCCACTTATAGTATCAAACTCTATACAGGGTTCTCCCTTGGTAACTCGGTAAGACTGTTGATACCGGCGTCATTTTACCCACATTTGGTGGACTTCCGCGATATTAAGATATATACCAAGCGAACAGAGCAACATGCTGCCCTTGTTAAGCATACACAATGTCGAACAAAATGTGTGCCAATTTTGAACCTTGAGTATAAAAAGTCCCACTAAAACCGAAGAACTATATTTCGAAACGGTGTGATTCGGTTCTCCTATTATTTTATCATCACAAAAGTCTAAACGCACGTGTTCGACGTTATCACAACTCGCACGGCAAGTCAAACACAAGACTTCTAATTTGCTGCAATTTTGACGAGTAGCTTGCGAAAATCGTCTACAAAACTACCGCTCTGATTTTCCATTCTGTCATTATGTTTTAGTGTGGGAATTGTTCTCAAAGCACATAGAAAATTTGACTTTGGAACGATCGGGTTTCATCATTTTGCTGGAAAATCCCATGCTAAATATAGACACACAGACCAGTACCCAGCCGGTGTCAGAAAGGAAGTATGACTGCTGAGCTATGGTAGAGATTGTTATAGTATAATGTTCACATAACAATGGTTTTGAAATGCTAAATCGCAATATTGTCGAGTTATTAATAATGAAAATAATCTTGAAGTCAATATATTTTCCGTGTTGTTCTTAGTGATATGATGGTTATAACAAATTTTAATATTTTTCAAATTTACTAACTGCAAGTGCCTAATATCACTTTAAGTTGCATACTACGTATATGGTTTTTGGACGAATGAAATGCCACACAGAGGGTTAATTTGACCGGAAATCATTCCACTGCTCAAAGAAACCAGCGACCCCCGGAACAGCAACCGACAACTTAGTCTATATCACGTGATTCGCATCGCGTTAGATATAAAAATATTAAAGTGAAGTGAAACTCTCCTGTAGGGTCATCAATTAGAAATTGAGAATAATCTTGCTCGAAGTAGTTATTTTTTACGAATATTGATCCAAATTGAAAACACTCACCGTCATTCTTATATATTAATTAAATGCAATGACTCTCGATGGCGAAATAATTTGTGTTAGTTTAACACCGAAATATAGTTGCGTCCCGAATCGAAGTGTCTATATTCATAATTGAGCGTAGTTCAGACGTTGTTTTCTATGGAGTGGTATGGTAGATTTCTTTGAAATTTTCTGTGATGTTAGTTGATGCTACATTCCCCATGTTGACATAGCGCCCGATAACTAACGTATCAATCTCACGCACCGAACAAGTCCTTAAAATGTCGTTAATTAATATGTGACCCGCCATATCAAATCCAGTCGTAAGGCGGGATGTTTTTACCCTGTGCCAATGCATTCTCTTATATATTTTAGGGCATAAAATAAAAAAAAACATCCATTACCCTGCAGGGAGCCCCACACATATATAGAAGCTTATAGAAGAGTGTCGTCTGCTCATGTTTGTCTGGGGCTCAGTATGGGTGAAATTATAAAATTGTTAAAGAATACAAGAAAAAAATATTAAAATTGTAAATAATTAAGAGCATGCATTGGCACAGGGTAAAAAAAATCCCGACTTACGACTGGATTTGATATGGCGGGTCACATATACCAAATTACTAACCGGACACCAGGGGACACGTCTGTTCGATTATATATATAAACTCGCGTATCTACGGTAAGCCGGAAGGGCGATAACTCAGTATAGAATGTAGTTTGACGTAGATTTGTGTGAAAAAAATTGCAACACGACAAATGATCTACTTTGATTCGTCCATATATTGGCCAAAAACCGTGAACATGAAAACGTGATAAACATTAACTGTATTATTTTTAATAGCATCAGTTTTGCCTACCAGCATTATATCATTCGAACAGGGCACACCAACATTATAGCAAATTAGCAGGACCACTTGACCAGGAATGTAGGCTCTTGCCAGTGGTAGACTGGAGAGCGGATGTATCAATGTATTGTAATAAATCAATCTGACGGATTCCAGACGCATGTGGACCTGATTAACACCCTCAGGCTCAACCCACCAACAACACGTAATTAGATTGTGTCTAAAAGTTACGTGTACTTTCTAAACGTGAACAAACACACGTCGTTGTTTGTATGATAGAACAGTACAACAGTAGCCATCATATAAGAGGGCGCCACCCCCTTCCCCCATGACGGGGTGAATCATGTGTACCAATTAAAGTGATGTGTTCCCAAGGGAATAAGACATGCCGAAATAAGTTATTTGATAACCAAATAGTCAGAAAAGAGCTTCATTGTTATAAACGAATTATACACAGTGACTGTTATTGGCACAATCATTGCTGAAATGCATCCCGAATAAAGTAGTAAATATTTATGCGTATTTCCATTGTTGAGTTCTCTGAAATGTGACCCGCCATATCAAATCCAGTCGTAAGTCGGGATTTTTTTTACCCTGTGCCAATGCATTCTCTTATATATGCGAGTCGACCTATTGGCCTAACAATTTTTTATCATTTGTTTTTAATAAATGTTTCTTACAATTTTTAGGACATAACATAAAAAACATCGATTACCCTACAGGGAGCCCCACACACATATAGAAGCATATAGAACAGTGTCGTCTGCTCATGTTTGTCTGGGGCTCTGTATGGCTGAAATTATAAAATTGTTAAAGAATACAAGAAAAAATTATTAAAATTGTAAAAAATTGTTAGGCCAATGCATTCTCTTATATATGCGAGGCGACCTATGCATTGGCACAGGGTAAAACAAATCCCGACTTACGATTGGATTTGATATGGCGGGTATCAAATGTTATAGCCGATGTGGTGGAACGTTCGACAATATTAGTTCATTGCTACATTCCTCCAATGATGGTATTGTTTAGATACTATCTGATTGGTTTTATTCAATGATATTGAGTACATAATATGTCTTTATGAAAATATGGATAGCATACTTATTAGTTTTAGCCCAATCATAGTTTTCACACATCATTTGCTGGAGTAGTATCCATAACATCAACAAATCAAGAGGTATTAAACTGAATTACCTCAATATATGTTAATTGGGCTGGAACATAATCAAAATTTGTGTCATTTTGTGCTATAAAAGATGCGTAGAAGCTGCGTTGTGTACAGGCCTTTGTGTTTATTGAATCGTGAATACCGGTAAAATTGGGCATATGAATCCCGCATACCACCTGAGAATGGCCTGGATTCCGCGTACCAAGGGGTGGTGGTGTGGTGGGGGATGTGTTTGACCATTATATAACGCCGGAGATGATGATTATTTTGGTGACTAGCTGTGGTTAATACTAATACTCGACATGCATCGACATTCTTCAAATTGTCTGTCTGATCTCCATATAACACAGGGTGTGACCTATACATACAATACAACATCCAGCTGTTGGGCTCAATCACGTTACATGTTATAAATGATTGTTATAAGAACAACGTCTGTCTATATTTTAATATTCTCTCTGCTTATGGCGGTTTTAACAGATATGACTATTTTAACATCCTAGCCTTTAAATGATTTCTAATTTTTGAATATACATTGTGAATGTCCACAGCTCATGTAGTAGTTTACCCCGTCAGACAAACGTTTATATATGTTTTAAACTCATTTAAAATCAAAACCGTTTCTGGTTAGATACTTGGTTGGACAGGTGACGTAGTTGCCTGGCCTTGACATGTTATAATGTTTAAGTTATAAGTTATAATGTTTTGCGGTTACCCGCGCATGTTATAATGTTTAAGTTATAAGTTAGAATGTTTTGCGGTTACCCGCACATGTTATAATGTTTAAGTTATAAGTTAGAATGTTTTGCGGTTACCCGCGCATGTTATAATGTTTAAGTTATAAGTTATAATGTTTTGCGGTTACCCGCACATGTTATAATGTTTAAGTTATAAGTTATAATGTTTTGCGGTTACCCGCGCATGTTATAATGTTTAAGTTATAAGTTATAATGTTTTGCGGTTACCCGCGCATGTTATAATGTTTAAGTTATAAGTTATAATGTTTTGCGGTTACCCGCACATGTTATAATGTTTAAGTTATAAGTTATAATGTTTTGCGGTTACCCGCACATGTTATAATGTTTAAGTTATAAGTTATAATGTTTTGCGGTTACCCGCGCATGTTATAATGTTTTGCGGTTACCCGCGCATGTTATAATGTTTTGCGGTTACCCGCGCATGTTATAATGTTTAAGTTATAAGTTATAATGTTTTGCGGTTACCCGCACATGTTATAATGTTTAAGTTATAAGTTATAATGTTTTGCGGTTACCCGCACATGTTATAATGTTTAAGTTATAAGTTATAATGTTTTGCGGTTACCCGCACATGTTATAATGTTTAAGTTATAAGTTATAATGTTTTGCGGTTACCCGCACATGTTATAATGTTTAAGTTATAAGTTATAATGTTTTGCGGTTACCCGCACATGTTATAATGTTTAAGTTATAAGTTATAATGTTTTGCGGTTACCCGCGCATGTTATAATGTTTTGCGGTTACCCGCGCATGTTATAATGTTTTGCGGTTACCCGCGCATGTTATAATGTTTAAGTTATAAGTTATAATGTTTTGCGGTTACCCGCACATGTTATAATGTTTAAGTTATAAGTTATAATGTTTTGCGGTTACCCGCACATTTTATAATGTTTAAGTTATAAGTTATAGTGTTTTGCGGTTACCCGCACATGTTATAATGTTTAAGGTATAAGTTATAATGTTTTGCGGTTACCCGCACATGTTATAATGTTTAAGTTATAAGTTATAATGTTTTGCGGTTACCCGCGCATGTTATAATGTTTTGCGGTTACCCGCGCATGTTATAATGTTTTGCGGTTACCCGCGCATGCAGAAATTGAGACTAATTTAGCTATTGACGAAACTATGTTATGTGATTTGTTGTTGTTATTCATCGAATATATATTAAGATAAGGGGGACCTAACATATTACATACCGGAAAATGGCAGAAGACAAAGAGTGTGATCGATGAGAAAATAAGGAGGGTGGGGGAGGGTGGGGCTAACAGATTACTCACCGGAAATGGCAGAAGACGAAAAGAGTGATCGACAAGAAAATTAGGGAGATGAAACACCCGATAAAGTAGACATCTCTGACGACCTCCGCTAACATAGTGACGTCATCATTCTGTAAGAAAAGAAACGAGAAAACCATAGTAACATCATTCTGTAAGAAAATAAATAATTGAGGTGTGGGTTGGTTTATATACGCTAGCATAGAGTAACATCATCATTCTGTAAGAAACGAAATAATTGAGATGTGGGTTGGTTTATATACGCTAGCATGGGGTAACATCATCAATCTGTAAGAAAAGAAATAATTGAGGTGTGGGTTGGTTTATATGTGTATAAACACAAACACTCTACATTAACACCATTAACGCCCGTAAGAATCAGTACAAATCGCCATACGGTTTACACGAACGTTGCCGGTGTTCATCAACCAATAACTGCAGCCACCACTTCATCAATAGCGATGAATCACCTACGCCAATTCAAGCCGATCGTTTGCACTCGTTCGCTGCGTGTTGTTATTGGGAGACTATATTGCAATTTGAACAATACGTTACTTACAATTGTTCGTGTTATTAATAGTCTAAAATATACTGCATATGATTATAATGAATGACTTGAAGATCGATTGGGGTAATTGGTTTTTACCGCGATCAGACACTTTGTTTAATTACTCTGCAGCTGGCGGTCAAAATAAAGTGATCCATATCGAGGGGGTGTAGGTTAATGACAACATTGAAATTTCCAATTGCACCCCATTTAAGCAGACCAAACCATTGGCTTGGAAGTTGTCAACCGTTAACCGTTACCTCAAATTTTCCCAACTATTGGAAGTGTCCAACCTGACACACCATAAAAAGAGTGTCAACTAGTGGCCATTTGAGACCAAAAGTAGAAACATATGTTTGCCTTAAATAGCACATTCCCTACTAATTTTACTGGTTGTCAACCAGTGATTGGAAATACAAACAATGAGAATAATTTCAACATTTCCAGGGGGGGGGGGGGGGGGGGGGGTCACCACTTAGAATATATAGTGGCCCAATAACAGTCGTCGAGAAGAATGTCTCGGACCAAATTGCGGATGAAGGTGGATAACTCTAAAATCAAGTGGCTTTTTTGTGTCAGATAAAATAGGGTGTAATAAAATAGGCTGATACAAGTATACGTGTGACATACAATGACACATGCAAACATGGAGAAACATAAGATTTAGAAAGAGGGTAATGTCTGTGGGAGTTTTATCTGTTATAATCGTATAACTAATGTGACACTAACGATTATATCGACACCGACTACAGGAACCAGTCTCGATGGTCTCCGTTGGTGGAGCCCACCTTTGAATTTTCAAATGAACCTCCTTGAAAGGGACCGAACTTTCTTTAAAATTCCATTAGCACCCCACCCCCTCTTAGGGATGGAATTATCCAACTTGAACCACAAACTTTCCAACTGATCGACATTTAACCCTACATAGAGCCCCACATAGACTGGAGCAGACGACACTCTGCAGTGCATGCTTCCATCTGTGTGAGGCTCCCTGTGGGATAAATCTCTTAATTAACCCTTTACCCAACAAAACGGCCAAAAACGCCCAAATAAAGCTTCAACAGCCTAAAATATCTTCGGTCTGTCTCCATAACACCATACAAATATGGATATCATTGGAACCGGTTCATTGACCACATTGCGATGGTTACAGTTAGCCTCGCATATCTAAGAGAATGCATTGGCCTAAAAACACTTTTTACTATTTTTTCTTACATTCTTTAACAATTTTATAATTTTTTCTTACATTTTTTAACAATTTTTATAATATATTTTCACATTCTTTGACAATTTTATCATTTTTAATATGTGTTAAGCCAATGCATTCTCTTATATATGCGAGGCGACCTATGGTCGACTCGCATATATAAGAGAATGCATTGGCACATTGCCGTTCTGTTGGGTAAAGGGTTAATCCAACAATTTGACTCAAAGTTGCAAATAGTCGACTTTTGGTCTAAAAATTAAAAAAAATCACACTATATACTGGTTGTGTAATCAAGTTATCAAAACACATTATATTTTTGGTCTGATTTTCAAATAATACTGCGTCAGACATTTCCAACTGTTAAGCATTTTGAGACACCTCAAGCCCCTAAAGTCCGACTGAAAACAAGCCATCGTTCGCACGAATAACACAAAAGATATGGCTGTTGTTGAAATGACAACGGTGGGAATATGACTGGGGTAGAAATGTATTAGTGGTGTTACTGGAGAGTATGCGTTCAGATGTATGACTGGGGTGGAAATGCATTGGTGGTGTGACTGGAGAGTATGCGTTCAAATGTATGACTGGGGTAGAAATGTATTAGTGGTGTGACTTGTGAGTCTGCGTTCAGATGTACCAGTGTACGAATTATCGGGTCACGTTGGCCTTGATCCGTGACCTGGATAACGAATTAGACGTGTAATACGATGATAGGGGTGACCGAGATATATTTTGATAATATCACTAACAGTTCCGTTTATATGATATTGATGACCAATACTAACACCATTCTGTCATATCTAAAAACTGATCTGTACAATTATGCCCCCACCGGCGCCCGATATTAACGACAGGCCACGATTACTATCGGAAGACGTTACTCGCATGCTCTCTATATATATATGTTTTTCTGCCATACATTATCATTTTGCTATATATCGCGGCCCTATATCAGGCCATCGTGGGTGTGGTTGTACTCGAAGATAAATCTGGAAATATGTTGTATTAAGGAATTTGTGAATAATTTTTTTTTTTATAAATTTCAAACTATCAATTTGAAGGGGAAAGCGTCATTCTGTATAATCAATAGTACTATATAGCAACACCTGTTCACCCTCAATATGAGAGATATGATCAAATTATGTAAAACGGTGGGTTTATTTTTTAGGTAGGTTAATAGAGAGTTTAACAGGAAATATTCTCAAAATGTACACTGCATAATATACATGTAGACTATGAACCCAACTAGGGCATGCGCTCAGTCTACCATCTGAAATCATGACTGTCTGTGTGAAATTGCATATTTAGGTTCTTGACGGCCCATTTGCAGACCAATATTTTATCGCGTGAAGGACCTAAACAGCATAAAACAACATACATATTATTCAACCACGTGTTCAATAATCTGTCAGATATAAACACTCAATACTTTTTCCTAAACAATAATTCTGCAACGTGACCGCGAAACCCATTTAGTGGTAAATGTGACCCGCCATATCAAATCCAGTCGTAAGTCGGGATTTTTTTTTACCCTGTGCCAATGCATTCTCTTATATATGCGAGTCGACCATATGTCGCCTCGCATATATAAGAGAATGCATTAGCCTAACAATTTTTTATCATTTTTTTTAAATAAATGTTTCTTACAAATTTAGGACATAAAATAAAAAACATCCATTACCCTGCAGGGAGCCCCACACATATATAGAAGCATATAGAAGAGTGTCGTCTGCTCATGTTTGTCTGGGGCTCTGTATGGGTGAAATTATAAAATTGTTAAAGAATACAAGAAAAAATTATTAAAATTGTAAAAAATACATATGATATTCTGTTGAGATGTACTTTTTAGGGCGCTATAAAAAAAATTGTTAGGCCAATGCATTCTCTTATATATGCGAGGCGACCTATGGTCGACTCGCATATATAAGAGAATGCATTGGCACAGGGTAAAAAATCCCGACTTACGACTGGATTTGATATGGCGGGTCACAAATGTGCACTATATTATCTATATCAGCCATTAACGAGTGCGGCTGAAATGTCTGCGATATGAATGTATATTACATGATCCGGTGACAATTCTATACGCAAATCATTTGGACGCGAACAGCATACCAGATTACGAGGAATCGCCGTCCTGTTCCCCAACCCATCGGTAAAGGTCAAAGGTCAAAGGTCTGGAGTAGCATCTGTTTTGTTTATATTATCAGCGCAGACAATTTTGTCAAGAACTTTGGAACTTTTCATTCAACTAACATGAGCTATGGTGATTCCGTATAGTGAGTGATGAAACTACGGTTGAAATATTTATAAAATGGACAGAGATTGTATTTATTTTTATCTCCGTTTTCTAACAATTTTGCCGGAATTGCTGCACATCTACGGCCATTCGGGAAACATGTTTTAATTTAATGTTATTATAGTTATATCCCGGTATAACAGGGGGGGGGGTGAACAAAAAATTTCCGGCACGTATGCCGGGGTGGGTGGGTGGTCAAAGCCACCAACAAGCAATTTTTTCCGCAACTAAAAAAACTAATTCTGCTTGTTTTTTAAGTGTTTTGGCAATGAGTTGGGCTTCAAAACCACTTTGAATGAGAGAAATAATGTTATTCTAACTAAATGACCTCAAAATGACTCATTCCTATTTACATGTCCATGTTAACATCCATGATAAATAGTATGCACAGAAATTCATATACAGCTGTTTACAGTAAATTCCCCCCCGCAAATCTCTGTTTTAGTGTTAAAAGGGGGGGGGGGTGGGTGTAAAAAAATGGTCGGAAAAAACTGCCGTAAACGGAAAAAAAATTGGCGGTGGGGGTGGGTGGGTACAAAAAATGATCGAAAGGGAAAAAATGCCATACGTGCCTGAATTTTTTCCGACCCCCCCCCCCCCCTGGGTATAATAAAAATAAATAGAGGATATTTATTTGTTTTTGAGTGGATGCAGAAAAGTATCTAATGAGTGGCAGAGACAAATATTTATTTTCCGCTTGCCCAAATAGCTCACATGGTCCATGCCCCACCATAGAGCACAACCATACTCTAACTGAGCCCAGATAGCTGACATGATCCACAGAGCCTTTGTGTAAACAGTATTTATTCCATGTGTAATACAAAACTATAAATTACATCGATTAGTATATTACATCATAGACCGGAATCGACATCAAGCGTGCAGGTTTATGCGAGTCGTTTCCGGGAATCAGTTTTTATCCATCCCACCCGTGACATGGTCATGATCTGCTTTATGTGTCCCACGATGTACCATTTTAATTCATATATGACTGTCGTTTCATGTAGTCGATTATTGCTCTCGCGAGATTGGATGGGTTTATGTACATCAGGTAACGGTATTGTGTAATTGTGTATAGAACATACGTAGATATAATGCTGGCTAGATATAGATATATTGATGGCGTATATCTTCCCTGAGTCAGTTTTTTTACCCTTTGCCAATGCATTCTCTTCATAGGTCGCCTCGCATATATAAGAGAATGCATTGGCTTAACAATTTTTTATCATTTTTTTTAATAAATGTTTCTTACAATTTTTAGGACATAAAATAAAAAAACATCCATTACCCTACAGGGAGCCCCACACATATATAGAAGCATATAGAAGAGTGTCGTCTGCTCATGTTTGTCTGGGGCTCTGTATGGGTGAAATTATAAAATTGTTAAAGAATACAAGAAAAAATTATTAAAATTGTAAAAAATTGTTAGGCCAATGCATTCTCTTATATATGCGAGGCGACCTATGGTCGACTCGCATATATAAGAGAATGCATTGGCACAGGGTAAAAAAAATCCCGATCAGATATGCAGAGTACTTGTAATAACCTTGAGTCGAAATGACGTCCAATATATTTCTTTTCACTAGGAACTTGTTATTAATAATTGTTCCAGGCTTAAAGATGGTCTATCTCTTCTCAGCATGTTTTTTTTATATATTCCAAATTATAAAATAATATATATATGAATCGAGGACACCACCCTGTCTAGAAAATCCAACCAATAAGCCTTGTCACGGAGTCGCGGCCATATTGGATCAATCCAGCCCCCGTTCCGCGGTTTAAGTGCTACACGTCAAAGTTCTGGAGGTGCATTCCATATATGGAACTTTTGAATATTCACGATTCCATATATGGAATTCATGAATATTCAAAAGCTCAATATATGGACTCATGAATATTCAAAAGTTCCATATATGGAATACACCTGCAGAACTTTGACTTGTAGCATGCACTTAAACCGCCCAACAGGGGCTGTGTGTATACAATATGTGACCCGCCATATCAAATCCAGTCGTAAGTCGGGATTTTTTTACCCTGTGCCAATGCATTATCTTATATATGCGAGTCGACCATAGGTTACCTCGCATATATAAGAGAATGCATTGGCCTAACAATTTTTTACAATTTTAATAATTGTTTCTTGTATTATTTAACAATTTTATAATTTCACCCATACAGAGCCCCAGACAAACATGATCAGACGACACTCTTCCATATGCTTCTATATATGTGTGGGGCTCCCTGCAGGGTAATGGATGTTTTTTATTTTATGTCCTAAAAATTGTAAGAAACATTTATTTAAAAAAATGATAAAAAAGTGTTAGGCCAATGCATTCTCTTATATATGCGAGGCGACCTATGGTCGATTCGCATATATAAGAGAATGCATTGGCACAGGGTAAAAAAAATCCCGACTTATGACTGGATTTGATATGGCGGGTCACATATGGCCGCAACTCAGTGATCTCACTTATTGATACTTATGCACAAGAAATGGCAGGAACGTGCGCAAGGTGCAAAATAGAGTTCAGTCCCCTCGCTACGCTATGTCTGACCGCTGTCGGCATTCGTATTTTCTTAATTAAATCTAAGATTTTTGTTGAAATGATTTGTCAGTTACAGTTAATTCTGGCTTGATTCGATCATTTTCAAATGAGTATGGACAGTTACAGTTAGCCCTGTGCCAATGCATTCTCTTATATATGCGAGTCGACCATATGTCGCCTCGCATATATAAGAGAATGCATTGGCTTAACACATTAATTTTTTTTTTAGGCCAATGCATTCTCTTATATATGCGAGGCGACATATGGTCGACTCGCATATATAAGAGAATGCATTGGCACAGGGCATAACTGTACCTATCACAATGTGGTCAAGGAGCCGGTTCCAATGATATCCATATTTGTATGGTTCTATTGAGACAGACCGAAGATATTTTTAACAATAACTTTGAGTATGGACAGTTCAGTTTCTCAGAGAAATGCAGAATGAATTGTAACCTACAAAAGTCTCAAATAAATAACGTGTGATATCTTCACATTATGTGTTTTGTGATACCCATAATATATGAGCAGGTGGATGCACGCACCCCGGTCCCACATATGTAGGTGTAGGTGCTGGGAGCGGTAAGTCCTATGTGGCAGGGGACTGGACTCTGCGTGGTTCTTGGATCGTGCGTGGGCGGACGTTTCATTAAATGGGACAGCGGGGGTTATTTGTTAGGAGAAGCACGCGTCGCTTCTTTGATTTATCGCCGGTATGTTTAGAGAAAAAGATACAGACTATCTGATTCGCTCCATGTCCAATTTCAGACTTTCGTGCTGATCTATAGCTAGTTTGTGCACGGAAACGGACAAACTCCATCTTATTTGCTCCGTGTCCGATTTCAGCATTTCGTGCTGAAATCAGTTACAGAGAAAAGAACAATATCCGGCCGACGACCTTCCCCGATGTGAGGTCAGAACGCGTGTAGTTTGTTAGATTGTGTACTCACTTTAGTGCGGTCCACGTGAATCGGCATAGTCAATATGGAAACTGTCTCACCCGATGTGGAGGTCGGTCCACGCGAATCGGCATAGTCAATATGGAAACTGGCTCACCCGATGTGGAGGTCGGTCCACGCGAATCGGCATAGTCAATATGGAAACTGTCTCACCCGATGTGGAGGTCGGTCCACGCGAATCGGCATAGTCAATATGGAAACTGGCTCACCCGATGTGGAGGTCGGTCCACGCGAATCGGCATAGTCAATATGGAAACTGGCTCAGCCGGTGTGGAGATCGGTCCATGTGAATCGGCATAGTCAATATGGAAACTGGCTCACCCGATGTGGAGATCGGTCCATGGGAATCGGCATAGTCAATATGGAAACTGGCTCACCCGGATGTCGGTCCTTGTGAATCGACATGTGGCGGTGCAAGTGAGTGCAAAGGTAAAGTCGACAGTTTTTGTCCGGCCGCCAGGTCACGGATGCGCGTTTTGGCGTATAAAGTTTTTTTCTCTGCGGATTTTGTAAATTCAGGTATCCGACATCAAGATTTTATCGGCTGGCCATCTGTCAGCCTTGAGCAATTTTTTTTATAGCGCCCTAAAAAGTACATCTCAACAGAATATCATATGTATTTTTTACAATTTTAATAATTTTTTCTTGTATTCTTTAACATTTTTATAATTTCACCAATACAGAGCCCCAGACAAACATGAGCAGACGACACTCTTCTATATGCGTCTATATATGTGTGGGGCTCCCTGCAGGGTAATGGATGTTTTTTTTATTTTATGTCCTAAAAATTGTAAGAAACATTTATTTAAAAAAAATTGTTAGGCCAATGCATTCTCTTATATATGCGAGGCGACCTATGGTCGACTCGCATATATAAGATAATGCATTGGCACAGGGTAAAACAATCCCGACTTACGACTGGATTTGATATGGCGGGTCACATTTATTAAATTTTGCAATGGTATAAACTTCACAACATCAAAGCGTCCCCCGATTAATGCTGGTGGAATATTATCTCTTCGGGATTAGCTAGAGTAGAGATTCATGTCATGATTTATTTTCACTTGTAACCCGATATTCCGACATATAGGACACACGTCTGGGTCACATGACATGTATTCCAATCGCACTCTAATTCGGCCGATATGCCACCTTAATGTGTCAGCTCTTGTGATCAGCGTCGATCAATAGTGACGGTATATGAACCCATATCAGGTCAGTGACCCCATATGAAATCAATATTATGTGTTTATCCACCATCTTGTTTTTCGGAAACTCTGTCGCCTCAGGGATATTTTTGGTGTATTTTGACGCAAGATAGGGGATATCTGTCGGAAATCATTTTCTGAGAATTTAAAGACATAGTACCATGTACCAAAACCTGCATGCGATATATTTGAGGAATTCTAAAGACTTATAAATTAACTATGGCACTCAAAAAGTTGTCCTACTTCTGGTGATTAGCCATTGACTCACGGCGTTGACGTTCAACGCCCATGGCGCATCACTGTGACGTTACATAAGTTAGTGGCCACAGACGACACATTTAACTTACCAAATTAAATACATAAATTACAGCGATGATCAATTAAAAGGATATGCTGGAGTTTGTCCACTGACATAATAAATATATATGGTGTCATGTGAGGCTCAGCGAGACGCTTAGTGGTCGGATATGGTGTCATGTGAGGCTCAGCGGGTCGTTTAGTGGTCGGATATGGTGTCACGTGAGGCTCAGCGAGACGCTTAGTGGTCGGATATGGTGTCATGTGAGGCTCAGCGAGACTCTTAGTGGTCGGATATGGTGTCACGTGAGGCTCAGCGAGACTCTTAGTGGTCGGATATGGTGTCATGTGAGGCTCAGCGAGTCGTTTAGTGGTCGGATATGGTGTCATGTGAGGCTCAGCGAGACGCTTAGTGGTCGGATATGGTGTCACGTGAGGCTCAGCGAGTCGTTTAGTGGTCGGATATGGTGTCATGTGAGGCTCAGCGAGACGCTTAGTGGTCGGATATGGTGTCACGTGAGGCTCAGCGAGTCGTTTAGTGGTCGGATATGGTGTCATGTGAGGCTCAGCGAGACGCTTAGTTGTCGGATATGGTGTCATGTGAGGCTCAGCGAGACGCTTAGTGGTCGGATATGGTGTCATGTGAGGCTCAGCGAGACACTTAGTGGTCGGATATGGTGTCATGTGAGGCTCAGCGGGACGTTTAGTGGTCGGATATGGTGTCATGTGAGGCTCAGCGAGACTCTTAGTGGTCGGATATGGTGTCATGTGAGGCTCAGCGAGACGCTTAGTGGTCGGATATGGTGTCATGTGAGGCTCAGCGAGACGCTTAGTGGTCGGATATGGTGTCATGTGAGGCTCAGCGAGACGCTTAGTGGTCGGATATGGTGTCATGTGAGGCTCAGCGAGACGTTTAGTGGTCGGATATGGTGTCATGTGAGGCTCAGCGGGACGTTTAGTGGTCGGATATGGTGTCATGTGAGGCTCAGCGAGACGCTTAGTGGTCGGATATGGTGTCATGTGAGACTCAGCGAGACGCTTGGTGGTCAGATATGGTGTCATGTGAGGCTCAGCGAGACGCTTAGTGGTCGGATATGGTGTCATGTGAGGCTCAGCGAGACGCTTAGTGGTCGGATATGGTGTCATGTGAGGCTCAGCGAGACGCTTAGTGGTCGGATATGGTGTCATGTGAGGCTCAACGAGACGCTTATTGGTCGGATATGGTGTCATGTGAGGCTCAGTACGTTATGGGACGCTTAGTGGTCGGATATGGTGTCATGTGAGGCTCAGCGTGACTCTTAGTGGTCGGATATGGTGTCATGTGAGGCGCAGCGAGACGCTTAGTGGTCGGATATGGTGTCATGTGAGGCTCAGCGAGACGCTTAGTGGTCGGATATGGTGTCATGTGAGGCTCAGCGAGACGCTTAGTGGTCGGATATGGTGTCATGTGAGGCTCAACGAGACGCTTATTGGTCGGATATGGTGTCATGTGAGGCTCAGTACGTTATGGGACGCTTAGTTGTCGGATATGGTGTCATGTGAGGCTCAACGAGACGCTTATTGGTCGGATATGGTGTCATGTGAGGCTCAGTACGTTATGGGACGCTTAGTGGTCGGATATGGTGTCATGTGAGGCTCAGCGGGACGTTTAGTGGTCGGATATGGTGTCATGTGAGGCTCAGCGAGACGCTTAGTGGTCGGATATGGTGTCACGTGAGGCTCAGCGAGACGCTTAGTGGTCGGATATGGTGTCATGTGAGGCTCAGCGGGACGTTTAGTGGTCGGATATGGTGTCATGTGAGGCTCAGCGAGACGTTTAGTGGTCGGATATGGTGTCATGTGAGGCTCAGCGAGACTCTTAGTGGTCGGATATGGTGTCATGTGAGGCTCAGCGAGACGTTTAATGGTCGGATATGGTGTCATGTGAGGCTCAGCGAGACGCTTAGTGGTCGGATATGGTGTCATGTGAGGCTCAGCGAGACGCTTAGTGGTCGGATATGGTGTCATGTGAGGCTCAGCGAGACGCTTAGTGGTCGGATATGGTGTCATGTGAGGCTCAGTGGGACGTTTAGTGGTCGGATATGGTGTCATGTGAGGCTCAGCGAGACGTTTAGTGGTCGGATATGGTGTCATGTGAGGCTCAGCGAGACGCTTAGTGGTCGGATATGGTGTCATGTGAGGCTCAGCGAGACACTTAGTGGTCGGATATGGTGTCATGTGAGGCTCAGCGGGACGTTTAGTGGTCGGATATGGTGTCATGTGAGGCTCAGCGAGACTCTTAGTGGTCGGATATGGTGTCATGTGAGGCTCAGCGAGACGCTTAGTGGTCGGATATGGTGTCATGTGAGGCTCAGCGAGACGCTTAGTGGTCGGATATGGTGTCATGTGAGGCTCAGCGAGACGCTTAGTGGTCGGATATGGTGTCATGTGAGGCTCAACGAGACGCTTATTGGTCGGATATGGTGTCATGTGAGGCTCAGTACGTTATGGGACGCTTAGTGGTCGGATATGGTGTCATGTGAGGCTCAACGAGACGCTTATTGGTCGGATATGGTGTCATGTGAGGCTCAGTACGTTATGGGACGCTTAGTGGTCGGATATGGTGTCATGTGAGGCTCAGCGGGACGTTTAGTGGTCGGATATGGTGTCATGTGAGGCTCAGCGAGACGCTTAGTGGTCGGATATGGTGTCATGTGAGGCTCGCGAGACTCTTAGTGGTCGGATATGGTGTCATGTGAGGCTCAGCGAGACGCTTAGTGGTCGGATATGGTGTCATGTGAGGCTCAGCGAGACGCTTAGTGGTCGGATATGGTGTCATGTGAGGCTCAGTACGTTATGGGACGCTTAGTGGTCGGATATGGTGTCATGTGAGGCTCAGCGAGACGCTTAGTGGTCGGATATGGTGTCATGTGAGGCTCAGCGAGACGCTTAGTGGTCGGATATGGTGTCATGTGAGGCTCAGCGGGACGTTTAGTGGTCGGATATGGTGTCATGTGAGGCTCAGTACGTTATGGGACGCTTAGTGGTCGGATATGGTGTCATGTGAGGCTCAGCGAGACGCTTAGTGGTCAGATATGGTGTCATGTGAGGCTCAGCGGGACGTTTAGTGGTCGGATATGGTGTCATGTGAGGCTCAGCGAGACGCTTAGTGGTCGGATATGGTGTCATGTGAGGCTCAGCGAGACTCTTAGTTGTCGGATATGGTGTCATGTGAGGCTCAGCGAGACGCTTAGTGGTCGGATATGGTGTCATGTGAGGCTCAGCGGGACGTTTAGTGGTCGGATATGGTGTCATGTGAGGCTCAGCGAGACTCTTAGTGGTCGGATATGGTGTCATGTGAGGCTCAGCGGGACGTTTAGTGGTCGGATATGGTGTCATGTGAGGCTCAGCGAGACTCTTAGTTGTCGGATATGGTGTCATGTGAGGCTCAGCGAGACGCTTAGTGGTCGGATATGGTGTCATGTGAGGCTCAGCGAGACTCTTAGTGGTCGGATATGGTGTCATGTGAGGCTCAGCGAGACTCTTAGTGGTCGGATATGGTGTCATGTGAGGCTCAGCGAGACTCTTAGTGGTCGGATATGGTGTCATGTGAGGCTCAGCGAGACTCTTAGTTGTCGGATATGGTGTCATGTGAGGCTCAGCGAGACGCTTAGTGGTCGGATATGGTGTCATGTGAGGCTCAGTACGTTATGGGACGCTTAGTGGTCGGATATGGTGTCATGTGAGGCTCAGCGAGACGCTTAGTGGTCGGATATGGTGTCATGTGAGGCTCAGCGAGACGCTTAGTGGTCGGATATGGTGTCACGTGAGGCTCAGCGGGACGTTTAGTGGTCGGATATGGTGTCATGTGAGGCTCAGTACGTTATGGGACGCTTAGTGGTCGGATATGGTGTCATGTGAGGCTCAGCGAGACGCTTAGTGGTCGGATATGGTGTCATGTGAGGCTCAGCGGGACGTTTAGTGGTCGGATATGGTGTCATGTGAGGCTCAGCGAGACGCTGAGTGGTCGGATATGGTGTCATGTGAGGCTCAGCGAGACTCTTAGTTGTCGGATATGGTGTCATGTGAGGCTCAGCGGGACGTTTAGTGGTCGGATATGGTGTCATGTGAGGCTCAGTACGTTATGGGACGCTTAGTGGTCGGATATGGTGTCATGTGAGGCTCAGCGAGACGCTTAGTGGTCGGATATGGTGTCATGTGAGGCTCAGCGGGACGTTTAGTGGTCGGATATGGTGTCATGTGAGGCTCAGCGAGACGTTTAATGGTCGGATATGGTGTCATGTGAGGCTCAGCGGGACGTTTAGTGGTCGGATATGGTGTCATGTGAGGCTCAGCGGGACGCTTAGTGGTCGGATATGGTGTCATGTGAGGCTCAGCGGGACGTTTAGTGGTCGGATATGGTGTCATGTGAGGCTCAGCGAGACGCTTAGTGGTCGGATATGGTGTCATGTGAGGCTCAGCGAGACGCTTAGTGGTCGGATATGGTGTCATGTGAGGCTCAGCGATATCAATATTATGACTCATGAATAATATTGATCTTACTACGCCTCACATGACACCATATCCGACCACTAAGCGCCCCGTAACTTCTAATATGACTTACCCCTAAGGCGTCGAGTGATTCCAAACAAGGCTGATAGTCTGTTTTATTTCCGAGCCACGTTCCATCTGGGAGGCAGGTTTTATGCACATACACTACAATGTGAGATATATGGAATTAAAATTACACCATATTGTGGTAAATTGCGGTATAATTTTAATTAAAGATTTATACCGTACGAAACCATAGACACATATATACACACATGTTAGGGAAAATAAAATCATACTTAGGACAACAATTCAACTTATGTGATTCTCGGAACAACTAAACATTGCGCCACTCTCTTGAAGTTTTGTGAAGAAACAACAAATATAATGTCATTATTATTTCTACGTCTGAGCTATTCGAACAGGCGACTATAAGTAAAGCAAGCATGACAGTAGTAATCTATGGGTATCATTGATTAATCTCACGGGTTGAAGCATGTCTGTATTTGAGGTTTTGATTATCACCACTATCGAGATGAGTCCTACGTCACGAGCCTGTGATTCACAAATAACCAATGCTGATATTATGTTGACACAATTCGTGAGACAACATTTTATTATTAATATTTGACTGTACTCATCTAGAAGCCGGTGTCGTGGCGCCAGGACATGTCTTGAGCGTACCCATTCGGTTTGACTATTTCCACCTGATGGCCATTTCAGTCCAAAATTATTACCAAAAGTAGAACAATATTCTACTGTTGGTCCTAAAGATATATAATTCAAATTAATTTCGGAATAGAAGGCAACGAAAAGTATCGCGATCAACAAGAATACGGTATGTTGTGACCGGACACATGCCATACATACATAATACTTATTTACGAATCGGTAATGTGTTATTCATGCAATAGACAGGTTATATGGCACCATGTTGGTTACACGTGGATATACAGTCTATCCTAATATGTCAGTATTATATCTTATATGCGGTACTCTTTGATAGAAAAATTCCAATGTGCCATTGTGTCGTTTGAATTTAAACGGAAGTTCGTTAATTTAGATCAATTTCATATTAACCAAACACACTGCATTGTCTAGACTATGAACGCAACTAGGGTATGCGCTTAGTATATTATCTGAAATAGTGACTGTCTGCGTGAAAAAAAATAAAAAATTCATTGCATATTTTAGTTTTTTGGCAACCATTTGCAGGGCCATTTGTATAGGATAAAGGACCAAGACAACATAAAACAACATAAAAAAACATAAATATTATTCACTAACGTTTTCAATAATCGGGCAGACATAAATACTCATTACTGTACATTTATGGCAACACTTGTTGGGGAATTCCTGTTTGAACTGGGAATCACCATATATGGAAGTTGTAAACCAAATTAGCTCATCGCCAAAACGGACAAGAACATCGTTATTATAGGACTCTTTATTATAGGACTTTTATTATAGGACTCTTTAGGACATTTACGGCAAATATGATATCGTGATTGGTATTGTTGCGAGTATTTATCGGTTATAAACTTATTTGGAAAATTAATCGGCTTTTGGTGAAATTTGATTGTTGTTGTTACTGGATCATCGAATCGAATTATGTATCTTCAACACAACAAATTCCCCACCAATTAATGGTTGGAAAATCAAACAATGAAAACTTTCTAACTAACGTTGCGTGAGGCATGACATTTCTAACTATTGAACATTTTGATCAAAGTTATATACCCATCCCATACCCATCTGTCGCCATGTCCCTGCGTGACATGAGCTAGCGGCTGGAAAGCCGGGGGATAACCAAATAAACCACACCGAAGATAGACCAAACCCAACCGATATCCCAAGCTGTTGTACGCATAGCTGGGTACACATACATGCGTTAAACGCATCCGTTTTCGTCGACTGCCAACATATGATTTTCAATTGACCAGGACACATACCTGACGATTATTTGATACGACAATCGGATGCGAATAACGCATACTACCAACATTTTGGTATAGTATACGTCATTCGGATATGATTTTTGTATCGGATAATCAAGAAATTCCAATTTAAGCAGATTTAAGACGTAATATTTGGCATGCCTCTTCCACCTCACCACGTGCAATCTGAGTTTTTGTTTGTTATTACAAATAATATATCACAATTGACAAAAAGCACCAGCATTATTAATCTAGCCACGAATACACAGTACACTTGTCTGAATATCGTATCGTTTTCGTGCATATATACATTCGGTTACGTTTTACGCATACGATAATACACACGTATCTGTATCTAGCTTAACCGCAACCAATTGTAACCACTCAAATCGTATCGCCAACAACCTACCTGAAATATTGATCTCAGGACATAACTTCCTGATGACATTATCGGCAGCCGTCCGTCGCCAGCAATAAATTCCGTCGAACACAGCTTCACAGTAAGGCTCTGAAATAGATACATTACAGAAACGGTCAGACGCACGTTTTGCCCAAATTTCTTGGTATTTCAAATTGGATTTTCTCAAAATCTGTCAAGAATATCTTTGTGAAGTTTGGCTCAAGCGATTGTAGTAACACAATATTTAAGAACCATCGACCCGTTGGAAATTATAACCTGTCTTACTAAAATATATGAGACCGGGTTTAGGGGTTAATTATGTGATAAATACAAATACGCATGGAATTGAGGCACACGTTTTTACGACTTACATGGAGCCTCGATCCAATTACATGTGCATTTGAGACATATACATTCAAAGTAAAAGATAGCCAAAATTATTAATTAGTCCATGACTAATACAATAAGTATGTTACATGTTTCAAAATGCTGTTATATACTTCAATATTTGTGTATTACTGTGGGATAGAAGCAATGACTAAACGCCATCACTTGTGCTCCGATCCCTTTGGGACATAATTCTTTCAATAAAATATGATTGACTCTTTACCCAACAAACCGGCCAAAACCGGCCAAATAAAGCTTCAACAGCCTAAAATATCTTCGGTCTGTCTCAATAGAACCATACAAATATGGATATCATTGGAACCGGCTCCTTGACCGCATTGTGATAGTTACAGTTATGCCCTGTGCCAATGCATTCTCTTATATATGCGAGTCGACCATAGGTCCCCTCGCATATATAAGAGAATGCATTGGCATAGGGCCCTTATGTTGGGTAAAGGGTTAATCTAATGTACCTCGCATCAAGGCGTTGTATAATTTTATGTTTAAAATAAGGCAGATATTGGTTGGTAACATAGAGCTAAACTGTATTGGTTCAGATATATAGAATAATAACTTTGATTCTAAAAGGCGCATAAAAGACTTCTTGTCACAATAAATTTGTTTTGATTTGGCTAACATCTGTTAAATACTTAAGGCGAAATAATTATGCAATGTCTCTTGTTTCTAGTTCACGTTGAAGGGGTACTGTACACTAAATCCGTTCATTTATGGGGTCATCTCCTTTTATATATAACATAATATATGCAACAAATGAATGAATTTGATCCATGGGTGAGTGCAAATACACGCATTGTCCGTATGAACACTAGAAACAACATGGTAATTATAATGAAAATGAATTTATGACTGGAGTAATAAATTCATTTTCATTATACTTACTGTGTTGTTTGCATCATTTACATACACTCTTAGCGTATTTTACACTCATCCATGGCTCAAATTCATTCATTGCATATTTTCTGTTGAGTATAACAGGAGATGGTCCATAAATGGCCGGATTTGGTGTACAGTACCCCTTTAATGAAATAATAATAACGCATCACATTAGAAAAATGGTCTCACAGAGCTGTACGCTGTTGTTGTTGAAAATGTTGATGGGAAGAGATATAGCATCGTATAAGTCTGAATAAGAAATAAAAGGAGATATGCGTATAAACACCAAGCATTGTTTATCTCCAATGATGACTCGATAAGACCGCTGCTACGGTGACATATTACTCACATTGGTGAACTTCCGCGATACTAATACATACTAGTATACAAAGCGAACATAGCTACATGCCCTGATGACGCACACAACATATCGAACACAATTTGTGTAATTTCGTGCTTCAAGTTTGGAAAGTCCCACTAGAACGAAACAACTATATCGCTAAACAGTGTGATTTTGTGGTGGTGGTGGGGGGGGGGGGGGGGTCACAAATTTGCTAGAAGGTATGCCGTTTCTTTTTGCATCTGGCATTTTCGGGGACCCACAACCCCCGAACATGAAAAACACCCACTTTTTGGAAAGCCACCCACCTCAAATTTAACTAATTTTGGTCCAAAAGCCCATAAAACCCAACGTATATCGCTCATACTACTGATAACTTATCTCCTTTAGTCCAAATGCCAGTTTAACCAGTTGTAACAGCTATGTTATAGGAAAAATGAAAATTTTAAATGTTCAAACACTGACAGATAGGTATCTGTCTACCACATATCGGAATTATAGTTGCCAGGTCAGTGGGCGTTGAGAGGATGCTAGGTCAGCCTGGGTGGTCAAATTCCACACTGCTAACTGGAAATGCAATGAAACGATGTAATGTACAAATACAGTAACCATTCATAAGTGATAGCTAATGTACATACTAGCACTATGGTATACTGGTATAAGGCATATGCAATCAAGTAACAGCAACATGTGACCCGCCATATCAAATCCAGTCGTAAGTCGGGATTTTTTTTTACCCTGTGCCAATGCATTCTCTTATATATGCGAGTCGACCATAGGTCGCCTCGCATATATAAGAGAATGCATTGGCCTAACAATTTTTTTTCATTTTTTTAAAATAAATGTTTCTTACAATTTTAGGACATAAAATAAAAAAACATCCATTACCCTGCAGGGAGCCCCACACATATATAGAAGCATATATAAGAGTGTCGTCTGCTCATGTCTGTCTGGGGCTCTGTATGGGTGAAATTATAAAATTGTTAAAGAATACAATTGTAAAATTGTAAAAAATTGTTAGGCCAATGCATTCTCTTATATATGCGAGGCGACCTATGGTCGACTCGCATATATAAGATAATGCATTGGCACAGGGTAAAAAAAAATCCGACTTACGACTGGATTTGATATCGCGGGTCACAAATGTTATACATATCCAGTGAGATATAATTTTCTTGTGCAAGCTATTACGTGAACCGAATTTGTGTTTGGCTCTTTGGCTTTACGTGTAATACCGTTTAAGCTGATGGCATTATCTTATGACAGTGAGCTCGATCGTAACGTTAGGGTTACTGCTGTCATTGTGTAGACAGTCCGTATCGTAACGTTAAAGTCACTGCTGTCATTGTGTAGACAGTCCGTATCGTAACGTTAAAGTCACTGCTGTCATTGTGTAGACAGTCCGTGACATGTCAGTTGTTAAGCTCCAATTCAACTGCAGTTGACATATTTTTAAGTTAGACACACAAAGCGGAGATTTACCAGGTTGCAAATGGAACTGCTATTTGATCATTTGCTGATATTAGCAAGCCCAGATCATTGTGCAGGATACACATAATTAAATAATTTCTAACTGTTTTCTGATTAGCCTGTCAACCAGCTCAGCATTATTCTCTGCCACTTTTGTTAGTCTACCGGAGCAACTATGATTACGGTAAATGATAAGCAGTTACTTTACCTGACTTGGATACTTTGTTGGTGTTGTTGGAGTAACATATTTATAGTCATTGCAGTTTATAGATATACAAATAATTCACTGATTGACTCGATGACAGTTATTTTATGGCCATTGTAACAACACAATAATCTAGGCTTAACCCTTTACCCAACAGAACGGCCCTGTGCCAATGCATTCTCTTATATATGCGAGTCGACCATAGGTCGCCTCGCATATATAAGAGAATGCATTGGCTTAACACATATTAAAAATGATAAAATTGTCAAAGAATGTAAGAAAAATATTATAAAAATTGTTAAAAAATGTAAGAACAAATTATAAAATTGTTAAAGAATGTAAGAAAAAATGGTAAAAAGTGTCAAAAAAAGATTTTTTTAGGCCAATGCATTCTCTTATATATGCGAGGCGACCTATGGTCGACTCGCATATATAAGAGAATGCATTGGCACAGGGCATAACTGTAACCATCACAATGTGGTCAATGAACCGGTTCCAATGATATCAATATTTGTATGGTGTTATTGTGAAAGACCGAAGATATTTTAGGCTGTTGAAGATTTATTTGGGCGTTTTTGGCCGGTTTGTTGGGTAAAGGGTTAAAGGTCTTAGTTACATTAGGAACAGTTTTTTTATTTCAGTTTTACATTTCTCGAAGCTCTTTATGTTTATACGACTGTGGCAGTTTCTATGATTTTATGGTACACCTTGATCTCCGTATGAAATGTTTCGTTTAGAGTGGATGAAAACCGTCTATAATTAAATATCGATAAAGATCAATCATCTCATGCATGAAATAATGGTTGCAATCTTCAACACCCGAGGGCATCATCAACACCCGAGGGCAACTTCAACACTTTACGAGGGCATTTTCAACACCCGAGGTCATCTTCAACACTTTACGAGGGAATCTTCAACACCCGAGTGGATCTTCAACACTTTATGAGGGCATATTCAACACCCGAGTGCAACTTCAACACTTTACGAGGGCAACTTCAACAATCGATGCCATCTTCAACACTTTACGATGCATGTTCAACACCCGAGGGAAATTTCACACCCGATGGCAATTCAACACACGAGGGAAACTTCAACACCGGAGGGAAACTTCAACAGCCGAGGGCAACTTCAAACACCCAAGGGCAACTTCAACACCCGAGGGCAACTTCAACACTTTACGAGGGGTCAATATCACTTCGATGTGGCTCAATGATACGACAGCAGTGGTATTTATGAGGGGTCAATATCACTCGCATGTGGCTCCTGCAAACAACAGCCATCGATTGTATGTTCATGTTGGTGTCCTAAAAAACCCCGATCACTTGGCTGTGTTCTCCATAACATGACTGGCCAAAAACTTCACCCCGTCGACATCATCGTCATCGTCATCGCCATCGGAACCGACATCGTTGTCGCCATTGTCACATCATCACCAACTTCATTAGCATCATAATCATCATCATCATCGTCATCAGCATCACCATGATCATCAGCATCACCATTATCATCATCATCATCATCATTATCATCATCATCATCATCGTCATACGCAGAAAACATAATATACGAGGAACTGACACAAAACATAGCAGTTTGACTGTTACGAACATGTGCTAGTTTTTGAAACAAGTTGATACCTTATTTGTTCGGAAATACCTATTGGAGAATCCTTCGACTGACAACTTTGGTGAGAATGTTGGAGCAAAAAGATATGGATATGGATAAATGAGGTATCAGCTTGTTTGAAAAATAGTATAGCATCTGCTCGTAGCTGTCAAAATACTATGTTATATGTCATGTCTTAGTTTATTACCTTTTTTTCTCGCGTCTGGTCGCGTTTGCGATGGCGTGATACTCAAAAACTCGAAACCACGTGATTCCCCACCGTGAAAAGGTGCCTGATGTGTTGGTCTTCACGACTTCCTGATATTGATGCACACATTGTTTAAACGCTACATGAACGTGTTATATATGTATGAGAAGTTATGAGTGGAAACAGAACTGAAAGCGAGCCCGGATGAAAGCGAGCCCGGATGCCAGAGGTTGATTTGAATAAGAGTTCCTATTGATTTCTAACGGCCAAGGATGTCCTCTGTTCGAGTAATTGTAAATTAACAATGGGTCGTATGCGGCTGATACCGGATAATTTAAATAACGAAACAATGGCGTCAATGTGTATGATACCGGATCATTAGGTGAGTTAAATAAAATGATGACAATGCAAACAATGTTAACCCTTTGTATAGTAAATGGATTATCCCAGTCAGTTAAAAAGTGTACATCGGAATGGTCTACTATTCATTTGGAGCGATGTAAAGTAATGAAAGCAGACGATATATAAATAAAAGTGTAGAAGCAGCCCTATTTATTGAGGGAACTGTTAGATAATAAGTTCAAGTTCCCTATATTAAAGGGACCCAAGGCACACAGAGTGAGTAATGTAAAAAATATATAAAGGTCTGTAAAAACATCTTAACTATTAAAGGGACACACTGGGTGGGTAAATGTAGAAAACATGTACAAATCTGTAAAAACATCTCAACTATTAAAGGGACACACTGGGTGGGTAAATGTAGAAAACATGTACAAATCTGTAACAATATCACCACTAAGAAGAACATGGAGAAATAGCTAAACTTTATTTTTATATTCATTATTGATAGTTCTCAAATAATATAAATTCGCGTGTTGAATCCATTGTTATGTAAACAGAAGTGTTATGTAGTGAATTGTCAACAAACATTGCTAATCGTGTAGTAAGATACAATATTTTAGTCTGAATATGATGTGTTGACTTTTTGAATATTTTTCAATGCTTTGAACTTGTTTAATGTTTACCGTCAATTTTTATCAGACTCTGCATGCTATCTTATACGACTAATAGGAATTTTATCAGTAATTCAACTTTCACAGAATGTTTAAATAACAGTGGTTTTTACATTCTAAATATTATTATTGGAGAGTAATTTATAATGAAAATAAAGATAAAGTCAACATATGTGTCCATGTACATGTTCATGATAGTTGTTTTAAGACTTTATACAATGTATTATATCCCATGGACCCACCTAGAAGGCATTTAGTCCCTTTAAGTTCCAATTTGATTCTGGTCACTGGCTGCTTATTTTGTCTGGAAAAATTACAAATTAAATGGTCAAATTAATAGAGTTCTTATCGGGCTTTTTAATAATAATACTACTTACATTTATATAGCCCATTCCACAGTGAATTTAGTTCAATGCACTTTATGTCAATTATTACATCTGGTATAGGGCGCGTGAAGCAAACCCCAGCTGCACGAGTGATCTATCGACATCCATACCGAATTTCATTTAACATATGAGTGGTGCTAAGCAGTCACAATACGATCGACCTTGCTCAATGGTCATAACTTGGCGCGATATTTCAACAGCGTATGACCCGACAATTGTGCGGCGATCAATTCGAGTTCTGGGATATGGGTTCATTACCAAATTATATTTTTAAAATGTGCTGAAGGGTTCACAGGGTTTGAAAATGTACTGAAGGGTACACAAGGTTTGTGGTCGGCACCCACGTAGTTACTTTAACTATGTTCCTGGAAGTCTGGCGCCCATCAGCAGTTTGTTTTCAGTTCATTCTAATTCTCATTGGGAGATCAACTGGTTTTCTTTCAGAATTCATGACATACACGGAAACTAGACGTCATTTAGAACGATATTTCAAAACATGTGTACCCTTCACCACTGTATTGGTGAGAGTGACCCCCTCAGCGTTACTGGAAAATGATCTGGCATATGACATATGACATGTATCTTGGGATATTGAACGTAATGGTACCACCCAGTACTAGTGTTCTGAGACTGAATTAACTATATATCTCGTGAGCCGCCATTAATCTTTGAGCGACCCCAGCCACATTAATTCCTGGAATTGACAGAAATTAGGAATTCGCATTCGACCAACATACCATTTAGTATGATTGATTAGAAAGGATGGGCTGACTCCGGGTTATGTTGAGGACGTGACTGATTGGTTCTTACCGATCACGTGACGGATTCGTTCGTCCTGATCACGTCGTTTAGCCATGTAAACGTTACTTGCGAAACACACATGGTTGCTCCGTGCTTGAAAATACATATACATTGGCATCCAGTTAATGATATGTTTTTCAGAAATGTGACATTAATTGGGAGTGGAGACTATGTTCTTGTGAAGGCGAGCTGCCATGATGAATGTCCAACAAGAACAGTAACCCGTGAACAGTAACCCGTGAACAGTAACCCGTGCGAAATATCTCTGCTAATTGTGCATTGGTTGGGAGAAATTTTGCCAAATAATTCAACCGAAATATAACTAGAGGTGTGACTGTCCCAAATGGGACTGAGGATACCCCCGTGTTTTTAAAATACTAAGATGTCCGTAAAATAACAGATTCTCATTGCAGGTGCACAACCCTAACCCCTAATCCTATTGACATATGTCATAATCGCAGGTGCACAGGTTCCCGTGGTGGTTGATATCTGTGCCAAGTTTCTCACGGGAAATGATACAAAAACAACTGAGAAAAACTCCGGACAAATTGGTGTCCAAGCACGACGGACGGACGGACGACAGACGATGGACGGACGGACGAGCTGATTCCAGTATACCCCCACAACCTCGTTGCGGGGGTAAAATTATGGATAACATTTTGGCCTCAAAATATGATGTCGTACATTTGTAGAATGAGTTCCCCCAGGGGGGGGGGGGGTAATTATTGCCGCTACCCGCACAGCTGTCTAGTTTCAGTATTAGACCATGCCATGAATCTCTGCTCTGGCTAACACCCGTAGAGATCATATTCTATCAGTACAAAACCTTGGAACTTTTTGAAGTTTTGACAGGGAACCTTATAAAATCTAAAAAATAACAAAGGGAATACATTTCTTTGTTATTATCTCTTTCTTAATAATGTACATCATTATAGGTGAAGGTCCCAACTCGAAATGTCACGATTTAAGTAACTTTGCGAGCGATTTTGCTTTGCGTTTCTTACAAATGTGGATTTTTTACTGGGTAATTAATTGAATGTTTATTGCGATATCGGCTCACAAAAGTCAAAGAAAAGCATGCAGTTTCGAGTTGGGACCTTCATATATAGTGAAGTACATAATTAAGGAACATATAATCATTAAGAAATATATTCCTCGTGTTTTTTTTCGACTTTATAAGGTTCCCTGTCAAATCTTTAAAAAGTTCCAACGTTTAGTACTATAGTGGAATATGATCTCAATGAGCGTTAGCCACAATAGAGATTCGTGGCATGATCTATTTCAGTATCAGATTAGTATATTATGAATCTACAGTCGAGAACCCGATGTGTTTTATTCATAGGATCTATATTCGATAAGGTCGATGTGTATGTTTCACAATATAGGCGTTTTAACTGTTTTGTTTATACTGACGATGTCACCAAATTGACGTATGTCTCTTATCCAGCTGGAATTTCAGTTTTTGTGAAATAAAAGTATGTTAAAGTGTTGTGCAAGTTAAACACTCCGACAGAGTGATAAAATAGAAATGGAGAATAATCTTGCTCAAAGTAGTTATTTTTTTGACAAATATTATAACCAATTTGACAACACACACCGTCATTGTTATATATTAATTGAATGCAGAGACTCTCAATGACGAAATAGTTTTCGTTGGTCTGCCACCGATAGTAGAGTTCCGAATCGAGAAGTAAATATTTACAATTTAGCGTACAACAGACGATGTTTTCAATGGAGTGGTATGGTCGATTTGCTTGTGAGTTTGGGCAATGTCAGTATAATGCTACACTCCTCCAGTTGGCCCAGCACCTGACTACTGACTTATCAATTTCACGCATCCGAACAAGTGCATAATATGTCTTTAAATTCCCCAAGTTATCAGCACAAAGCGTATGTTACAACATTATCACAGACTTATTGGAAGCAGGGACGCACACACGTGTATTGCTTTGGGGCAAAATTATTCAGCATAAATAGGTTTAATTTGTCTAAATATTTTGGTTTTGGGAAGCGAAAGCATGGCAACTCTTTAACAAAGGCGATCATTGCTAGCCTGACAAAATGTCAAAAAGTGTTACCACATCCCTGTTTGAAAGTCGGCATCAGACTACAATAACCTCATATTAACCATATCATGGCGGAAGAATCGCTTATGCAGCATCAAATATCATGTGCCAGTGCATTCTCTTATATATATAAGAGAGTCTCCCATAAGGAGCAAATAAGAGAATATATAAGAGAATACACTGGCTTACAAAGTCAATGTAAATATTGTTAGGCCAATGTTTTCTCTTATATAAGCGAGTCTCCCTATGGGAGACTCTAATATATAAGAGAATACATTGGCACAGAATATTCGCATGTTATTATTTCCAGTCCAGGGTTAATTGACGCATTGGCACGACCTACTGATTTTCTGGCACAATAACCAGAATTAAAGTTACATATGTGACCCGCCATATCAAATCCAGTCGTAAGTCGGGATTTTTTTTACCCTGTGCCAATGCATTCTCTTATATATGCGAGTCGACCATAGGTCACCTCGCATATATAAGAGAATGCATTGGCCTAACAATGTTTTACAATTTTAATAATTTTTTCTTGTATTCTTTAACAATTTTATAATTTCACCCATACAGAGCCCCAGACAAACATGAGCAGACGACACTCTTCTATATGCTTCTATATATGTGTGGGGCTCCCTGCAGGGTAATGGATGTTTTTTATTTAAGTCCTAAAAATTGTAAGAAACATTTATTTAAAAAAAAATGATAATTTTTTTTAGGCCAATGCATTCTCTTATATATGCGAGGCGACCTATGGTCGACTCGCATATATAAGAGAATGCATTGGCACAGGGTAAAACAAATCCCGACTTACGACCGTGGATATTTAATTCCAGTTATGTGGGGGAAATGATAGCACTGGAAGGCATGTTATAGGCATTCACACTTTCATGACTTGAGCTTCCTGAATAGTGGCGAAAACCCTGTGCCAATGCATTATCTTATATATGCGAGTCACCCATATATAGGGAGCCTCGCATACATAAGAGAATGCATTTAAATTGATCTTGTAATCTTGTCGTATGGGAGACTCGCATGTATAAGATAATGCACTGGCACATGATATGCAATGCTGCACCTGCGCAGCTCCCGTCGTGAAAGATTTAATAGTGTCTTCGGATGTGAAGTAACCGGGCGATATTCTCTGTATTAGTCTTTGTTGAAGCATCAACATCAAATGTGGGTAACCTTTAGAATATACGTCTGATGGTCAGTAGCTGTGGGACCGGAAATTAATTAACTGCGACCGCGTAAAGGGTGTCATCGAATTTAGATAACTAGATGAATGAGTTGGTATGAGCTTCTCCGAGCTTCTATGATAACTGATCATGCATCCTAGACGGAAATAAAGATTCGCGAGACAGCTCTGATATGGAGTGAAGCATGACAAGGTTTTATATTGAATTCAAAAACACTCCTACATGCCATCAATCTGGACTGTATTGGTCATGAGTATAGGGCTGTATTGATCATCAGTTGGAGCAGTTCCGAGTACAGGATATTGTTAGTTTGGAAGCTCGGTGTACTAATTGCATGAGCAAGTGGACTTTGCCGGAATTGTGTACTTCGGTCTGGTCAAAAAGGCGACGCTTTAAATAAGACATTCCATGCAATGGAAATCCTCTGGTCTGGGGTGGAGCAAGCATATACAACACCAATCAAAACAAGTTGTATATTGAGGCGCCTATTTGTCGCGATATTGAGCGCGCCTTTTCCGGAGGAACACACATCTAGACTATCTCTGAATCTCATTGTGATTAATATACTGTGAAAGATATTGCGAACGTACGAAAGGAGTCTTTTAATCGTCGTGCAAAAAACCTGTAAAATAAGCCATTTTTATGATTTTATTAATAGCAATATATCGCATTAAGATGATCATACGCATTCATTATGACCTGACATTTCCATGACTGCAATACACTGTAAAAAGGACTGTGTGGCAGCTTCCACACAATGACTGTGTGAAGGCATTATCTGAACATAAATGTGTACACAATACACACATATGTGTGTATCACCCAATATCCACACATATATGTGTACATCACCACACATATTTGTATGTGACGTCGGTTTTTTTAAATTTCACGTGGTGGTCACGCGCGCGTCGTTGTTTCGTACAGGCTCACAGGCTGCCGTAAAGTGTACACCTGGGGTGCTATTCACCAAGCGAGACTATTTTATAAACCAGGTAGTTTATATGGTAGCGGCTGAACGCAAAGGTATCTTTGCTTTAGCGCAAACGACACACGCTGTCGATGGTGTGATTGATCCAATCTATCAGATTTGTCACTTGTCAATTGACGCCGTCTTACGACTAATTCATGAACACTCACCGGCCACAATCGGCATGTATAGCGGTATAATTTTTGGGTACAATTGTGTGGAGACTCATGCTTGCGTTTATATATCTGCAGAATGAGTTTCAATGATATTAATGAGGTTTTTTTAATTAGCACAGTGTGAAAATGAAGAGCTAAGAAGATAACGTCTCAGAAGAATTTTGTTTGTGTTTTGGTTCTGTTTGGATATTTCCCTGCTATTTCCAAAGAAATTTCTTTCCATGCATCATTTTTCCGACGCTGGTGAATGGTGCCGGTTTCTTTGTTCTTTAATATTTTGATTCTCCTCTCCACAATGCCCAAAAAAGTTTTATGCTCGTCGGCAGTGGGGGGGGGGGGGGGGGGGGGGGGGGGGGTCTGGAAAACAATTGCACATATAGGGCCCAACAAAAAAAAAATCCGACCCCGAGGGACCCACCACCCCATTTGTGCAAATTTGTTCCTCCAAATGTTAGGGACCCACCCCCTTTCTCATGTTTTTATCAAAATTTCAGAGGTTTTTAGCCGTTCTTCAATAACTGTGTTAACTGCCTTTCAATCCATTCCACTATCTTTTTTTCGGTGCAATGTGTGTAAAATTAAGACTCAAGCAATAACATCCTTAATCGGTAAAGCACAGGTCAGAAAACGAAAAATAAACTGTATTTCCAGGTGTTTCCTGGTGTTTCCAGTATCTAACAACAATAATAAAGCATTGTGTAGGTACACTGTATGTCACAAATTGCCCTAGACCGCATTATAGCCTTAATATATCGAGCGTGTTTAGTCTGACAGAGAACACTGGCCAGTGTAAATAGTGGTAAACAGGTCAGGGGTTCTACAATTATTTGTATATATATATAGTTGACGTCTCGAGCCGTCCGTGCGTCCGTCCGTACAAACATTTTGCATCATAACTCAAGAGTCGGTTGTCATATTTTGATGCTCTATGACATGTGACGGACCAGAAATGGGGAACGAATATGCATAATATCACGGATTGTGAGTACCAATGCCTACCAGAGTTATCCATTGGCCCTGTTTATGAAATTCAATCCGTACAAAGTTTTTGCCATTTAAGAGTTGTCGAATTTTGAATTGGTTTGGTATGGTGATAGACCTGAATGATACAGGAAGGATGTATGCAGATATTACTGCATATCACAGGTTCAGCCTGTCGATGCATACCAGAGCTACCAACTTGGTTCCACCCGTAAACACATTTTGCATTATTATAATTCAACCATTTGTATGTATATTTGTGCACTAGAGTCTGCAGTATAGTCTCAGTCAGATTTTATTCTTGATTTTATTTTGAACTTTGAAGAATGTCATTTCTCAAAGCATCTGAATGCATCACATTATTTCAGTTCATCTATTTGTAAGCGATAACAGTATATAATTAGTATTGTAGTTTAGTCTTGTTGAGCAGTATTTAAGCTTCAAGATGAAGTTCGTAAATTCAAGGAGAATAGCGTCACCTTCAGTTGGGATTGTCTGAACAATAAACAGTAACGGTCATTCATCATAACCAATTCAGTTTTATTTGGATAAGTGCTGCAAATTAACATTACTTGCAATCATTCAAGATGAGAAATAACCAGAAGGAATGAATTTGATTGCACGCCAGAACAAGACAGTATTTCAGACATTAGAAATTTATGAGATACCCTTTTCAATTTCATGTTATGCAACAATCGGGTCAATGATATCTAGTCATCATTGAGTATTCACCATGTAGTATTTGTGATACAGATTTTTGTATTTTATTACTTTTATTCGGGTAATACAACTGGGTAATACATTATTATTTTTTTTTACTAAATTACGGTTTTCCACTGAGAAGTGGGACGGGATCCTGTGAAATCCAGAATGTTGCTAAATCTGAGGCTAAATAGTCACTATAGCTGTCTATATAGCCATATGCCAACAAACATGATACTAACATGCTTACAAACAACATTACATGGTCAGTACTTGTAAATCTTTTGAAAAAAACCCATTTTGGAAAAAAAATTACAAGCACGATTGTTTCGGCCTCTGGACCACCCACCCACCCGAGCCCTATATACCGATTTTATTTGTAGACCCCCCCCCATGTCGTCGGTGGTATATTTTGCCCCACGTCCTTTTCCTCGGTTGCTCATTGTTGAAATGTGTACAAACGTGTACTGTTACACGCTGCATGTTATGTGACCGGTGGTCAATCTATGATTGACGCCAATCACCTTGATTGGATAATCCTATATGGCGCGGCGATCTCTTCCCATTGATATGTCCACCGATAGCTTCGCATTGAGCGTCGCCTCGTAAAACTACCTGGACTATATTATAAACCCAGCCGGTGAATAGCACCCATGGAGTCTTGTTGATTGTGGTGGATCTCGAAATTCGATATATTGGTCGGTCTCTTCGATTATTTCTATAGTTAAGGTAAGATTATATTTAAATTGGCAAGATATTCACCTTTGTGAGAATTTCCGTATCTATTTTGTATAAAACATGATTGAACGAAATAATAAACTTGATTTGGATTTTCTGATTCAACAATTCCCTGTCGCATAGTCATATATTTACATTTTAGAGTTGTGCGTTTATCTGGGGTTATCTGTTGTTTCTGTAGTCTATATGATACACATCTTTCCGAAGCACAAAACCTGCTCGAAAATTGTCTTTATGTAAATTGACAAATTCAACTGTGTGGTGAAGACATTTACTGAACAAATGTGTGTTCATCACATACACACTATATATTATACAGCGTGCTTTAAACCAGAACCACAATTTTATTATTTTGCACGGTAAGGTTCTCATGTTGATAAAGTAACGACGTTTTTTGTGTTTATATGGAATGCAGATGAGAGGAAATATATACTGAGACCAGTGACGTGGCGACAGGGCAGATATTGGGAAGGGTGTGTCTATAACCCTATCCCAAACCTCGGTAAAATTTACTAAAAATTCCAACAGTTGGAAATTTCATGCCTGACGCAAAATTACAAGTTTTACACCACATGCATTATAATAGGTTGAAATTATTCTCTTTGTTTGATTTTTCAACCAGTAATTAGTGGGAAATTTATAGTTTTTTTTAGACAAACAGTAGCCTATTTTTCTACTTTTGGTAAAACAAAAATGGCCTCAAATGGCCATCGGGTGGAAGACTTCCATTTGGTTGGAAATTCTAATAGTTGGAAAGCTTGAGGTACCAATTGGAAAATTCAGAACGAGAGGGGGGTGTGCAAATATAATTCTACAAATATGGTTCAAGGGGGATGGTGGGGTGTACTTCGACATTTGAATGTGGACACCCCCCCCCCCACACCAACGGCGACCACTGAGCCGCGTCCATGAATGAGACCTGTGGCTGCCACTGAAATGCCCTAGTCGCATACTATGAAGTTCTATATGACATGTGGCACCCGGAATCACACAAAATGTGTGAAATTGGTGTTTCAAATTAATTTCATTTGAATATGATGAGCATCACTGTTGCAATAAACCTTGAAATACCACAATGGACGATCAATGTACCAAGGGAAACAAATTGTTGGGTGGGTGGGGTATTTATTTGTCAATTATATTGGTGGTTTACCAAGACGATGTGAAAAATTAACATGCATATTTTGGCTCCTCTGCTATGTATAACTTGCGTAAATTTGGTTACCGAGGGAGGGGCCCGGGGGTGGGGGGGGGGGGGGGGGGTGATGTCGTATATCTAATACATATGTAGCCACCGTTTGTGTCCAAAACTTTAAATTGTGAAGAATATTATGTCATTCAATAAATGTCATAGCAAATAATGAACTTAGAAATAATCTAAAATTATAAATACTGCAGAATAGTGAGATGTGTCATTAAAGTATTATTAGCATTTGGACTAAGTGACGTACATGGTGAAGAGTTATCGTTTATACTATAAAAAGGGGGGGGGGGGGCTTATTTTCAAACTCGCCATGTTTCTCATATTATAATCCTTATATATGAATGTATTGTGTTATATATAGCTACAATTCCTTATGTAAAATTGCAAATTTCCCGTGTCAAGATTGCGCTTAATGAGGCATCGATCTGGCCATATAGATAAAGTAAAATATATTTATAAATTGTCCGAACATTCATTATGTGAAGCTATAATGAGTAGTACATGTATATATTTAGTATCTTTCAAAAACTATATTCCTTTCTGAAAATCCGCTCTTTAGTGTATGAATTATAATACTGTTATAGATGTACATACAATGTATACTGTAAATAATATTCCCAATGGCATGTTATAAACAAAATAACTTCTCTGCTTACAGGTTCAATGGTGAAATCATGGCGGTCACGCGGTGTAACGTCGATGTGAATAACAAGATATGGACATGGCTGCCTTGGCAATGACGCAGATAAACTATAATCAACCAACCAAGAACCACGGTGGAATGTATGAGTTAGACACAAATTCCACAATCAATGATTTTGGTATACATATGATGTCATGTTCTGTAATTTGGTTTCTGTGCAAGAGGCGATTACATTCAAAAAGACTATCCTCTTTGGAGCCCTTAATTTTCTTGTATAGTTCAAGGGATCTCAGAAAGCTTCAGTTAGTTTTAGAGCTTGTTCTTCTACACACGTGAGGGTGAGTCTGATGTAAGACAGCCAACCAGTAGCAATATATATGTATATATAGTAGAGACTGACTTTCGAATTGTTCCAATACATTCAAGTTGAAGGAAAATTCTAGTTATTGATGTGAAACCCATAGTTTAAAGGATGACCAAAATATTACGTGAATGTGTTAAACGGCTGTTTGTTTTGTGTCTTTGTATTATAGAAATTAAAGACTATAGCTATACTATATCATTCGTGATTTCTGCTGTGTACACAAAAGAAGGCCGCGGACCCCCGGGATATGCATGTTTGCTGTTTGATAAGTTAATATTCGAAAACGTCCAGCGCCGCACGTCAAGCATCAGTAGACTATAACATTTCATATGTATGGCGGGAAAAAAAGGTCCAACGATAGCCGAACTATATGTTTGGCCAATACATATCGGTAAACACTCTTCGTTGAATATGATTTTTTTTTTGCAGGATTAGCAGCCTATTGTTTGGATCGACCACACAAATTTGTACACATGTAATGAACACATATGTGTTGTCTTGCCCAACAGCATTGTGTACAAGAACAATACAAAATAGTGTAATGGCGGTGAACACTATTGTTTGGATCAACCACACAAATGTGTACGCATGTGATTAACACATATGTGTAGTCTCGCCCAACAACATTGTGTACAATAACAATACAAACGTGTGTGGTAGCGGCGAACATATTGTTTCCTTAGTGCAAACATACTTGTGTCCATTCAACGAACAAATAAATGTGCTGGACCCAAACATCTTTGTGTGTGTCAACTACACAACTTTGTAGGTCAGTAACCACACATAAACTGTTCATCTGCATCCACACATTCTTGTGCGCAACTTAGCACACATTTAATGTGTGCCTACAAAGAACAAGTTGTTTTGGTCGATCCACACAGTATGTTCGCCACCACCACACAACAGATGTGTCGTCATTTGCCACACAATTCACCACACAATGTTGTCCTCGATCAAATGGCTACACAAACTGTGTGGTAACTGTGTGGTTCTACCACACAGTCGTTTTAAGAGTGTAGTAGAAACAGCCAATCACCGCCCAGTATTAGAATCGAGGTAAGGTCATAATGAATTTTAAAATGAGGCGCTGCGTGATTCGTAAAAAAAAAATTATCGACAGATTTCTCCTCTATATAAATTGATTACTAACGATGTGTTGATTTGTATGAGTAAATAAATTATTAGCCGACAAGAAATCCCTGAGCGCTAGATGTTTAGTTGATCGTTTGACCCATTTTTAATGATAGTAAGCTGTATGGGTGGTGAATTTAGAGAAACATATCCGCCATTGCTACTGAGTCGGATCAAACTGGAAATTTACGCTCTTCTGAGACAATATTCGGTGGTTAAAAATTTATCAAATTCTATGTATATGAATGGTTCTGATTGGAGTTTGTGGTATTGATTGAAAGATGAATTCTTCGTCGATACATCCGTGGCTATATCGTTAGCATTACTGGTGTGAATGGTCTAAATTTGTCCAATTGCCGAGGGATGGTAAAAAGGTGAATTTCCACAGTTCCCCTTGTGTCTATTATCCTACCATTAACGTGAAGCAGGCGCGTATACAGAAGCGGCGTATATGGGCAGCGCAAGGGGGGGGGGGGCGGACAGCGGAGCGCGTTACAGGCCCCTGTGTACTCGTACAAGAAAAACACATACTGTACACAACAGTATAATAACTTTATAATATAAAGCACGATATATTGGAATATTAAACTCGCAAATTCCACAATTGCAAAAAACGTAAAGCAAAATAGCTCACAAATGATCTTAAATCGTGCAATTTCGAGCTGGGACCTACACCGACAGCGATATACATTATTAATGAACAAGTAGTAACTAAAAAATAAATTACCTGCACTGTTTGTTCAATGTTATATACTTCCCTGTCACAGCATCAAAACGTTACCATGTTTTGTACTGGTGGAATATGATCTCAATGGGCATAGCCGGATTCCTGATACGATCTACCCTAAGCCATTCCTACATCATTGACCATAATCAGGGCTGTATTGGCCATCATTTGGATTAGTTCGACTAGGTGAGAGGGTTAGGTTGGAAGCTTGATGTACCAATAGCATGGACAAGTGAACTATGTCGAAATGAGTATTCCGGTCCGGTCCAAAATAGCTAATGTTTGACGCTTTAAGTAGGACACCCGGTGTAATGTGAACACTTTAAGCCACGCACATGAGGTGGGGCAAACACAGTATTAACGGCGCTAACCCCAACAAGTATAATCGTAACAGCGATGAAGAGAGTCAAGCAAAGCATGCAAATTATGTTTTAACTCGTTTCACTTGAACAAACATACATAATTCATAGAATAACAACTACGAATTATAGAACGAATGTTTTAATCTAGAAATTCAGGTTAACGTCATTTGCTTCAAATAAATTGTGCACATCATATATATTGTTATCATTATATAATCACAAAACTACCTGTAATCCTATAAACATGTTTGATAAGACGAAACTAACTTTTGCAATATCTATTCTCATACGTACTGATGATCAACCTTTTCAAAGGCCAATATAATCGAATAACTATCTACTTGACTAAATTTGGGTGGGAGGGTCGCCCAACAGTGCACTAAGAAGTTGAACGTAGAATCTTCGTTCGCGTTCAACCACAATTAAAAACAATCTAGAAACCCGTGCTGAATTTATTCAAAAGCAATCAACGCCTATCACGTGTGAACTACTATCGCCATTCATCCAGATATGGCCCACCGATTTAACCCACGTCGATCTAATATTTTCCATTAACACCCTCATATCCAAATAATTATTCGTTCAACTTCAATAAAATCACTACGCGCGCCGCGTGTATACTAATGTACACATTCTCGTTTCGCCTGGGCGCTGGAGTTTACGCTGGGGTTTTATTTGTAGAAATGGGAATTTTTGGGACGGATCTAAAAGTTGAACTGCGCGACCCGGAGGCCGAGTCTGGTAAAAGGTGTAGTTGGGAATTTCAATTTGGTTTATTGTCCTTTACATTATTATGTCAATAATGTTGATTTTTGGTTTGTGACAGGCTATGTCAATTACAAATAAAAGAAGAAACAAAATTTGTAAGTCTTATATTTCAATTTTTATAGACATTTCTCGTTCTGCAGCCCACTGGGGGTTGTGGTCGGAGACGGCCGAGTCGGCCGCCGGTCCGTTAATTAGGTGCTGGTTGTTATTGTTATTTTAACGGAATTCTGAGTTGGTCATTCGCGAAACCAATATATTTTATATTCTATAATTACAAACATGGGTATATAATATATGATCTTGAGCGCGTTACCATTGATTTTCTTGTTTATAGTTAGCGCAACAGTACGAATAACCCTATAACGATGTACATCATAACACTGACCTAACCGCGACCTTGATCGTAACTGTGGACCATGATCGTAACCGCGACACTGATCGTAACCGCGACCTTGATCGTAACCGCGACCTTGATCGTAACTGTGGACCGTGATCGTAACCGCGACCCTGATCGTAACCGCGACCTTGATCGTAACTGTGGACCGTGGTCGTAACCGCGACCCTGATCGTAACCGCGACCCTGATCGTAACCGCGACCTTGATCGTAACTGTGGGCCGTGATCGTAACGCGACCCTGATCGTAACCGCGACCCTGATCGTAACCGCGACCTTGATCGTAACTGTGGACCGTGATCGTAACTGTGTACGAGGAGAGTCAATCAGTTAGCGTCTAATCTCCGGCCAATATCCGGAGAATTCTTCCTAATCGAGTACATCCGGGTCTGACAAATCGAGCCCACCATTCAATCAAATGCCACGATATTCCAGACAGGGCTGACATACGACGTGCCAACAGTCAGCACGAATCCAACAACATATCGCTTTTATTCCTTAATCTTATTCACCGGACAGCACACTTTGTATAGCTACGTCCACTCCAGGCAAAGTTCGCCCAACTCGGGGTTGACGAGTTGTGTAATGAGCTGTATAGCCATACACATACACCACACTAACCCTGATCTGGACAATTGACCAAAACTATCTATGGTGTCACTTTAATTATCCATATCTTTATTTCACATTTAACTGTACCTTAATATAATTGTATGCATTTTTTCAATAAACTCTCTATCTATCCCTTAATTCATAACGCATATCACGTGTATCCATTAATACCTAGAGGGATGCCACTGCTTCTCGCAAGTCAATTGGAATTCAAGTGATTCTGTTCTGGTGAACAACATACAGCCTCACAGCGTCGCAATACTCGCATTTCACTGTCTTGTGATGTTGCAGTATGTTTAGACTAAACTCTATGCAGCCAAGCATCAGTATGCTCCTCCACATCCGCGGAAATCAACATTCTTTCATACCGCTGCTCAAGTGTGCTGGGAACATCGATCGTCGGAGCATGGCTGAAGTCTCTAACCGATAATCCCACACACAGGCGGGAAAAACTGACTGACTGCTGACAATCCATAGCTTCGAAATTGCGCATACCTTGTGTATATTAAACTGCGTTTCGTATAATAAACCAGTCAATAAGACTTAGTGGTAATTTTTTCCTAAGTGGGTACTACTTAATTTGGACTCAGAAAGTTGTAAAGTGGCACAGTGGCACAGGGTAAAAAAATCCCGACTTACGACTGGATTTGATATGGCGGGTCTATTAACCCATAGAGAGCCCCACACAGCCTGGAGCAGACGACACTCCGTAGTTCATGCTTCCATCTGTGTGAGGCTCCATGTGGGTTATATGGCGGGTCACAAATACCACTTAAGTCTGGACAGTCAGTCCAACGTTAGTGAATTGTCTCGCACCATGGACAGTTATTTCCGGAGTTAATTCCCTTGCACCACATGGACTCTTTTTCATTCGTCTGACATCGATCATTTCCGTATGTACTCGGGAATTGTTTTAGTAATGCACGTGCGTGACTCGAGCTCATGTTTTATATTACGCCAAAAGTCACACTTACATGTAAGTACTGTTGTTTTTCATCAAATTTAAATCACACAAGAAGCAACTACTTGATCCTAACCACTAAAGAACAAATGTCCCTCAAGGCTTAAAGGTAGGAAGAGGCGACTATATACGCAAGGCACACTGCCCAATTGCTGACAGTCCATAACCTCGCACCTGACTGTACGCAGAAACATTGCTGACTGTTGACAATCCATGGTATCGCACCCGATGATTGTACCCAGAAACACCGCTGACTGTTGACAATCCATGGTATCGCACCTGATGATTGTATACAGATACACTGCTGACTGTTGACAGTCCATGGTATCGCACCTGATGATTGTACTCAGATACACTGCTGACTGTTGACAATCCATGGTATCGCACCTGATGATTGTATACAGATACACTGCTGACTGTTGACATTCGATATCTTCGCAATTCACCCAACGCAGGGAAACCGTACTGGTATATTTCGCCCGTCATGGGTTAATCGTTAATCGACTGCACTCGGAAACACTGACCAACTAAGGACATTCCACAGTATCGCATCTGGTGACTGTACTCGGAAACACTTACCGACTGTTGACAATCCATAGTATCGCACTTGATGACTGTACTCGGAAACACTTACCGACTGTTGACATTCCATAGTATCGCACTTGATGACTGTACTCGGAAACACTTACCGACTGTTGACAATCCATAGTATCGCACTTGATGACTGTACTCGGAAACACTTACCGACTGTTGACAATCCATAGTATCGCACTTGATGACTGTACTCGGAAACACTTACCGACTGTTGACATTCCATAGTATCGCACCAGCTGACTGTACTCGGAAACACTTACCGACTGTTGACATTCCATAGTATCGCACCAGATGACTGTACTCGGAAACACTTACCGACTGTTGACAATCCATAGTATCGCACTTGATGACTGTACTCGGAAACACTTACCGACTGTTGATAATCCATAGTATCGCACTTGATGACTGTACTCGGAAACACTTACCGACTGTTGACATTCCATAGTATCGCACTTGATGACTGTACTCGGAAACACTTACCGACTGTTGACAATCCATAGTATCGCACTTGATGACTGTACTCGGAAACACTTACCGACTGTTGACAATCCATAGTATCGCACTTGATGACTGTACTCGGAAACACTTACCGACTGTTGACATTCCATAGTATCGCACCAGATGACTGTACTCGGAAACACTTACCGACTGTTGACATTCCATAGTATCGCACCAGATGACTGTACTCGGAAACACTTACCGACTGTTGACAATCCATAGTATCGCACTTGATGACTGTACTCGGAAACACTTACCGACTGTTGACAATCCATAGTATCGCACTTGATGACTGTACTCGGAAACACTTACCGACTGTTGACATTCCATAGTATCGCACCAGATGACTTTACTCGGAAACACTTACCGACTGTTGACAATCCATAGTATCGCACTTGATGACTGTACTCGGAAACACTTACCGACTGTTGACAATCCATAGTATCGCACTTGATGACTGTACTCGGAAACACTTACCGACTGTTGACATTCCATAGTATCGCACCAGATGACTTTACTCGGAAGCACAAGATCTTGGCTAGTATATGTGAGCCCGCGGTCGGTGCACCACTGAGAGATGTTGATACGTATAATCTTACACAATACTTACAAATAACGATACATAGAACTAGAGATAAGGTAACAATTTGTGACCATTAGGCGACAAATAGGGTTATATAACATAGAATGCCATTTGACACCCGTGTGGCAAATAGACACTGCCGTAGCAAACACACAAACACCTCGCACCTCACTGTATATACTGCACAAAGAAGAGACGATCGCGATTAACATTCACAGCCTCACATGGCAGTAAGCATCTGACCAAACATCGGCAGTTAATGAGAATAGCATATTGTAGTCTCACGAACAAATGTTCTGTGGGCACCGACTGCATGGCCGTAGCATGATAAAGTAGCCCCACATTATATCATTACATGTACGCACCAAGAGCCGACCATGCTAAGTCGTCTCCAACATTGAGGAGGCTAGAAACGATCGCGAACTGATTACTATATGATGTATTTGTGAGTTTAGTTGGAAATCAGAAACCGTAATCGTAAAAACGAAAATATATTGGAAAACGACAACGATTATAAATAACATAAATTCTAGTGACGCACTATTCTATTCGTAGTAACTATCTGACGCAGTTAAATATGCGAAAGCTGTCTCTTATGCGACAGGTTTCAATTGTCTCTCGTCCATTATGATAAATAGACTGCTATAGTTATGTGTGCTTGACGAACCTGCACAGCTGACGCAAAATATAAATTGCGCTATATTTGGCCAGGCTATTTGTCTTTAGTTAACGTCTTCGAGTGGTGCACAGCAAAAAGGTTCTCATATTTTCTTGACCGGTCTATGCTTATGTTGCCATTGGACTCGTTACAGTGAAAGCGTTGGATCCTGAGTTGGTCATCATGATGTCAATGTTGATAAGTACATGTAGCATCTATTTTTGGTATATGGCATACAGCCGGGGAATTCCCCAAAACAATGTCGCACGAAATCTGAGTTGTATAAACTTTACTGAAATAATAAAAAAATCGGAGCTAAATACATGGGATTTGTATTTGTAACTAACTATACACAATTTATGGATAAGATTATATCATTTTATGTTTACCGGTATACAATTATAAAAAAATAATAATAAAAAAAACATGTTCCCATAAATTCAGGTAAAATTTACAGAAACTGGAATTAAAAATCAATAGAGTCTCTAACACACAGTAAAACCTCCCCAAACCGAACACCCTTCGGAACGGCCCATCATCCATGTTATAAACACACAGTAAAACCTCCCCAAACCGAATATCCATGTTATAAACACATAGTAAAACCTCCCCAAACCGAACACCCTTCGGACCGGCGCATCATCCATGTTATAAACACACAGTAAACCCTCCCCAAACCGAACATCCATGTTATAAACACACAGTAAAACCTCCCCAAACCGAACACCCGTCGGACCGGCTCATCATCCATGTTATAAACACACAGTAAAACCTCCCCAAACCGAACACCCTTCGGACGGCTCATCATCCATGTTATAAACACACAGTAAAACCTCCCCAAACCGAACACCCTTCGAGCCGGCCCATCATCCATGTTATAAACACACAGTAAAACCTCCCCAAACCGAACACCCTTCGAGCTGGCCCATCATCCATGTTATAAACACACAGTAAAACCTCCCCAAACCGAACACCCTTCGGACCGGCCCAGTGTCCATGTTATAAACACATAGTAAAACCTCCCCAAACCGAATACCCTTCGGACCGGCCCATCATCCATGTTAAAAACACACAGTAAAACCTCCCCAAACCGAACACCATTTGGGCCGGCTCATCATCCATGTTATAAACACACAGTAAAACCTACCCAAACCGAACACCCTTCGGACCGGCCCATTATCCATGTTATAGACACACAGTAAAACATCCCCAAACCGAACACCCTTCGGGCCGGACCATCATCCATGTTATAAACACACAGTAAAACCTCCCCAAACCGAACACCCTTCGGACCGGCCCATTATCCATGTTATAGACACACAGTAAAACCTCCCCAAACCGAACACCCCTCGGACCGGCCCATCATCCATGTTATAAACACACAGTAAACCTCCCAAACCGAACATCCATGTTATAAACACACAGTAAACCTCCCAAACCGAACATCCATGTTATAAACACACAGTAAAACCTCCTCAAACCGAACACCCCTCGGACCGGCCCATCATCCATGTTATAAACACTCAGTAAAACCTCCCCAAACCGAACACCCTTCGGGCCGGCCCATCATCCATGTTATAAACACACAGTAAAACCTCCCCAAACCGAACACCCTTCGGACCGGCCCATTATCCATGTTATAGACACACAGTAAAACCTCCCCAAACCGAACACCCTTCGGGCCGGCCCATCATCCATGTTATAAACACACAGTAAAACCTCCACAAACCGAACACCATTCGGACCGGCCCAGTATCCATGTTATAAACACACAGTAAAACCTCCCCAAAGCGAACACCCTTCGGACCGGCCCAGTATCCATGTTATAAACACACCGTAAAACCTCCCCAAACAGAACACCCTTCGGACCGGCCCAGTATCCATGTTATAAACACACAGTAAAACCTCCCCAAACCGAACACCCTTCGAACCGGCCCAGTATCCATGTTATAAACACACAGTAAAACCTCCCCAAACCGAACACCATTCGGGCCGGCCCATCATCCATGTTATAAACACACAGTAAAACCTCCCCAAACCGAACACCCTTCGGACCGGCCCAGTATCCATGTTATAAACACACAGTAAAATCTCCCCAAACCGAACACCCCTCGGGCCGGCCCATCATCCATGTTATAAACACACAGTAAAACCTCCCCAAACCGGACACCCTTCGGGCCGGCCCAACATCCATGTTATAAACACACAGTAAAACCTCCCCAAACCGAACACCCTTCGGACCGGCCCATTATCCATGTTATAAACACACAGTAAAACCTCCCCAAACCGAACACCCTTCGGACCGGCCCAGTATCCATGTTATAAACACACAGTAAAACCTCCCCAAACCGAACACCCTTCGAACCGGCCCAGTATCCATGTTATAAACACACAGTAAAACCTCCCCAAACCGAACACACTTCGGGCCGGCCCATCATCCATGTTATAAACACACAGTAAAACCTCCCCAAACCGAACACCATCCGGACCGGCCCATCATCCATGTTATAAACACACAGTAAAACCTGCCCAAACCGAACACCCCTTCGGGCCGGCCCATCATCCATGTTATAAACACACAGTAAAACCTCCCCAAACCGAACACCCTCCGGACCGGCCCATCATCCATGTTATAAACACACAGTAAAACATCCCAAAACCGAACACCCTTCGGGCCGGCCCATCATCCATGTTATAAACATACAGTAAAACCTCCCCAAACCGAACACCCTTCGGACCGGCCCATCATCCATGTTATAAACACACAGTAAAACCTCCCAAAACCGAACACCTTCGGACCGGCCCATCATCCATGTTATAAACACACAGTAAAACATCCCCAAACCGGACACCCTTCGGACCGGCCCATTATCCATGTTATAAACACACGGTAAAACCTCCCCAAACCGAACACCCTTCGGACCGGCCCATCATCCATGTTATAAACACACAGTAAAACCTCCCCAACCGAACACCCTTCGGACCGGCCCATTATGGGCACAATGAATAATGCCTCAAGTGTTCAATGTACACTATTAAGGGCTCATATAGGAAAAGTTGATTAATGAATAAACACATGCATGTATAATTTATGAAGAGTTGATTAATGAATAAACACATGCATGTGTAATTTAGGTGCATTTTGTTATAACCATGTGTTATCTATTGTTATTTATATTTTATGTAGTACTTTATTGAATAAAGTTAAATTAATCAATAATGATTAGTTGTGCTTCGACAACTCATAGTAACGACGTCAATACATACATCTATAAACCGAACACCTCTCTAAACCGAACAGAAGGTCCGATCCGAAAGGTGTTCGGTTTGGGGAGGTTTTACTAAATGTCAACCGTAGTTTCATCACTCAAGTGTGTTAATTGCATTGCTTCGGAAACATAATAAATCATGTTATTTGAGTGAAATATTAAATAATACTCGTGACGAAATTGTCTGTGCTGATAATGAACACAAAACAGAAACTATCCAGACCTTTGACCTTTACCGGTGAGTTAGGTATAATTTGGGGAATCGGGCGGATATTTTCGCCCATGTTGTTCGCGACCGAATGATTTTGCGTATTCTTCACTATGAAACATTTACCGCTTTATCGTGGGTCGTACTCGATCAATGGTCCCTTCAAACGACACTTCTTCGGGATTCATTTGAGACCCCGCAACAGACGAACACATGAATCAAGACGCCCTTGTTATTTATGGTTCATACCAGACGCATATCAAAGGGCGGACGTCACTTGTCGGGCATGTTTAGTGGAGGAATAGCATTGCAGCTATAACAAGCAACGAGAAAACGATGACAGTTCGAATCCATCTCACCGATACACACGGAATAAGAATATCACGTGATCGATTGATCTATATTGGACGGCTTAGAGGCCGATCATATCTCAGTTGTCTCTACAACGTTCACACAAACATTTGGGATGTTTCGCAAGACTCCCGGATATAGGTACTAGTACATTTAGGACACTACGTCATTAAATGATGTTCACGTTATAACTGTGTAGCTGTGTTGTCTTAAAGACATATTATGTACTTGTTCGGGTGCGTGAAACTGATAAGTTAGTATCAAGGCGCTATGCCAGCTGGCTGAATGTACCATTCTACTAACATCGCCGAAAATCTGAAGCAAATCGACCGTACCACTCCATAGAAAACATCGTCTGAACTACGCTCAAATGTAAATATTTACTACTCGATTCGGGACGCATCTATCGGCGATAAACTAACAAAAAAGATTTCGCCCCCGAGAGTCACTGCATTTAATTATTATAAAACAATGTAGGTGTGTGTTGTCAATTTGTATATAATATTTGTAAAAATTACTACTTTGAAAAAGAATATTCTCCATTTATATTTGATAACCCTAGCCTAGTGTTTCATATCACTTTAACCGTCACACGGGTGACATCATCTGAATTTAAAGATACATATACTCAGTATATTGTATCACACAGCCATAACTTAGAAAGCCTCGGAAAACTATCCTCACCACCAACACCCAACCAACCACAGCAACCACAAGCAACCACCACAAACGACCACTAACAACCACCAGCATCCATCACCAACCACCACCACCACCACACTGTCGCCATTCACTAACCCACAGCAACCAACAAACACAAATAAACAACAGCAACCATCATCAACAACCAGCAACCACCAGCAACCACCAACAACCACCACCACACCGCAACACCGCCGCCATTCACTAACCCACCAACAACCACCACCAACCACCACCACCACCAACAACCAACAACAACCACCACCAACCACCACCACCAACAACCACCACCAACCACCACCACCACCACCACCACACCGCCACCATTCACTAACCCACCAACAACCAACAAACATCAGCAACAGTAGCAACCACCAACAACCACCGCCAACCACCATCACCACCACCACCACCACCACCATCACCACCACCACCACCACCACCACCACCACCACCACCACAAACCATCACATCGCCGCCATTCACTAACCCACCAACAACCAACAAACAACTGCAACCATCAGCAGCAACCAGCAACCACCAACAACCACCAGCAACCATCACCACCACCACCACCACCACCACCACAAACCATCACATCGCCGCCATTCACTAACCCACCAACAACCAACAAACAACAGCAACCATCAGCAGCAACCAGCAACCACCAACAACCACCACCACCACCACCACCACCACCACCACCACCACAAACCATCACATCGCCGCCATTCACTAACTCACCAACAACCAACAAACATCAGCAACAGTAGCAACCACCACCAACCACCACCACCACCACCACCACACCGCCACCATTCACTAACCCACCAACAACCAACAACCATCAGCAACAGCAGCAACCACCAACAACCACCAACAACCACCACCAACCACCACAAACCATCACCAACCATCACTAACCACCACCACCACCACCACCCCACCACCACCACCACCACATCGCCGCCATTCACTAACTCACCAACAACCAACAAACATCAGCAACTGCAGCAACCACCAACAACCATCAGCAGCAACCAGCAACCAGCACCAACCATCACCAACCATCACCACCACCAGCAACCAGCAGCAACCAGCAACCAACAACCAGCAATCACCAACAACAACAACACCCAACCACCAACAGACAGAAACAACAAGAAACCACCACAACTGGAACCACTCACCACCACAACTAACTACCAATAACCACCACCACCATAATCATCATCATCATCATCAACGTCGACCATATGTTTGAGAAAAGGGCGACAAAAATGATTATTTTAGAAGTTCCTAAAATGTTACTAGTCTCTGCAATATTGAGACTTATATTTCGATAATTGATCTTTGAGCAGCATTTGTTACCGACGCAGGGAAGGAGTTAATTATTAACAATATTCTCCTCTCTATTGTGTTTTACAATACACCGATCATCAATTAAAACAATTATAGAAGGGTTGTTTCAGGACACATCGAAACAAAGAATTAGCTACGTAAACACCACCACAATACTTACGAGAATGCTCTCCACAGTCGATATTATTAGAGACCTTTCGCAAAATCCCTATTACGATTATGGATAGGATATATTGTCCTAGTAAGGTGGATACCATCACAACTTACATACGATGGTTAATATGTGAGACGGCATATGATATATTGTCCTAGTAAGGTGGATACCATCACAACGTACATACGATGGTTAATATGTGAGACGGCATATGATATATTGTACTAGTAAGGTGGACACCATCACAACTTACATACGATGGTTAATATGTGAGACGGCATATGATATATTGTCCTAGTAAGGTGGATACCATCACAACGTACATACGATGGTTAATATGTGAGACGGCATATGATATATTGTACTAGTAAGGTGGATACCATCACAACTTACATACGATGGTTAATATGTGAGACGGCATATGATATATTGTCCTAGTAAGGTGGATACCATCACAACGTACATACGATGGTTAATATGTGAGACGGCATATGATATATTGTACTAGTAAGGTGGATACCATCACAACTTACATACGATGGTTAATATGTGAGACGGCATATGATATATTGTCCTAGTAAGGTGGATACCATCACAACGTACATACGATGGTTAATATGTGAGACGGCATATGATATATTGTACTAGTAAGGTGGATACCATCACAACTTACATACGATGGTTAATATGTGAGACGGCATACGATATATTGTCCTAGTAAGGTGGATACCATCACAACGTACATACGATGGTTAATATGTGAGACGGCATATGATATATTGTCCTAGTAAGGTGGATACCATCACAACGTACATACGATGGTTAATATGTGAGACGGCATAGGATATAATGTCATAGTAAGGTGGACACCATCACAACTTACATACGATGGTTAATATGTGAGACGGCATATGATATATTGTCCTAGTAAGGTGGATACCATCACAACTTACATACGATGGTTAATATGTGAGACGGCATATGATATATTGTCCTAGTAAGGTGGATACCATCACAACGTACATACGATGATTAATATGTGAGACGGCATATGATATATTGTACTAGTAAGGTGGACACCATCACAACTTACATACGATGGTTAATATGTGAGACGGCATATGATATATTGTCCTAGTAAGGTGGATACCATCACAACGTACATACGATGGTTAATATGTGAGACGGCATATGATATATTGTACTAGTAAGGTGGACACCATCACAACTTGCATACGATGGTTAATATGTGAGACGGCATATGATATATTGTCCTAGTAAGGTGGATACCATCACAACGTACATACGATGGTTAATATGTGAGACGGCATATGATATATTGTACTAGTAAGGTGGATACCATCACAACTTACATACGATGGTTAATATGTGAGACGGCATATGATATATTGTCCTAGTAAGGTGGATACCATCACAACGTACATACGATGGTTAATATGTGAGACGGCATATGATATATTGTACTAGTAAGATGGATACCATCACAACTTACATACGATGGTTAATATGTGAGACGGCATATGATATATTGTCCTAGTAAGGTGGATACCATCACAACGTACATACGATGGTTAATATGTGAGACGGCATATGATATATTGTACTAGTAAGGTGGATACCATCACAACTTACATACGATGGTTAATATGTGAGACGGCATATGATATATTGTCCTAGTAAGGTGGACACCATCACAACGTACATACGATGGTTAATATGTGAGACGGCATATGATATATTGTACTAGTAAGGTGGATACCATCACAACGTACATACGATGGTTAATATGTGAGACGGCATATGATATATTGTCCTAGTAAGGTGGACACCATCACAACTTACATACGATGGTTAATATGTGAGACGGCATATGATATATTGTCCTAGTAAGGTGGACACCATCACAACGTACATACGATGGTTAATATGTGAGACGGCATATGATATATTGTCATAGTAAGGTGGATACCATCACAACGTACATACGATGGTTAATATGTGAGACGGCATATGATATATTGTCCTAGTAAGGTGGATACCATCACAACGTACATACGATGGTTAATATGTGAGACGGCATATGATATATTGTACTAGTAAGGTGGATACCATCACAACTTACATACGATGGTTAATATGTGAGACGGCATATGATATATTGTCCTAGTAAGGTGGATACCATCACAACGTACATACGATGGTTAATATGTGAGACGGCATAGGATATAATGTCATAGTAAGGTGGACACCATCACAACTTACATACGATGGTTAATATGTGAGACGGCATATGATATATTGTCCTAGTAAGGTGGATACCATCACAACTTACATACGATGGTTAATATGTGAGACGGCATATGATATATTGTACTAGTAAGGTGGATACCATCACAACGTACATACGATGGTTAATATGTGAGACGGCATACGATATATTGTCCTAGTAAGGTGGATACCATCACAACGTACATACGATGGTTAATATGTGAGACGGCATAGGATATAATGTCATAGTAAGGTGGATACCATCACAACGTACATACGATGGTTAATATGTGAGACGGCATATGATATATTGTCCTAGTAAGGTGGATACCATCACAACGTACATACGATGGTTAATATGTGAGACGGCATATGATATATTGTCCTAGTAAGGTGGATACCATCACAACGTACATACGATGGTTAATATGTGAGACGGCATATGATATAATGTCCTAGTAAGGTGGATACCATCACGACGTACATACGATGGTTAATATGTGAGACGGCATATGATATATTGTACTAGTAAGGTGGATACCATCACAACTTACATACGATGGTTAATATGTGAGACGGCATATGATATATTGTCCTAGTAAGGTGGATACCATCACAACTTACATACGATGGTTAATATGTGAGACGGCATATGATATATTGTCCTAGTAAGGTGGACACCATCACAACTTACATACGATGGTTAATACGTGAGACGGCATATGATATATTGTCATAGTAAGGTGGATACCATCACAACTTACATACGATGGTTAATATGTGAGACGGCATATGATATATTGTCCTAGTAAGGTGGATACCATCACAACTTACATACGATGGTTAATATGTGAGACGGCATATGATATATTGTCCTAGTAAGGTGGATACCATCACAACGTACATACGATGGTTAATATGTGAGACGGCATATGCCCACTTTATTCAGTTAATTTTTTGTTTCGTCCCATGCAGGCGGGGTGGGGCAAGTGAACTGGCATGCGCCTATGGGGATGTCCTGCCAATTGTTTTTTTCATCTCATGCAGGTGGGGTGGGGCAAGTGAACAGGCATGTGCCTATGGGGAAGTCCTGCCAAATTTTTGTTCATCCCATGCAGGGATTGGGCAAATGCTTGTCAGATAACCACTACACTATATGGACTAAATATTTGGCATTATTGTTATAAATATTGGAGCGATGTTTCAAAAGACAATTTGTGAAAAGGAGAGATTTTTCAGCAAAAAATAAATGTTTCCGCTCCAAATGGCGGGAAAATCCTAACTAACCAACACATTTCCCATATCAAGTAGATATATGGTATAATTCAGCAAGTGTAACACCAACAATGTTGGCAAATTAGTTAGGGCATAGCAACAGGGCTCGCTTTGTTTTCTTGAAAAAGTCACTTGTGGATATCGTTCATCTTCGATTTGACAATATATATTTCTTCTTGATTGAAAATTAACGTATGTCTCTTTCATATCCGATGTTATCCGTGTGTTCTACACCACGCGGATAATGTTAGATCAACCACAAGCTGGACCGGTGCCACACCCTTGACACATCTGCACATAAACTGCATGGGGTATTATTCATCTCACATCAGAACCCCCGTGGGTAAAGATCGAATTTTGGCCGTATACTGGCAGGATATTGTACATATCCGCAATCGTAGTCGTGATTTTGCGAAAGGTCTCTACTTATATCAGAATAACTGCGTCTTGATACATGTGTTAATATTTAAAGTGTCCAATATGTTTCAACTTTCTTGAGGAATTAAAAAGTGACTTGCAAAACCTTTGCCAAATGAAAACATCTGTTACCAAATGTGACCAATTTTGCATTTGGCAAATTTGGGAAATGCCAGCGCGAACCCTGTAACTATAACAATTACACATGATAATCAACCCAAACACTTACTGGCAAACGTTCAACATTTTGTGCCACCTTGTCTCATTCTAAGCTACGATTTACTGTATATATCTAGAGTATATGTATTGAAATGGCTGTCAATGAAATGTTACATGGTGATGTTCGTATTGTATAGCTATCAATGAAATGCTAAATTGTGATGTTCGTATTTTATTGAGTTCAATGCAATGTTAAATGGTGATATATATGTAATAAAATTGGCCATATGAAACCAGATTGCACTAATTGCTCTCGTATGCAGTAATATATTGGTCGGGTTCCCCTGATATTAGACATACCAGTGTGTCAGCGTGTCAACACTGACGGTCGTATTTCAAGTGGCACGCCTCGGTCGTCTAAATGGATAGTGTATGCACTCAAATTTCAATACAATTCCTTGTGTTTCCTAACGTTTGACCCAGTATAATCAATAATAATTTAATGGGCGCATACCGCACAACAATCATGTAGCGTAGCGTGTGGTGGTTCTGCTGCTTCACTCCCAACCTTATTAAGTAGTTCCAACAGGTGAACAGTTGAGACCCAAAATAGCTTTAGATTGCACCTGATACAGCATTATTTCAACCAATAGTTAATGTAAAATATGCGCAAATAATCGACTATTTGTACTGCTTTTGAATTTGTCAGACTGAAATGGCCATCAGTTAGAAATATCGTGCCATATTTGGTGCGAGCTGGGATGTATCCGATCAGTAAGATTCAGTCTTACTGAGGGTGGAGTTAGATTGGAAGTGGAATCTGGGCAACCCAACCCAGCGAGCAGATATTTTACTTGTTGCTTGCATGTGGTCCATGGGATCAGACATGTACTCGTTTCCTAAAAACTAGACGTTGGCTCTATATATGACGCTTAGACGCTCTGCTACAGCCCATAGAGAGCCCCACATTAACTGGATCAGTCGACACTCCATAGTGCATGCTTCCATCCGTGTGAGGTTACATGTGGGTTACACTGGCTGTATGCCGCTTCAACGCGCTATGCTCGCCATCGCGAGATCAGTACAACCCACAGAGAGCCCCACATAAACTGGATCAGTCGACACTCTACAGTGCATGCTTCCATCTGTGTGAGGTTCCATGTGGGTTACACTGGCTGTATGCCGCTCCAACGCGCTATGCTCGCCATCGCGAGATCAGTACAACCCACAGAGAGCCCCACATAAACTGGATCAGTCGACACTCCACAGTGCATGCTTCCATCTGTGTGAGGTTCCATGTGGGTTACACTGGCTATATGCCGCTCCAACGCGCTATGCTCGCCATCGCGAGACCAGTACAACCCACAGAGAGCCCCACATAAACTGGAGCAGTCGACACTCCACAGTGCATGCTTCCATCTGTGTGAGGTTCCATGTGGGTTACACTGGCTATATGCCGCTCCAACGCGCTATGCTCGCCATCGCGAGACCAGTACAACCCATAGAGAGCCCCACATAAACTGGATCAGTCGACACTCCACAGTGCATGCTTCCATCTGTGTGAGGTTCCATGTGGGTTACACTGGCTATATGGCGCTCCAACGCGCTATGCTCGCCATCGAGAGACCAGTACAACCCATAGAGAGCCCCACACAAACTGGAGCAGTCGACACCCCACAGTGCATGCTTCCATCTGTGTGAGGTTCCATGTGGGTTACACTGGCTATATGCCGCTCAAATGCACTATGCTCGCCATCGCGAAACCAGTACAACCCATAGATAGCCCCACATGGACAGGAGCAGTCGACAATCCATTGTTCATGCTTCCATTTATGTGAGGTTACATGTGGGTTACACTGGCTCTATGTCGCTCCGACGCCCTGATATGTCCGCCATCACGAGAGACCAGTACAACCCATAGATAGTAGCCAATAGACTGGGACTGACGACACTCCGTAGTATATGCTTCTATATATGTGAGGCCCCATGTGGGTTAAACTGACCTTATGGCGCTCAATAATTATGCTATGTGCGCCGTCATGGGAGACCAGTGAAACGCATGTGGAGTCCCACTTTGACTGGAGCAGATGACATTCCGTAGCGCATACTTCCATCTATGTGAGGCTCCATGTGGGTTACACTGACCCTATGTCGCTCCATAATTATGCTATGTGCGTCATCATGAGAGACCAATACAACCCACATAGAGCCCCACATAGACTGAAGCATACGACATTCCGTAGTGCATGCTTCCACCCGTGTGAGGTTCCATATGGGTTATACTGGCTCGGTGACGCCCCGACGTTCTGGTATGTTCGCTACCACGAGAGACCAGTACAATCCATCAGCCATTTTGAAAAAAAAAAAAAACACGAAAGAATGTCCTAAACCAACCAGAACACAGCAACGTGGTTGCTATCCGACATAGTGGGTTGCCTTCGATCGCTTCTGAGAGCAATAAACCAAATGGCCAGAAAACTTAAACAGACATGGATCATTCGAGCTTCCAAATTTGGAAGGAGTTATAAGCTAGTTTGCAAAATATTGATATACGGACCTCATATGCTCTGAAAACTACTTGCCATGGTTACAGCCATTTAAAATTTTTCGCATATAGGGGAAAGAAACGCTCTTTAGTTTAACCATATCACGAATAGACTAACGCGGAACACTCTTTTCTGTTCTTTTCTGTTTGGGACACAAAGAGCGTCTTTGGAGTTGTAATGTAATGACTTCAATGCGTATTTTTGTGACACATATACTGCTCGTGGAAAGGTAGTTCAAGTATTTATAGACCTGTTTCGATAACAAATTCAAAAGCGAATATTATTAGGTGTATTTTGTAGCGCAAAGTGCCACAAACCGCCATGCGGCTTTAACAATGATTGTATGAACATATTTTCTGGTTCTAAAATGTTTCATGTAGCTCAGTATTGTAAGTTTGCAAAATAGACCACACAGGCAGACCAAATTACATTGATTACAGTCAATTACAAATTGATTACGTCACGAGGCGTACTAAATTACAAAAATGATTACGTCACGAGGCGTACTAAAACTAGCGGCATTATATTGTCCGGTGGCGTAATAATGGCGGATGGATTGTAGTGGTCTCTCGTGGCGGCATGCATGAAGCGTGGAGACGTAGCTCATAGAGACCGTGTCTAGTCGTCGTTTCCCAGGGCCGATGCATCGAATTTCTCGTTGGTCAGACTGTATTAAGGATAATATTGTAAGATGGAGTCCATCGATGCGTTGGATGGATATTATCTGAATTTCTTATTTAATTGTAAGCAAATTGTCTGAGATATACGCCGCTCGTGGCTCTAAATTTGATTAAGGGTTACTTTTGATATGGGAATGTTTCACTTTTGCTAATATGCCAGACGTAATACCATTTTGTCTCACCGTGTCAGTGGTTGTGGCTGTCGTGTTTAACGCCATTCCAATATCCAATATGCTTACTCAACATGTGGAACGTGCATAACCAGACCGATCGATTTCAAAGGGGATCTCGATTTGCCACTGAAGTTCCACACATTTCCATCCATACTCTTTGAATCGCAATACAATCGACATCTATTGTTTTAATTTGCACTAACCTTGCAGACTAAAATATGATTTAACGACCATTTTAAAGGATATTATGTTATCGCTTTGATGCCACACAATATTAAAATAATTTGGGGCAAGAGCGCGATGTCAGATGACGCGATTTCAACCAACCAATGCCATCCATTCAAGTTCTACCGCGCGAATGCATGTAGCAATGTGAACGTTTTCTTTTAATCCGATATAGCTTTCAATAAAAGAACCTTACATCAAATAATAGCCAGGTTCAGCCACACATGCGTGTAACTTTTAACGTGTGTTACTATGGTATTGCTATGGATATACACTTGGTGGGAAAGGTCATGCGATATTACTGCGCCAAAGCTACACATTTTGAGATATCGGCTCAGCTTGTAGCAGAACGTGTAAACATTAATAGTATAGTCGTTGTAGTGATTTTGAAGAGTGAACCTAGAAAAAATTGTTATAAAGCCAGTTTTTGTGTCATTTTGACCTGGAATATTTCGACAACAATATATCCAAAATCCGCTAACATTCCGATTGCAGATACATGCAGACAGTTTAATTGTGTGAGTTCGCAAGTTTGCGTGGATAATTGTCATATGAGTATACGGTAGTACGACCCACTACAGTATAGGCCATCCGTGCCTTTGTCTAATAAAGAGCGTTGATATAGAACTCCAATGCATGCGTGCGTTCCACAATAAAGAGCGCGTTCTACTAGCGTTGGAGGAAAACTGCATTATACACGTTAGCCATGTATGCGCTCAAGTTATACAGTGCATGCGTTATCATAGAACGCCATAACGCATGCAGTTGTGTAAGCAATACTTCACATTGTTCACAGTTGTTTCTCATTTATCCTTTCGATTTTATATCTCTAATTGTGAAAGTAGTAAAAGTTGTATTTTATGAGTCGGTCACCCGTTTCCTGTGTATATACGCAGATTCGTTATTTCGTGAGAGAATCCAGATTATTGACCATGGATTACATGCCATAGTTCCGTAAATGAACAGACCAGATTACACTCTGTCCAATACAGGTATGTAAACGAACAGACCCTAATCGTTATTTCGCGGATTTTTGTCGATTTTCATGGATTCTTATTGCAGAATATATACGATCCATATCAAATAATTTAAAATACTTAGCTAAATGTGTGCTGTCGAGTGTATTCGTGGATAATTATACTGCAATTAGACACTTTGGTAGTAACGCTATGGACCACTTCGATTGATGGCGAATTTGAAGCTTGTCAATTTCAACATATTTAAACTGTTTTGTTTCGTTAAATGCAGTCGTTTCGCAGTCTCTGTAGTGTCGAAACATGGGCATTTGTTTGGTCCAAATGTTGTCCATTACTTGGAAAATAAAGCTTACTCAACATTTTAATGCCGTCCGATGTCAAGCAGAATAGCACCGACCATTCCATTGTGCAGGGCGCGTGTCCACGTTTGGTTATAACACCATCACTGTTCGGACTTGGCATAGAAATGAACCCTGTGTTTGGTTCCAAATTACTAGTGAACGAGTAATCTCGGTTGGGATTCTCTGTTGCCAACGAAGTTGAGTGATACAATCAATCTGTCAGTTAAACCGAAACGCCCAGTCAAATACTAACTGACCGGTAATGTCGACCATAACATAGCAACTTTGGATGGCAGGGGGACCTTTCATGGAATGGGAATGATTGTAATTTGTACACCCATGAATCCACCGCCACTGACCATGATATGTGTTCATGAGACAAAAGCGATTGAGGGTTGATGAGCTCGTGATTGACAAAGGAGTGTCCATCCCTAAATACGTTGATGTTATTGGCAAAGGAATTTCCAATATCAAACTGAAAACTCTTCTTCGTTTGGCCACTCCCTACACCCTCCCATCTGATCACAGCACGGATCGCATGTGGCACTCAGCATGTTTGTTCAATAAGAGTGAAACAATTAGCTCGAACTGGTCAGGTTTCATGCAAAGTGCTTGATCGCTGGACGATACTGACCGCTGAGAAATCAGATGTTCTGTTCCGTCCCATAATTTACTCTACACTCATGTACGTTGAGGAACATGTACGTAGATTGAACATCCAAACCCCATGTATCCCTTTCGACCAGATTTTGTGGTTCCAGGCGGTAAACACAATAACCTCTAAGTCGATGAACATAGTGTGTTGGCTCGGAGGATTTAATACTGTAGTATTCATGGGGAGTATTGCCTCGATGATGAAGGGGTTGGTACAGTGACCCATGATATATTGAAAGGCAGTGTCGAGGGTCTTGCTTGATCTCTACCTAGTTGATTATGCGATTTTCAATAAGTTGATAGCTGAAGTTGTCCCAGTCGAGAAGGACTCCGCGGACAATGAATCGATAAGGGAACAAGATGACACAGCAGCATCACAAGTAATTCAGGCTGATGTCCACGTTAATGTTGGCGAAAACACGAATTGGCAAAGGCTCTGACTGATTTCGTTCTTGAAGGCGAATATTCACAGAAGGGAATTGAGACCATTCTTGGCAGCGAAGCTCTTCTACATAGAGTGAAGTGGATCAAAAACTCAACATACAGGGAAGTAGCCATGCATTGTCTGACGTAAGTCCGAACCAAGTATGGCTAGAGTTGCATCGTGTTCGATGGTGCGGTCATAGCGTCTATTAAAGATCACGAGCACAGCCGGCGATCTGCAAAACATGTCGACGTTCCGGTCACTGAATAACACACAATAACCAGCAAATGAGAGAAACAAAAGTCAGTTCATCAAAGTGAGGGCGCCTCTTATCGGATAATGGGCACACAGTTCACTGCAGTGGTGACGTTGATACTCTGATAGTTTCTCGTGCCCTAGAGTTTGACTCGCATGGAAGAAATATCATGGCTATCGCGGACGATACAGATCTGATTATTCATTTGAATCGTCACTGGAAATCGAACATGGCCGACAATCTGATGCTCGGAAATCTGGCAAAGGTGGTGCTGCCATATAGCGATTCGGCGACACCGTGTGCAAGGCTGGACAGTTCACAACTTCCCTTGTCATGTTTGCACATGTATGGGGATGCTATGATACCACCTCTGCATTATTCGGACATGGGAACACGAGTATGCTCAGAAAGATAAACAAGTCTGCTGAAGTTCCCAAAATATTACTCATGCAGGAGTCTAGTGCAAATCAGAAACCATTGGTGAGGCCGACATGCGGCTTTACCTGGTGTGTGATGGTAAGAAAGAAGACTAACTAAATACACTTCCCCGTGCGAAGTTTATGGACATAGTATCTTCTAGCAATACTGCGTTAGAGCCCAACAACTCCTACCAACAGAAAGAGCGGCAAACTATCACAGTCTCAGGGTTCATCTGCTGGTCATGAATCGGAAAACACTGAATAACGACGTATTTAATCATTTAAGATGGGGTTGGGGACTTCGTGTCGCGGAACTTGCCCCAGTTATGACTGCCCAGAATGAAGCACAAGACGTATTGCTCAAGTCGGTACAGTGCAAGTGTAAGATGACACAAACAAAACATGTGATATGTGTGCACATGTCGCAAACATGGTATCAAATGTGTTATCGCTTGTAGAGAGGGCTGCATTAATTCAAAAAGAAATACTGGTAGGAGATGACGAGGATGAGGTTTGAGTATATTGATATATATGATACACAAGTGCCGAAATTATTACTCATTTCCATATTCTGGTCATCACTGGCCGATTTCTATAAAAAAATAAAAAAAATACATAATTGTCATGTTGGTGGTCATCTTTGTGGCCATCTTTCTGGCTCCCTGAGACCGATATTTGGTCAATGTGAATCCTGTGGAATTTTCTGTCAAACGTGACGACATTTATTCGAAAGCAATCTCATTATCTCTGCCTGACAAAGGACTAATGCTGTTTTGGGAATATTTTTCATTTTTGGCCGCCATCTTGGACGCCATCTTGAATCCTGAATTTTCCCCAGAGCGGATTTTGGACATGTTATTCCCGATACTTTTCCACACAAAATGATACCAAAACCAGTTTTATAACAATTTTTTCTAGGTTAAAACCTCCCGACGACCACACAAAAATGCAATGGTAGTGTGTTGTTGTATGATGAAGCACACACAATACGCATTTGTTGTTGTTGTTGGGATATGCTGTTTTGTTCAGAAGACGAGCCAGATGTGAGACTTTAGGAATGCATTGGTTTTTAACATATATGGCAGACTTTGGTGAGGATCAAAACACGACGCATTTGTAACCGGTTACGGTTACTGGGTTTACAAACGTTCTCTCAATTCTGATGGGGAGAATTAATCCTAAAGACACTACACCTGGCTATGACTGCTATAAGTAATGGTTAGAGCACAAGAATAGTTCTTTACCAGAATAAATCGAGTCGGAGACGAGATTTATTCTGGTAAAGAACTATTCGCGTGCTCTGACCTACTTAGAGCACAATTGACCGCACACAATGCGATTATCTCGAAATACGCAATTGATCGTGCGTTGAACACGACGTACAATCCGTGCGCTGGCCGAGATGAACACAATGACCCGTTAGCCGCACCAATCATCGTGATTACCCATGCAGTGATCGCCGTTGAATGTGAATAAATATGTCCGAAGCGACACGGATTAACGTGTGACGCGTTTTCACAAATCAAGTCACTCGCAGATGTGTTGGGAAAGTCAAATGTGGAAGTCGCATGATTATGTCTTACTATTATTATATACATTGTATAAGTGGATCATGAATTCCGAAGAAGTCTGTGTGCCAGAATGATGACATGGAATTTGGACCTGTAACCAACAACCAACTACTTTTTGCCAAAGGTAATGCTGCACATCATTATTATGTGACAAACGTGTCGCCTTTTCAAGAAACTGTTTCGAAATTACTACCATAATAGTCCATTGGTTCCTGTAGAGGATTAGTTACGATAAATCGATTTGTGATCTGTTACTTTCGGAGATTTTAATTGAACTAAAAAAGGTGGTTTCACACAACAACGCCTCTATTGAGCGATGTACAAATAATAATGTTGGTCGCGATAATAGTTCCTAACAGTTCCTCCAGATTCTCCAGATACAAGTTCTGTTGTTTGTTATATCGGATATGTGGAGCGCTATATAGTGAAGTGGTGATTCTGTTGGATTATTGGATATATCACTATTTAGTGGTTCTAAATGTAAATGTTAATTCGTTTAGTTTCATCGATGGATTAGTGGTCCTGTCCTGAGAATATTTTCGGAACTGGATTAGTTTTGTGGAATAATTATAATAAATGTAATTATTCTACTAGTTAATAAATAATTCAACCAATGCATGTGTTACTATTGCCGCCCCTCCGTTCGTCCTGTTGATGTATATATATATATATATATATATTGTATTTTTGGTAAATTACACCCAATTCCCAAGGCTGGCAAACTAATATTTCAGTGATATCCCATTGTTCGAGACGCGCCACTCTTAACAAACAAATCGCGCGGTCGTTTCAATGTAGCTTCAGTTATTATACAAGAGGACGTGCATCCCCCACCCGCACTCCCCTTATACGCCGTCCCTATATATGTGCCTGCTTAGTATATTAGAGGTGCATAACTAGTAACGGCGTATAATGGCAGTGTGTTTGGGGGAAGCAGAGCGCTGTTCGTGCCCCTGTGGCCTCTGGTAATTGAAGCTACTTCGAAGCGACCGTGCGATTTGTCTGTTGTGAGTTGAGTGTGCCTAACAATGGGGTAATCATTGAACTATTCATTCGCCAGCCTTGGGAATTGGTGTGCTTTACCAAAAATCAGGGAACGATTGCAACAATGGGATTGTGCTCTAACAACTGTTCTTAAATTCACGTTCTTTAGAGATATCGCACGAATAACATTGGCTTTAAACAGATTTAAATTGAATTCTTCATTTCGAATAAAGTATTCGTCACAGTCCCTTCCATCATCCGGGTGATACGTCACTGCCATAATACGTCACTGTCCCCTCATCCGGGTGATACCTCACTACCTCAAAAACGATTCCATTTGAGAAGATTTCGTCGATAATTGCAGTGTTCAGCACGGATGTGATTAGTCAGCAAGATATTCGGGATGACATCGTGCATTTTATCGCATGCGAGATGCTTAACCGCTGATTACACAAACCGGCAAACACTTGTCAGCCACCACTTATTGCGGAGGTACAATATATCACCACCGTCAATGAATGTGGCAGGGAATACACAGCCCGACTGATATTGGCAGATCATTCCCATGGCCAAAGAGACAGTGCTATAGTGTCACGTGATAATGGTGAATTATTCCCACACAGAGACAACGATGCAGTGAATTAAACAAAGTTTAATCTTAAAGGGGTGCTGTACGGGAATCCCACCATTAAATGGGTGTTGTACGGGAATCCCATCATTAAAGGGGTGCTGTACGAGAATCCCACCATTAAAGGGGTGCTGTACGGGAATCCAACCATTAAAGGGGTGCTGTACGGGAATCCCACCATTAAAGGGGTGCTGTACGGGAATCCCATCATTAAATGGGTGCTGTACGGGAATCCCACCAATAAAGGGGTGTTGTACGGGAATCCCACCATTAAAGGGGTGTTGTACGGGAATCCCATCATTAAAGGGGTGTTGTACGGGAGTCCCACAATTAAATGGGTGCTGTATGGGAATCCCACCATTAAAGGGGTGTTGTACGAGAATCCCACAATTAAAGGGGTGCTGTACGAGAATCCCACCATTAAATGGGTGCTGTATGGGAATCCCACCATTAAAGGGGTGTTGTACGGGACTCCCACCATTAAAGGGGTGTTGTACTGGAATCCCACCATTAAAGGGGTGTTGTACGGGAATCCCATCATTAAAGGGGTGTTGTACGGGAATCCCATCATTAAAGGGGTGTTGTACGGGACTCCCACAATTAAAGGGGTGTTGTACGGGAATCCCACCATTAAAGGGGTGTTGTACGGGAATCCCACCATTAAAGGGATGTTCTACGGGAATCCCATCATTAAAGGGGTGTTGTACGGGACTCCCACAATTAAAGGGGTGTTGTACGGGAATCCCACCATTAAATGGGTGCTGTACGGGAATCCCACCATTAAATGGGTGCTGTACGGGAATCCCACCATTAAATGGGTGTTGTACGGGAATGTACGTGAATCCCACCATTTACTCGAGACCTTCCAATTCATTCGATCCCTCGTGGGCTATTCCACAACTCTTTAAGAAATTCGCTCACGCTAATGTCATTTCGTCGTTTATAAATACGATTGGGAAGAGAATTCGATAGTCTGCCACGTGAAGAAAAAAATACAATTTAATTCGAAATATTCATGGACTGCGGAGTCGACAACCAATTTTGTATAACTTTATAAATGGAGTGAACCTGTAAAGGGGTACTGTACAATAAATCGGGCCACGTGCGGTACCATATCATATTTAACTCAACAGAATATATGCAACAAATGAATGAATTTGGATGAGTGCAACATATATACACTCATGTACTCTAAGAACGATGCAAACACCATGCTAATTATAATCAAAATGAGTTTATGGCTCGAGTCATAAACTAATTTTCATTATAATTACCACGTTGTTTACATCGCTCATGAAGTAAATGAGCTTTTTTTGCACTCATCCATGGATCAAATTCATTCATTTGTTGCATATATTCTGTTGAGTATAAAAGGAGATGGTCCCATGCATAACTGGCCGGATTTAGTGTATACATATAGTGCCCCTTTATTCAGATACGATCTATATATGGTAAACTCGATACATAATATACGGAGAACGTGCGGCTTTCTTGCTCATTTTATTTCAACTTTCTGACTGATTCTGAAACTGCATACACAGTATGGTGCTCTATACCTATCATTATCTTACGTCAGCTCCCGGTGGGCAAGACATGGTACCTCATATCGTGGACTCAAGTGTCAGTGGGCACCTCCCGACATTTACTCACACATGTCGATCACACAAATCTACAGTCGACTATCAATTTTGTCTGGATTTCACTTCAATGAAGATGTTCACACATATTAAAGGGGTACTGTACGCCATTTTCAATAAAAAAACTAATATCGATAATATATAGAAAACTAAGTAATTTGAGTCGAAGATGTATTCTGTAAACGTTCAGGTTAATAGGTTATCTTAACATCAAAGTTATTAATTTTGATATAAATTTAATTTATGGCTGGAGCCATAAATTAAATTACGAATTTCCGTGTATAAGACGTAATCAAAATAATTCACGGATAGTGGATTGGGCAACGCGTGGCACACATGATCGTGTAAAAAATTATGTTGATACGGGGCGTAAACACAAGCCACTCACTGACTAGTGACTACACAACGACTTGATGGGCATATGGGGCTAGTGTGCATGTAATATAACATTTATTTGATATATTTCTTGAAAACTGTCCAAAAATTACTCGACAACGGCAATTGGTATTTTCGCAATCCGGCTAATCTGCCATCCATAACATTACTTCGTACTCAACAGACTTTCAAATAATGGAAATCTAGTTACCTCATACTACGACTCTAGAAACTATAGTAGCCAACAACAACATTTGAGTACAGTATCCCTTTAATTTGCATGCGGAGCTTATGGCTTCTAGAAGTCAAGGTGCTTGCAGAAATCAGTTTTATAGTGCGTGTCTATATTGTAATATGAATCGTACGTGACACGTAGTGGAGCAACCACACAGCATGCTGTGCCTCAAATTTGCCTTTTATCGGCGACATAGCGCGAAGAATAATTTATGTTACATCACGCAGTGATCACGACGGAGATGACAATCGTGGATTGTGCAATCTTGTCTGGATTCTGGCCCACAAATCAAAAATGATGTCAGAAATTGGACTAATTGAAATTAATAGACCTAGCTAAATCATATGGAATCCTATTAGGGCCACTTGCTAATGGCGCTTTCGACGCTTTCGGCACGATGCGCCGAAAGCGACAAAAAGTGCGCCATTAGTAACACGCCGAAAGCGACAAAATATGCGCCGTTACGGCGCACTATTTGTCGCTTTCGGCGCACTTTTTGTCGCTTTCGGCGCGCGCGCCGAAAGCGACAAAATGTGCGATATTAGCGCATGTTTCGGCGCGCCGAAAGCGACAAAATGTGCGCCGTAACGGCGCACATTTTGTCGCTTTCGGCGCGTTACTAGTGGCGCACTTTTTGTCGCTTTCGGCGCGCGCCGAAAGCGCCATTAGGCATACTATTAGGTCCACTCCCTAATGGCGCGCGCCGGAAGCGACAAAAAGTGCGCCATTAGGGTATGTTTCGGCGCGCGCCGAAAGCGACAAAAAGTGCACCGAAAGCGCCATTAGCAAGTGGCCCTAATAGGATTCCATAAAATCACGTGTGAATTCTTCGTAAGTTGTGAATTAGTTACTTTCATCGCGATGCTTCATTCCCAATTCCGCGTTCTTTGCAATCTCCACACTGTTGTTAACCGGAAGTCACGTGATAATGTCTACAAAATCCATACCCGCGATCTAAAAAATCACTGATGGATATAGAAAAATATATATGACGTCATTCACCTGCCTGAGGTATAAGCACCCTTGGTGGTTGCTATAATACACAAGGCCAAATTCATTTGCGTTGTCTTTAATTGTGAAAGGTGTGACGAGTGTCACGCACAATGAGAAGCAGTATGTTAACCATCGATTAATTTCCAGCATCATTTCACACATCGAACTTTCTGTACATTGTGATTCGACAACAGACACGTGGTTCACAAATACAGCTAAATACAGCTACATGTATCGACCGAATGATTCGCTGCTTGTTATCAAATCTGAGTTCATAATTATTTGATTGACAGCTGTGGAAGGCCAGTTGGGAAATGATATGCTGTAGTCTGAATATTTCTTTAACGATGACGCCGATGTGCTCAACATTCCTACCCTCACACAATCCTGGGTTCCTCGCACCTGAACATTAAAAACATTTGATGCCACTGAACTGTACTTATGGTTATCTGGACATATCGTGTGATTCATAGGGGCTGTTTGAGTGGGAGATACGTATTGCTTCAGAAATATGTGATATGATTGATATAGGTGATATGAAAACTTGTCTTCACATTGGACTTCTTTGAGTATGAAATAAGCACACAGTGGACTTATATCCAATACGTTGGATGGCGTGGGCCACAATGAAGACACATTATAAAGAGCGTCCATCTAGTACGTCGTGGGTTGGTTTAGTTTATTCGTGTTATTTTCCAGCCTGTTCTCGCGAAAATAAGAACACAACTGGCACATTTCATATTGTCCCATATATGAGGGTATCACCCCCCTTTTCGGTACGCGGGAGTCAGGGTGTTTTGAAGCCGTACGCGGGATTCATACCCCCAAATTAACTGGTATTCGGCCCTAATTCGGGTTAAAGCAAAACATCTTGGACGAAGGTTTTGATAGCGCAAAATAATATTTTGTGCTAGTTATCTGTATGAATGAGTGGGTAGAATAGCTTCTTGGGCATATTCGACCACCATGCCACCATAAAGTATCATTAATCGTATCATAACGGCCTCATAACGCCCATAATGCGACCGGCGTCTCTTCGGTCGTTAACCGGAAAGCTTCCGAAACTATATTTGATTTGTGTTCCAATTCCAAACTTTTAATTAACCGGTATATTAAAACAGTCAATTCGTATGTCATATATCGCATATTATTTCTTAACATGTATTCAGGATTCACCCCCCCCCCCAAATTAACTGGTATTCAGGATTCAGGGGGAGGGGGGGGGGGTGGTGATACCCTCATATATGTCGTTTTAATAGCCAGTGCTTATGCCCATGGAGAGCGTATTTTAATTTTCAAATAATGCAAATATGAGCTTATTTTGGGCAATTATAAAATAAGCCCGTATTGTGATTATTTTCACGAGAACAGGATGGACATGTTTCGAGCAGAAAATTATTAAAACAGAGTTGAATTGAACTTCAGTTATAGCTGGTGTATCTTTTTCTTGAACGTTCTCTGGGTAGTAGTAAGTACTACGGTGAACGTTCTCTGGGTAGTAGTAAGTACTACGGTGAACGTTCTCTGGGTAGTAGTAAGTACTACGGTGAACGTTCTCTGGGTAGTAGTAAGTACTACGGATGCTCTGGGTAGTAGTAAGTACTACGGTGAACGTTCTCTGGGAAGTAGTAAGTACTACGGATGCTCTGGGTAGTGGTAAGTACTACGGATGCTCACATTGAACGTTCTCTGGGTAGTAGTAAGTACTACGGATGCTCACATTGAACGTTCTCTGGGTAGTAGTAATTACTACGGATGCTCTGGGTAGTAGTAAGTACTACGGATGCTCACGTTCTCTGGGTAGTAGTAAGTACTACGGATGCTCTGGGTAGTAGTAAGTACTACGGATGCTCTGGGTAGTAGTAAGTACTACGGATGCTCTGGGTAGTAGTAAGTACTACGGATGCTCTGGGTAGTAGTAAGTACTACGGATGCTCTGGGTAGTAGTAAGTACTACGGATGCTCATATAAAAATCGCAGCGAAATCGTGTGTGTCAATTAGTGTTTGATTTCAGCTGGGAAATTCGGCTTGTCTCCATGGAGATGTCGCGAGGTCTGACATGTGATCATGTGAGAGCAGAGTGAAAATGGCGGATAATTTGGAGGAGCCAGCCGCACAAGATGGTCATGAATGGACAACGGAGCTGAAAGACATGTTGATAGATTTACGGCTACAAAATGAGTGCCTATACAATGTTGAATGAGTGCCTACACAATGTTGAATGAGTTCCTATACAATGTTGAATGAGTGCCTACACAATGTTGAATGAGTGCCTATACAATGTTGAAGCTCCATGTTTTGTTAATATGACCAAGCGAGTCCAGGCATTTCGGACATGACCAAATAATTTCAGTTTATATGTAGGTAGCATGTAGGTCGTCACGCCATACCGGCACGATGCCTGTGATACCCCAAATCCATTAAAAATAACTAAATAAAGACACAAACTTTAACAAATATTAGTTGAGCTTTTATTCATATGTGTAGGGAAACTTGTTACATGCTATCACATGATCGATCACGTGATTAACTTCGCCATACGAGTTTCTCCATCTGAGATTTTTAATCGAAACCGTGTGAGGTTATTCGTAAGTTTTGTCTGCCACGATATATTTTGCAATTCCTATTAAATCGCAGTTATCTGAGTTTACACTGAACGTTCTCTGGGAAGTAGTAAGTACTACGGATGCTCTGGGTAGTGGTAAGTACTACGGATGCTCACATTGAACGTTCTCTGGGTAGTAGTAAGTACTACGGATGCTCACATTGAACGTTCTCTGGGTAGTAGTAATTACTACGGATGCTCTGGGTAGTAGTAAGTACTACGGATGCTCACGTTCTCTGGGTAGTAGTAAGTACTACGGATGCTCTGGGTAGTAGTAAGTACTACGGATGCTCTGGGTAGTAGTAAGTACTACGGATGCTCTGGGTAGTAGTAAGTACTACGGATGCTCTGGGTAGTAGTAAGTACTACGGATGCTCTGGGTAGTAGTAAGTACTACGGATGCTCATATAAAAATCGCAGCGAAATCGTGTGTGTCAATTAGTGTTTGATTTCAGCTGGGAAATTCGGCTCGTCTCCATGGAGATGTCGCGAGGTCTGACATGTGATCATGTGAGAGCAGAGTGAAAATGGCGGATAATTTGGAGGAGCCAGCCGCACAAGATGGTCATGAATGGACAACGGAGCTGAAAGACATGTTGATAGATTTACGGCTACAAAATGAGTGCCTATACAATGTTGAATGAGTGCCTACACAATGTTGAATGAGTTCCTATACAATGTTGAATGAGTGCCTACACAATGTTGAATGAGTGCCTATACAATGTTGAAGCTCCATGTTTTGTTAATATGACCAAGCGAGTCCAGGCATTTCGGACATGACCAAATAATTTCAGTTTATATGTAGGTAGCATGTAGGTCGTCATGCCATACCGGCACGATGCCTGTGATACCCCAAATCCATTAAAAATAACTAAATAAAGACACAAACTTTAACAAATATTAGTTGAGCTTTTATTCATATGTGTAGGGAAACTTGTTACATGCTATCACATGATCGATCACGTGATTAACTTCGCCATACGAGTTTCTCCATCTGAGATTTTTAATCGAAACCGTGTGAGGTTATTCGTAAGTTTTGTCTGCCACGATATATTTTGCAATTCCTATTAAATCGCAGTTATCTGAGTTTACACTGAACGTTCTCTGGGAAGTAGTAAGTACTACGGATGCTCTGGGTAGTGGTAAGTACTACGGATGCTCACATTGAACGTTCTCTGGGTAGTAGTAAGTACTACGGATGCTCACATTGAACGTTCTCTGGGTAGTAGTAATTACTACGGATGCTCTGGGTAGTAGTAAGTACTACGGATGCTCACGTTCTCTGGGTAGTAGTAAGTACTACGGATGCTCTGGGTAGTAGTAAGTACTACGGATGCTCTGGGTAGTAGTAAGTACTACGGGTGCTCTGGGTAGTAGTAAGTACTACGGATGCTCTGGGTAGTAGTAAGTACTACGGATGCTCTGGGTAGTAGTAAGTACTACGGATGCTCATATAAAAATCGCAGCGAAATCGTGTGTGTCAATTAGTGTTTGATTTCAGCTGGGAAATTCGGCTCGTCTCCATGGAGATGTCGCGAGGTCTGACATGTGATCATGTGAGAGCAGAGTGAAAATGGCGGATAATTTGGAGGAGCCAGCCGCACAAGATGGTCATGAATGGACAACGGAGCTGAAAGACATGTTGATAGATTTACGGCTACAAAATGAGTGCCTATACAATGTTGAATGAGTGCCTACACAATGTTGAATGAGTTCCTATACAATGTTGAATGAGTGCCTACACAATGTTGAATGAGTGCCTATACAATGTTGAATGAGTGCCTACACAATGTTGAATGAGTGCCTATACAATGTTGAATGAGTGCCTACACAATGTTGAATGAGTTCCTATACAATGTTGAATGAGTGCCTACACAATGTTGAATGAGTGCCTATACAATGTTGAATGAGTGCCTACACAATGTTGAATGAGTGCCTACACAATGTTGAATGAGTGCCTACACAATGTTGAATGAGTGCCTACACAATGTTGAATGAGTGCCTACACAATGTTGAATGAGTGCCTATACAATGTTGAAGCTCCATGTTTTGTTAATATGACCAAGCGAGTCCAGGCATTTCGGACATGACCAAATAATTTCAGTTTATATGTAGGTAGCATGTAGGTCGTCACGCCATACCGGCACGATGCCTGTGATACCCCAAATCCATTAAAAATAACTAAATAAAGACACAAACTTTAACAAATATTAGTTGAGCTTTTATTCATATGTGTAGGGAAACTTGTTACATGCTATCACATGATCGATCACGTGATTAACTTCGCCATACGAGTTTCTCCATCTGAGATTTTTAATCGAAACCGTGTGAGGTTATTCGTAAGTTTTGTCTGCCACGATATATTTTGCAATTCCTATTAAATCGCAGTTATCTGAGTTTACACTTAGTCAGAGAGACAAGTCAAAATGAGCGTCGGTTAATATGCAATCATTTTTGTGTCCAATTTTGTTCTATAAATTGGAACAGAAAATGTGGCTATTTTTAGAAGATTACAATATATGGGATTGGAACTCTATCTCTTAAAATATCTCTTTGGTGAAATATGCGTCATACCAGATATAATCTCGAATCTTTTATCGAACTCGATGCGGACGGCGCAAAGTTATATTTCGCTCGAGCTACGCTCTCGCGAAATATATCCTTGCGCCATCCGCAACTCATTCGATAAAAGATTCTCGATTAAGATGCGCGTTGTGTTCTGTCTAGTTATGCTGAAAAAAGGTAAAATTAGTTTCATAGAAGAGATGGATCTTTGATTCGTTGTATACATGACAGAAATTGAAGTGACATGTTGATATCTAAGACAGTTAGTTGTTGGTTAATTAGTTCAGATAAATTCATTATGGTAAGAACACTTCATTTTCTCTTGAAGCTAGGAAGTTATGGCTTCTAGTTTGCACTAGTTAGGTGATCTAGATTGCATTAGTCAGGGGTCTAATTAGGGGTTTTATCTTGCATTATTTAGGAGTTCTGTTTGGACTAGTTGGGAGTTTTAGTGTGAATTAGTTAGCGGTTCTGGGCTTCCAGCTTGCATTACTTAGGAGTTTTAGTGTGCACTAGTTAGAGGTTCTGGGCTTCTAGTTTGCATAAGGTGATCTAGATTGTATTATTCAGGGATCCTAGCTTGCACTTTAGTGTGCAATAATTATGGGTTCCAGCTTGCATTAGTTAGGGCTTCTTGGTTTCCAGCTTGCGCTAGTTGGATGATGTAGATTACATTAGCCACTGGTCTAACTTGCATTATTCACTAATTAGGGGCTCTTGCTTGCATTAGTCAGGGAGTCTAATTTGCACTATATCTTGCACTGAATAGGGGTTTATTGCATTAGTCAGGGGTTTAACTTACAAAATAGCTTGCAATAATTAGGGGTTCTTGTTTGCATTACTCAGGGGTCTAACTGTCACTATATAGCTTGCAATAATTATGGGACCTTGCTTGCATTACTCAGGGGTATAACTTGCACTAAGATGCACTACATACAGTTCGAGATTCTCGCTTGCACTAGTTGCAGAGACGTTGTGCATACTATGGGTAAATAGAGTGACTCCACTATAGCTTGCACTAATTAGCGGTTCTAGCTTTCACTAGTTCGGGATTCTAGCTTGCCCTAGTTGTAGAGACGTTGGCCATACTCTAGATAAATCGAGTGATTATCTGGTTGCATGCACGGTGATGGTGGTCTGCTTATTAATATGAGTAATATAATCATCACTGTGATGGCAGCGCATTAAGGTAATTCATTATGAAGCCACGATGTCACGCACGGAATTGTCGGTACAAGGTCGGTCACGTGATACAGTGCAGTTGTTGGTTGCATTTCTACGCGTAGTCAAATTTACTTCGACATAAACCGGCTTGTTGAGTGGGTAGATATAACACTGGTTTACGTCGATGTTCAGTGGCCTAAGTCTTCTATAACGGACTTACGCCCAGATCCAATGGCGGGATTTTTTGTCAAATTTAATCGAATTTATCATACAAATCAATACAAAATGCAACATTTGTCGGCAAGAGTGATATCTTATGGTCACATTGATACACTATCCATATGTTATATATGACACGTCACGATGCAATATACGCTATAGTGTGGTGCTATGTACATCAGGGGTGTGTTCGCGAACATATTAGGCCACGTGACGTGACATGCGAACATTTTGTGAACATATAGGGCCACTAGGACATGACATGCAAACATGTTGCGAACATGTTCTTTGTGATTATAGCAAAAGAGAACAGACCCCAAACAAATCAAGATCATATTCGCAGGGTCTGGATTCGAAACTCACCAAATTATAGGACTCTGGAGATTTACCCAGGAGGTCTTAAAAGAGAATTGTTCACTCTCTTTCAACCCACGTTATGGCGACTCCTATATAGGCCCGTTTAATTATAAATATAAATAAGCAAATATACGAACAATAAACAAGGCCATGGATTATCGTCTCAAGATGTTGTTTAATTCGTTTTTTTACAACTATGTTGTTAGTTGTTGTGTAGCGGTCGCGTTGTAAATATAGAAGGCCTCTTGATCACGGCCGTTAGACGCTTTGTGTGATCACCGAAGTTAAGTAACGTCGAGCTCCGTTAGTCCTTGGGTGGGTGACCGGCTTGGGATTTCGGGTGCTGCCAACTTTCTGTGCGACTCCCGCACTTCTCTCGCCCTCTCTCTCTCGTTCTGTTAGTTGAAGTAGACATTGCTGTTGTTGTTGGTGGTTCGGATTTGATGACCTCGAGTAGCTCTTTGGTTTGTTGTTGAAGTTCGAAATTCTAGCTGTTCACGTCTAGCTCTGGTTTTACAGCACTCCTGATGATTTCTTGGACATCCGCCGTTGAACAGGTAGATCCGCTGCTGTTGTTCATGCTGCCAGTGGAGATGGTGGACACCGGGCTGTGATTGTATTGCAGTATCCTTGGTGGTAGAATTTCAATCTCCACGACGCAAACGGCGACAATGGTGTCTTCAGTGATGTCTGTCTTCTCTGTTCCGCTAACGGTGATCTCTGGACAGGAGGGCCAATCTTGGCGTCTCGCAGATCGCTCCTGTCTGCCGACAGTTTCGATAGAAGAGGACTGGTGTACATCAGTCTTCACAGCAACGTGGGAAGGGTCAACTGGTATATCGACAGATGACTTCTGTCTCAGGTCGACTCTTCGAGCTGCGTCCTTCGTCTTCTGGATGGGGTCTTCTTTTATAATACACCCCGTATGTCTGGACGCAGGGCACCCCGTTATGGTGTTATGCACTGGATATTTAGGACATTAAGACATGAATCACAGACTTCCCACATGTCACCATCCAGTGTGAATGTAACAGTGGTTGTTCGTGGTATAATTTGCAAATAATGAATTAGTTCACGCTAATAGACGTATCCAGATATCGACGTAACTACAACGTTTTCTGGGTCGCGTTATCGTCGGCCGTACGGTCCGGTAACGCATTTGTCTTGTATCGGACACACAATCGGCAGAATTTTAATTTCAAGAGAGTTAAATTCTCATCGCTGTTCATATATGAGAAATATCAGCTGTGTTTATCGGCTCAGGGGGATTTCGATTTCCGACCAAACGTAACGAGAAATTACGCGAAAATACGAGATACAAGGCTGACGGACTGGAAAACGCAAAATTGTAAAGATCAGAAAGCGGATATAACATACAATAGTGGTACCGGCTATTGACCAATCCCCCGACGAAATCAAGGGGATGTCTGCTGAAAAATTCTCACTCTCCCAAAAATGACCACGGTGTTGAGTGTTTTGCTTAACGCATACTCTTTGCGTACTGTATATGTTCGTGTTCATAACGAACACTGATTCGAATACAATCAACAAGGTTACGTGCGTGTTGGATATAACTCACTCTGCTGTGACGATACGATGACTTAATTCGTGTTATAGGAATGCCTGGCACAACGACGCTCTAAGACTTGTGGTAATCAATCTAGCCCGCAGTCACGTTATTTATGACGAAGCATGTCAATCCTTCACAGAACACAATAAGCACGTCGCGGTCAGATGTCCGGCTGTGATAACTTGCGTCGGTGTTTTACGAGAATCGAGCAGGCGATGTGATCCTGTTCAATGTCCGATGTGCGTGTATATACCGACATATTCCATCTATATGTGTGCGTGTAAACGTCGCGTTGGAGCTCTAAAAATCATACGGCATCAACTGCCATTCTGTTAATGAATGTCTGCCATTATTAAAATACGTTTACATAGAAATAGAACAATTTCACAAAGTTGCGCCTTTAATGTTGATCACGTGATAACTGGGATCTTTCGGTATAATTATTAGTCCGTTTTGATGGGTTGAATTTGATGTCACAAAGTAACTGGGCAACGGGCACTGGTCAGATATGGTGGGCGATTTGTTAGTAAGCGGGGAATTTCCTCCTTTTGTTGAATAGTCATACACGCTCAAACCCGGCAGCTTCACCTACTGAATGATATATAGCAATTATTATAAGTCATACGATATATCGTTCGACAGCAACCATACCATAATGTGGTCAGAAACAGTGTGATACGCATTGACTAACAACGAAATGATAGCGTGCATGCATACAAACATTGAACCATTGAATAATTCAACAAAAGAGAGAACACGTGACCGCGCATAGTGTGGTTTATTATATGCTCTATACAGTGAAATAGCTCTAAATGGTCGGGAAATAAACAGCGTATAAATCGCTTGTCCCAGCGAGATAATACCAAAATGTTATTAGCTATTCGGATCAGCCTTCATTGCGTTGCTATCGATGACGTAAATGGCGACATTTACTTTTAATATGTCGACAATGATCTCTTACGTTACATATGTGTTATATACACAGTGTATTTGTATCGATTCATGTATCGCGATGAGGCTAGTTTTCGTGGCCATATAGCGACGAGGCGAAAACTAACCGAGTGGCGATACGTGAATCGTTACAAACACATTGTGTATATAACACGATTGGCTTTCTTGAGTAAATTCTCCCAACCTGCAAAGGTATCTGAGTCACGCGATCAGCTCGCTTTTCTAAATTCTCACAACCTGCAAGTTAACGGAAATTGTATGCAATGGACACAATCTATTACACTTATAATAAATACTGAACAAATACATATTAGTTACTTTGCGATATGTTATAACATAATACCCATGATGGTGGGCAATCAAATAATGTTAAAACCTTGGAACTATTTGTTTATAGTACGCAAGAATATACGTTGGAATGTCGTTTTGATTTTTCACGCGATTGATGTGACGTCAGTTCATTCATGATTTTGAACCAGTCAACGACGTCACGAGCGGCTTGTATCGCAACTGCAGTAACGATACAGATGGTTTTATCGCCAATTCGTTATCGCCAATTGTATCAGATAATTTCGTAGGAAAGGTAGATAAAGAGTGATATCGAGCTTTGTGTATAGTGTTTTATCTATGAGCCAGAGATGAGTCAATCAGTTAGCGATCAGCTGATTCATTTTCGTTTACATTAAATTCGGCAAAACAATCGCCTGAGAGAAATAATTGTAAATTGATATAACGAAACCGCATATAATAAAAAGGAAACATACCGCTTTTGACTGAACAAGAGAAATATGATAAGTTGGTACAAGCAAATATCGAATTTCCACTAGCGACAAGCCACTCGTGGACAATCTGTATTTGCTTGTACCCACGAATGAGAATTCTCGTATTCAGTCAAAAGCGGTATGTATCCTCTGTTTATCAGCTCAGTGCATATAATTTGACGCTAAAGCACTTACGATCGATTCAGAGATTTCAGAGATTGAATTATAGATGTCTAGTTTGAACGAGCGACCTGTATTGTCAGTATAGGCAACTGTCTTGACTTGTTGAAATATGCATGGTTTCTTCCTGTGACTGATTTACGGCACTATACATGTACATTTAGCTGTCAATTCAAAGAATACTGTAAAATAATCGTTTGTCGCTTTATTAGCTATTAATGTCCCTTCTCGAAAACCTTAATCTATGTTACTTAGTCCCGTCATCGCCACGGATTCAAATTGCTTTTGATTGGGAGTGCCGACTATTTCGGGCGGTATTGAAGTGCAGACTATTTCGGGCGGTAATGAAGTTCAGACTATTTCGGGCGGTAATGAAGTTCAGACTATTTCGGGCGGTAATGAAGTGCAGACTATTTCTGGCGGTAATGAAGTGCATGCTATTTCGGGCGGTAATGAAGTGCAGACTATTTCGGGCGGTAATGAAGTGCAGACTATTTCGGGCGGTAATGACGTGCAGACTATTTCGGGCGGTAATGAAGTGCCGACTATTTCGGGCGGTAATGAAGTGCAGACTATTTCGGGCGGTAATGAAGTTCAGACTATTTCGGGCGGTAATGAAAATGCAGACTATTTCGGGCGGTAATGAAGTGGAGACTACTTCGGGCGGTAATGAAGTGCAGACTATTTCGGGCGGTAATGAAGTGCAGACTATTTCGGGCGGTAATGAAGGGCAGACTATTTCGGGCGGTAATGAAGTGCATACTATTTCGGGCGGTAATGAAGTGCAGACTATTTCGCGACGGATTCAAATTGCTGTTGATTGGGAGTGCCGACTATTTCGGGCGATAATGAAGTGCATACTATTTCGGGCGGTAATGAAGTGCAGACTATTTCGGGCGATAATGAAGTGCATAATATTTCGGGCGGTAATGAAGTGCAGACTATTTCGGGCGGTAATGAAGGGCAGACTATTTCGGGTGGTAATGAAGTGCAGACTATTTCGGGCGATAATGAAGTGCATACTATTTCGGGCGGTAATGAAGTGCAGACTATTTCGGGCGATAATGAAGTGCATAATATTTCGGGCGGTAATGAAGTGCAGACTATTTCGGGCGGTAATGAAGGGCAGACTATTTCGGGTGGTAATGAAGTGCAGACTATTTCGGGCGGTAATGAAGTGCATACTATTTCGGGCGGTAATGAAGTGCAGACTATTTCGGGCGGTAATGAAGTGCCGACTAATTCGGGCGGTAATGGAGTGCAGACTATTTCGGGCGATAATGAAGTGCATACTATTTCGGGCGGTAATGAAGTGCATACTATTTCGGGCGATAATGAAGTGCAGACTATTTCGCGACGGATTCAAATTGCTGTTGATTGGGAGTGCCGACTGTTTCGGGCGGTAATGAAGTGCATACTATTTCGGGCGGTAATGAAGTGCAGACTATTTCGGGCGGTAATGAAGTGCATAATATTTCTGGCGGTAATGAAGTGCAGACTATTTCGGGCGGTAATGAAGTGCAGACTATTTCGGGCGGTAATGAAGTGCATAATATTTCTGGCGGTAATGAAGTGCAGACTATTTCGGGCGGTAATGAAGTGCAGACTATTTCGGGCGGTAATGAAGTGCCGACTATTTCGGGCGGTAATGAAGTGCATACTATTTCGGGCGGTAATGAAGTGCAGACTATTTCGGGCGATAATGAAGTGCATAATATTTCGGGCGGTAATGAAGTGGAGACTACTTCGGGCGGTAATGAAGTGCAGACTATTTCGGGCGGTAATGAAGTGCAGACTATTTCGGGCGGTAATGAAGTGCAGACTATTTCGGGCGGTAATGAAGTGCATAATATTTCTGGCGGTAATGAAGTGCAGACTATTTCGGGCGGTAATGAAGTGCAGACTATTTCGGGCGGTAATGAAGTGCCGACTATTTCGGGCGGTAATGAAGTGCATACTATTTCGGGCGGTAATGAAGTGCAGACTATTTCGGGCGATAATGAAGTGGAGACTACTTCGGGCGGTAATGAAGTGCAGACTATTTCGGGCGGTAATGAAGTGCAGACTATTTCGGGCGGTAATGAAGTGCAGACTATTTCGGGCGGTAATGAAGTGGAGACTATTTCGGGCGGTAATGAAGTGCAGACTATTTCGGGCGGTAATGAAGTGCAGACTATTTCGGGCGGTAATGAATTGCCGACTATTTCGGGCGTAATCGTGGGTGACATCGATCAAAGCAACGATGAGCTGCTGCTACCGGCGACATTTTACCCACATTTGGTGGACTTCCGCGATAATATATGAAACGGTGTGATTTGGTTCTTCGATTATTATATCAACACAAAAGTCTAAACGCACATGGACGACAACATACATGGGATACATCAGTCAAGTCAAACTCACGAGTTCTAATTTGCTGAATATGTTCAACCCACAGTGAGCCTCACACAGATGTAAGCATGCACTGCAGAGTGTCGTCTGTTGCAGTCTATGTGGTGCTCTCTATGGGCATTTTACCGAGTAGCGTGCGAAAATGGTCAACAATACTACTATACCGCCCTAATTCTCCATTCTGTCAATAAGTGTTTAGGGTGGGAATTGTTCTCAAAGCACCTAGGATATTTGAATCTGGGCGATCGATTTCGCCATTTGGCTGAAAAACCCCGCGCTACATATAGAAAACCATAGACTAGTACACAGCCGGTGACAGAGCAGAAAGGAATTATGACTGGTGCGCTCTGGTAGAGATTGGAGCAGCAGCTGAATGCGTATTTGATAACGTGCCAGGGTTGTATTTATAGGTAAGTGGTTGTTGACTTCAATTGAATGACTAATGAAAAGGCGAACACCACGTATCTAGTAACTGGGTGCGAGATTGACAGATGTTTGTTCTCAAGCTATACTAATTGTTACTCGAAAAGAACTTATCTGATTGTATGCAAATATATTGGGGAAATTAGTTTTTTGTGATCAAGACTGGGATTAAATTATAAGAAATAAATATTGGTTTTATTAAGGTTATGAAGGTTCAGTTCTATGTATAGTTTTAAGACACATTTACTGTAAAGCGGTACGCACTTTATATAATGTGTTTCTCCAACTGTACGGTTATACCTCCACATCATGCATTAATCGAAACACTGGTTACTTCTTAAATAAATTGAATTCGACAAATCAAGAAATGCTATACAAGTCAGCCGGGGACACACATCAACAGAAGTGCATCGACAAGTCAGCCGGGGACACCCATCAACAGCAACAACAATATGGCATTAAACTTATTCTGACAGAGACTGATTATAATGTACAATTATTTAATCCGGCTATTGTAGGTTCAATACGACAATGAGCCGCTGATGTTGCTAAATATGGCCACACATTACTACACAATATCCACTTATAAGTTGACACGGTGTGCGACAACCAGTGGCAGTCAATGGGGAAATGCAGTTCAAAGTTATCGGAAATATAATCTTGTTACTCAGACAATACAATGCTACTTATGGCATACAGACACATGCTGCGTACGTAGAACTGTTATGCGGTGATTATAATTTTCTAAGCCTCATCGACCGGATCAAACGTATTTTGTACGAGTGTGGGATAGCGTCAGTGTGGGATAGCGTCAGTGTGGGATAGCGTCAGTGTGGGATAGCGTCAGTGTGGGATAGCGTCAGTGTGGGATAGCGTCAGTGTGGGATAGCGTCAGTGTGGGATAGCGTCAGTGTGGGATAGCGTCAGTGTGGGATAGCGTCAGTGTGGGATAGCGTCAGTGTGGGATAGCGTCAGTGTGGGATAGCGTCAGTGTGGGATAGAGTCAGTGTGGGATAGCGTCAGTGTGGGATAGCGTCAGTGTGGGATAGCGTCAGTGTGGGATAGAGTCAGTGTGGGATAGCGTCAGTGTGGGATAGCGTCAGTGTGGGATAGCGTCAGTGTGGGATAGCGTCAGTGTGGGATAGCGTCAGTGTGGGATAGAGTCAGTGTGGGATAGCGTCAGTGTGGGATAGCGTCAGTGTGGGATAGCGTCAGTGTGGGATAGAGTCAGTGTGGGATAGCGTCAGTGTGGGATAGCGTCAGTGTGGGATAGCGTCAGTGTGGGATAGAGTCAGTGTGGGATAGCGTCAGTGTGGGATAGCGTCAGTGTGGGATAGAGTCAGTGTGGGATAGCGTCAGTGTGGGATAGCGTCAGTGTGGGATAGCGTCAGTGTGGGATAGCGTCAGTGTGGGATAGCGTCAGTGTGGGATAGCGTCAGTGTGGGATAGCGTCAGTGTGGGATAGCGTCAGTGTGGGATAGCGTCAGTGTGGGATAGAGTCAGTGTGGGATAGCGTCAGTGTGGGATAGCGTCAGTGTGGGATAGCGTCAGTGTGGGATAGCGTCAGTGTGGGATAGCGTCAGTGTGGGATAGCGTCAGTGTGGGATAGCGTCAGTGTGGGATAGAGTCAGTGTGGGATAGCGTCAGTGTGGGATAGCGTCAGTGTGGGATAGCGTCAGTGTGGGATAGAGTCAGTGTGGGATAGAGTCAGTGTGGGATAGAGTCAGTGTGGGATAGAGTCAGTGTGGGATAGCGTCAGTGTGGGATAGCGTCAGTGTGGGATAGCGTCAGTGTGGGATAGCGTCAGTGTGGGATAGCGTCAGTGTGGGATAGCGTCAGTGTGGGATAGAGTCAGTGTGGGATAGCGTCAGTGTGGGATAGCGTCAGTGTGGGATAGCGTCAGTGTGGGATAGCGTCAGTGTGGGATAGCGTCAGTGTGGGATAGCGTCAGTGTGGGATAGAGTCAGTGTGGGATAGCGTCAGTGTGGGATAGCGTCAGTGTGGGATAGCGTCAGTGTGGGATAGAGTCAGTGTGGGATAGCGTCAGTGTGGGATAGCGTCAGTGTGGGATAGCGTCAGTGTGGGATAGCGTCAGTGTGGGATAGCGTCAGTGTGGGATAGAGTCAGTGTGGGATAGCGTCAGTGTGGGATAGCGTCAGTGTGGGATAGCGTCAGTGTGGGATAGCGTCAGTGTGGGATAGCGTCAGTGTGGGATAGCGTCAGTGTGGGATAGCGTCAGTGTGGGATAGCGTCAGTGTGGGATAGCGTCAGTGTGGGATAGCGTCAGTGTGGGATAGAGTCAGTGTGGGATAGCGTCAGTGTGGGATAGCGTCAGTGTGGGATAGCGTCAGTGTGGGATAGAGTCAGTGTGGGATAGAGTCAGTGTGGGATAGCGTCAGTGTGGGATAGCGTCAGTGTGGGATAGCGTCAGTGTGGGATAGCGTCAGTGTGGGATAGCGTCAGTGTGGGATAGCGTCAGTGTGGGATAGCGTCAGTGTGGGATAGCGTCAGTGTGGGATAGCGTCAGTGTGGGATAGCGTCAGTGTGGGATAGCGTCAGTGTGGGATAGCGTCAGTGTGGGATAGAGTCAGTGTGGGATAGAGTCAGTGTGGGATAGAGTCAGTGTGGGATAGAGTCAGTGTGGGATAGAGTCAGTGTGGGATAGCGTCAGTGTGGGATAGAGTCAGTGTGGGATAGAGTCAGTGTGGGATAGCGTCAGTGTGGGATAGAGTCAGTGTGGGATAGAGTCAGTGTGGGATAGAGTCAGTGTGGGATAGAGTCAGTGTGGGATAGAGTCAGTGTGGGATAGCGTCAGTGTGGGATAGAGTCAGTGTGGGATAGAGTCAGTGTGGGATAGAGTCAGTGTGGGATAGAGTCAGTGTGGGATAGCGTCAGTGTGGGATAGCGTCAGTGTGGGATAGCGTCAGTGTGGGATAGAGTCAGTGTGGGATAGCGTCAGTGTGGGATAGCGTCAGTGTGGGATAGCGTCAGTGTGGGATAGCGTCAGTGTGGGATAGCGTCAGTGTGGGATAGCGTCAGTGTGGGATAGCGTCAGTGTGGGATAGCGTCAGTGTGGGATAGCGTCAGTGTGGGATAGCGTCAGTGTGGGATAGCGTCAGTGTGGGATAGAGTCAGTGTGGGATAGCGTCAGTGTGGGATAGCGTCAGTGTGGGATAGCGTCAGTGTGGGATAGCGTCAGTGTGGGATAGCGTCAGTGTGGGATAGCGTCAGTGTGGGATAGCGTCAGTGTGGGATAGCGTCAGTGTGGGATAGAGTCAGTGTGGGATAGCGTCAGTGTGGGATAGCGTCAGTGTGGGATAGCGTCAGTGTGGGATAGCGTCAGTGTGGGATAGCGTCAGTGTGGGATAGAGTCAGTGTGGGATAGCGTCAGTGTGGGATAGCGTCAGTGTGGGATAGCGTCAGTGTGGGATAGAGTCAGTGTGGGATAGCGTCAGTGTGGGATAGCGTCAGTGTGGGATAGCGTCAGTGTGGGATAGCGTCAGTGTGGGATAGCGTCAGTGTGGGATAGAGTCAGTGTGGGATAGCGTCAGTGTGGGATAGCGTCAGTGTGGGATAGCGTCAGTGTGGGATAGAGTCAGTGTGGGATAGAGTCAGTGTGGGATAGCGTCAGTGTGGGATAGCGTCAGTGTGGGATAGCGTCAGTGTGGGATAGCGTCAGTGTGGGATAGCGTCAGTGTGGGATAGAGTCAGTGTGGGATAGCGTCAGTGTGGGATAGCGTCAGTGTGGGATAGCGTCAGTGTGGGATAGCGTCAGTGTGGGATAGCGTCATGTGGGATAGCGTCAGTGTGGGATAGCGTCAGTGTGGGATAGCGTCAGTGTGGGATAGCGTCAGTGTGGGATAGAGTCAGTGTGGGATAGCGTCAGTGTGGGATAGCGTCAGTGTGGGATAGCGTCAGTGTGGGATAGAGTCAGTGTGGGATAGCGTCAGTGTGGGATAGCGTCAGTGTGGGATAGCGTCAGTGTGGGATAGAGTCAGTGTGGGATAGAGTCAGTGTGGGATAGAGTCAGTGTGGGATAGCGTCAGTGTGGGATAGCGTCAGTGTGCGATAGCGTCAGTGTGGGATAGAGTCAGTGTGGGATAGAGTCAGTGTGGGATAGCGTCAGTGTGGGATAGCGTCAGTGTGGGATAGCGTCAGTGTGCGATAGCGTCAGTGTGGGATAGCGTCAGTGTGGGATAGCGTCAGTGTGGGATAGAGTCAGTGTGGGATAGCGTCATGTGGGATAGCGTCAGTGTGGGATAGCGTCAGTGTGGGATAGCGTCAGTGTGGGATAGCGTCAGTGTGGGATAGAGTCAGTGTGGGATAGCGTCAGTGTGGGATAGCGTCAGTGTGGGATAGCGTCAGTGTGGGATAGAGTCAGTGTGGGATAGCGTCAGTGTGGGATAGCGTCAGTGTGGGATAGCGTCAGTGTGGGATAGAGTCAGTGTGGGATAGAGTCAGTGTGGGATAGAGTCAGTGTGGGATAGAGTCAGTGTGGGATAGCGTCAGTGTGGGATAGCGTCAGTGTGGGATAGCGTCAGTGTGGGATAGAGTCAGTGTGGGATACCGTCAGTGTGGGATAGAGTCAGTGTGGGATAGAGTCAGTGTGGGATAGAGTCAGTGTGGGATAGAGTCAGTGTGGGATAGCGTCAGTGTGGGATAGAGTCAGTGTGGGATAGAGTCAGTGTGGGATAGCGTCAGTGTGGGATAGCGTCAGTGTGGGATAGCGTCAGTGTGGGATAGCGTCAGTGTGGGATAGCGTCAGTGTGGGATAGCGTCAGTGTGGGATAGCGTCAGTGTGGGATAGCGTCAGTGTGGGATAGCGTCAGTGTGGGATAGAGTCAGTGTGGGATAGCGTCAGTGTGGGATAGCGTCAGTGTGGGATAGCGTCAGTGTGGGATAGCGTCAGTGTGGGATAGAGTCAGTGTGGGATAGCGTCAGTGTGGGATAGAGTCAGTGTGGGATAGCGTCAGTGTGGGATAGTCAGTGTGGGATAGAGTCAGTGTGGGATAGCGTCAGTGTGGGATAGCGTCAGTGTGGGATAGCGTCAGTGTGGGATAGCGTCAGTGTGGGATAGCGTCAGTGTGGGATAGCGTCAGTGTGGGATAGCGTCAGTGTGGGATACCGTCAGTGTGGGATACCGTCAGTGTGGGATAGCGTCAGTGTGGGATAGCGTCAGTGTGGGGTAGAGTCAGTGTGGGATAGCGTCAGTGTGGGATAGCGTCAGTGTGGGATAGAGTCAGTGTGGGATAGAGTCAGTGTGGGATAGCGTCAGTGTGGGATAGAGTCAGTGTGGGGTAGAGTCAGTGTGGGATAGAGTCAGTGTGGGATAGCGTCAGTGTGGGATAGAGTCAGTGTGGGATAGCGTCAGTGTGGGATAGCGTCAGTGTGGGATAGCGTCAGTGTGGGATAGCGTCAGTGTGGGATAGCGTCAGTGTGGGATAGCGTCAGTGTGGGATAGCGTCAGTGTGGGATAGCGTCAGTGTGTGTGGGATAGCGTCAGTGTGGGATAGAGTCAGTGTGGGATAGCGTCAGTGTGTGTGGGATAGCGTCAGTGTGGGATAGCGTCAGTGTGGGATAGCGTCAGCGTCAGTGTGGGATAGCGTCAGTGTGGGATAGCGTCAGTGTGGGATAGCGTCAGTGTGGGATAGCGTCAGTGTGGGATAGAGTCAGTGTGGGATAGCGTCAGTGTGGGATAGCGTCAGTGTGGGATAGCGTCAGTGTGGGATAGCGTCAGTGTGGGATAGCGTCAGTGTGGGATAGAGTCAGTGTGGGATAGCGTCAGTGTGGGATAGCGTCAGTGTGGGATAGCGTCAGTGTGGGATAGCGTCAGTGTGGGATAGCGTCAGTGTGGGATAGCGTCAGTGTGGGATAGCGTCAGTGTGGGATAGCGTCAGTGTGGGATAGCGTCAGTGTGGGATAGAGTCAGTGTGGGATAGCGTCAGTGTGGGATAGCGTCAGTGTGGGATAGAGTCAGTGTGGGATAGCGTCAGTGTGGGATAGCGTCAGTGTGGGATAGAGTCAGTGTGGGATACCGTCAGTGTGGGATAGCGTCAGTGTGGGATAGCGTCAGTGTGGGATAGAGTCAGTGTGGGATAGCGTCAGTGTGGGATAGAGTCAGTGTGGGATACCGTCAGTGTGGGATAGCGTCAGTGTGGGATAGCGTCAGTGTGGGATAGAGTCAGTGTGGGATACAGTGTGGGATAGAGTCAGTGTGGGATAGCGTCAGTGTGGGATAGCGTCAGTGTGGGATAGCGTCAGTGTGGGATAGCGTCAGTGTGGGATAGCGTCAGTGTGGGATAGCGTCAGTGTGGGATAGAGTCAGTGTGGGATAGCGTCAGTGTGGGATAGAGTCAGTGTGGGATAGCGTCAGTGTGGGATAGCGTCAGTGTGGGATAGCGTCAGTGTGGGATAGCGTCAGTGTGGGATAGAGTCAGTGTGGGATAGAGTCAGTGTGGGATAGAGTCAGTGTGGGATAGAGTCAGTGTGGGATAGCGTCAGTGTGGGATAGAGTCAGTGTGGGATAGAGTCAGTGTGGGATAGCGTCAGTGTGGGATAGCGTCAGTGTGGGATAGCGTCAGTGTGGGATAGCGTCAGTGTGGGATAGAGTCAGTGTGGGATAGCGTCAGTGTGGGATACCGTCAGTGTGGGATAGAGTCAGTGTGGGATACCGTCAGTGTGGGATAGAGTCAGTGTGGGATACCGTCAGTGTGGGATAGCGTCAGTGTGGGATAGAGTCAGTGTGGGATAGAGTCAGTGTGGGATAGAGTCAGTGTGGGATAGAGTCAGTGTGGGATAGAGTCAGTGTGGGATAGAGTCAGTGTGGGATAGAGTCAGTGTGGGATAGAGTCAGTGTGGGATAGCGTCAGTGTGGGATAGCGTCAGTGTGGGGTAGAGTCAGTGTGGGATAGCGTCAGTGTGGGATAGAGTCAGTGTGGGATAGCGTCAGTGTGGGATAGAGTCAGTGTGGGATAGAGTCAGTGTGGGATAGCGTCAGTGTGGGATAGCGTCAGTGTGGGATACCGTCAGTGTGGGATAGCGTCAGTGTGGGATAGCGTCAGTGTGGGATAGCGTCAGTGTGGGATAGCGTCAGTGTGGGATACCGTCAGTGTGGGATAGCGTCAGTGTGGGATAGCGTCAGTGTGGGATAGCGTCAGTGTGGGATAGCGTCAGTGTGGGATAGCGTCAGTGTGGGATAGCGTCAGTGTGGGATAGCGTCAGTGTGGGATAGAGTCAGTGTGGGATAGCGTCAGTGTGGGATAGCGTCAGTGTGGGATAGCGTCAGTGTGGGATAGCGTCAGTGTGGGATAGCGTCAGTGTGGGATAGAGTCAGTGTGGGATAGCGTCAGTGTGGGATAGCGTCAGTGTGGGATAGAGTCAGTGTGGGATAGCGTCAGTGTGGGATAGCGTCAGTGTGGGATAGCGTCAGTGTGGGATAGCGTCAGTGTGGGATAGCGTCAGTGTGGGATAGCGTCAGTGTGGGATAGCGTCAGTGTTGGATAGCGTCAGCACCAGGGATATTTCCAGGGCTGTTTTGATATCCTGTTACAGGTATGGGCGCCCAAGACTCAAAAAGCCCAAATGTCCCCAAATTCCTTGTGGACTGTATTCAGTAAACCTGAATTTTCCAAGGCAATTCAACAATATAATATGTAAATAAAAAATCTGCAGTTGCAATAGAGCCTTTATTTGCATGTTAATTTTAAAATCAGAAATATTATGTCATATGTATAATAAATGTATATGTAAATGTATCTGTGTTGGCTTTGCGCAGAAGCCTTATTAAGTCATATGGGAATAAATGTATCCTCTGCTAGAATCAGGTGTCCCCAAATTATCTCTGGGTTCTTCCCTGGTCAGCACCAATACTGAGTTCAGTTTTCTGTCATTTGCAGAAGGAGGTTCCCAGAGGGTGATTTTAGTGCCGCTATCACACATAGCGGGCTAGCATAACTGAATTCACCCTCTGTGGGACCTCATTCTGCTTAGCCCTCATCTTCTCTGTAAAGTTTATGTATTATCAAATTTCTATAGAAAGATTATATATTTTTTTTATTTTAGTTTCTCTATATCCCCAAATTGGCAGACGACGCGTTGCATAATCGAGGTTCCCAATGGTGTACATCACAGTATTCACCATTTCGAAACTTCAATCTGATCCTAGTTCTTCCATCCCAAATGAGGCCGTGCATAATGATGTCCCCAGAGTGTGAATTTGGTGATGCTAGCCCGCTAAATTCTTTGTAGGCATTTCGATACAGAAACTAAAATGAGCCAGAAACAAAATACAAAATCTTTCCTACCCTTTATCGTGGATTAAGCTTCCAACTAGCGTAACTGATGCGTTTAACCTAACATAATTTAAGGTCAACCTTAGTTTTATAGATTTGACCCTCAAACCACCTCCTTATTTTCAAACTGGGAGTCGAAAACATTTCACAGCATCGAAACCAACTACTCTTTTACATTGTTCAGAAATATATTGCAGAAAGCAAACGTTTCACTTAATGAAAAACAGTCGTAAACTAACACGACATGGCATGACATTATATCTATATGAGAGGATCTCTGGACCGGTAACAACAATCCACCAATCACCAGCTATCATCATCATCAACATTCTTAACATCACATGTACGTTATACATGTATCTGTTATTCTTCTTGTTTAAACATCTGTGTAAATGTTGTCTGGAGAGGGGACACCCTAAGTTGTTATAACGTAAATTGTTATCCCTTGTACCTTGTGTTACAATAATTATGTTTATACCACGATCGCCTATGTTACTATATAAATAAAGCCATCTGTTTAAATTTTACATTTAATCAACACCTGTCGATTAAACGTGCCTACTGTTGATTAAACTTCGCAGAGTGGATTAAACTTTCTCCATACAATTTGAACGGAAAAGTGTTTATCCATCGCATTGTGAAGTTCGTGGCATAAACTTCGCATAGTGGATTAAACTTTCTCCATACAATTTGAACGGAAAAGTGTTTATCCATCGCATTGTAAAGATCGTGGCATAACAAAAATATACGCATAGTGTTTCTGAATAACAAATTTAATCCACTCGTGGGATTGGCGATTTACATCACTCGCTGAAGCTCGTGGTGTAAATCGCCAAAAACCCTGTTTGTCCATATGTATCGATGGTACCGAAATTTGCCTGTAAATAGTATGCAATTATCTCACAAGAATCATACATGTAAGTATACATTATACAGCTATTTAAAGGGAAACGCCAGTTTCATGTGGGACTAAAGATACGTTACTTATAATTGTGTTAGTGTTGTAAAGATTCGCTGTATATGCATGTTTCCGTGCACAATCTATACTTATGCGACCAGTGTAATAATAGTATGGCGACATACTGGAGATTTTGTTCCGCAGATAGCAGCAATATAGTCCCGCCAGTCCAGTGAGCCGATGTGGTGTCCGTGTATCGGTTAACAATCGGCTATTTACATGTATATACTGGTTTGTCCCGCCAGTCCAGTGAGCCGATGTGGTGTCCGTGATCCCTACACTGAGTTATAGTTATCCGACATCCCGTTTGCTACGATGGCATAAAGCATAGCACTGATAAGTTACACAATATGAAGATTTGACGAGTTGTAAGCTGCCACGACACGCCTTCCTATAGTAATACACTCTTAGAACCAGAAGTCCTTCCGAGAACCCAAAAAGGTTCTTCACCTTGTCACAATAGGAGCACCTTATTTGGTGCTTCGAAGGACCCCATCATAAGGTTCTACTGAAGAACCATATCACAAGGTTCAACAGAAGAACACCAAGATGGTTCTTAAGGGAACCATAATATGAACATGGTTCTTCAGGGAACCTTTATAAGAACCCCAGATGGTACTTCGGAGGACACAATCATAAGGGTCACACGAGGTTTCTCCAGAAAACCGTTCATATATCAGAACAGGGTTCGTAAGGGATCCATAATCTACCCCAACAGAGAACTTCAGAGAACCTGTAAGATGTAATCGCGTACGATGATAATATAGTATGTTTGCGCTCTTGTGTATATCGCGACGTTCAGTGCACTTTGGGGTGTTTTATAATAACTAATAGATTGTCATAATATTGAAGTATTTGGGGAATGATATATACAAGGCAGCTTATACCTACACGTTCCATATACAATTCGCTTAATTTTGATGTGATTCATATTCTTGAATACCCGAAGGTGGTGAATTAGTCTGCACTTTAACATATATTTATGTGTATTTTACGATTATCACACGAGGGTTCTTCAGAGAACCTATCATATATCAGAACATGGTTCTTAAGGGAACCATAATCTACCCCAACATGGTTCTTTAGAGAACCTTTATAAGAACTCCAGATGGAATAGCGTACGATGATAATATAGTATGTTTTCTTCTTGCGTATATCGCGACATTCCGTAAACTATAATGGTCTGAGTGCACTGCCTGTGGTTTTTACCCTTAGATAGCAAGTTTTGGCTCAATTGGTCGAGCTGTTTTCCAGTTTATAAAGGACACACACATACGAAAGTATCGAAATATATAGTAGAGTACTATTACTATTATACATTACTATTCCCCAACCCTGCGAACAAACACATACTCCTCCTTTCTCTCTGGTTGATGTTTTATTCATGTTCATCACTCAATTCGGCTCCATGGTACATGTAACAACTGCATTATTGTTTGGTCATGAACCCTTCAGCACCCAAAAGAACCCTAGTCAAACACCGACGAACCCTATCGATTACAGAGAACCTTTTCTGACACCGAGGAACCTATGGGTTCTTAAGAGAACCCTTGAGTTCTTCACAGAACCACAAAGAACCCTTATTTCATAGAGTGTACCTTGAATTTAATTACTTTGTTAAAGGGATAGTATTACCGTATTGATCCATATCGAAGCCCGTCATAGCGATATCCGACGTGCAACAGACACCGACTGACCGGAAAGAGCTATCATTATAACCAGTTTGTCCAGAAAGAAAGCAGACGTTTGCAATAAACATGCATTGCGGCAAATAGGACCATTGTTGTATCTTTACATTGTGGTAAATAGGACCATTGTTGTATCGTTACATTGTGGTAAATAGAAGCGTTGTTGTATCGTTGCACTGTGGTAATTATAAGCCACATAATGACACAAGTCGAGTCTCAATGCAGCCAGAAACAGCTATGGAATGTATGGAATGTATGGAATGTACACTAGTTGATGGCATGTGTAGTTATATCAGACTCATAGTGACTCATATCTTATTATGAATTGACATGTTGGTTGCTCTCAGTGATCTCCAGGTGCCTATAACTACATGTACATCCGGCTGGTGTGATAGTAAATTCACAATCTTGGCGTGATCTTAATATTTCCATCGCGCCCATTGCGAATAATTTATCGACAATTATCATTTTGTATTACATGGTGACAATTTGTGAATGATTTAGTAGCGCATTATGTAGTTTGAATATCGTTCACTTGCTTGTGGTCAGATAATCGGTACGCTCTCAGAAATTTTGGAACATTCTGGCGGCCATTTTGTTTCTCGATATTTAAGGTGAACTACACAACAATCGGACTGGTACTGTGGCTAATTTTGTTCAGCATACATAACTAATGTAAAATCACTTGGGTTATCTCTTTTTCGCCCAAAAGGCGTTAAAGTTCAACTTTTGTGAAAACACGGCTAGACTATTTGGCTGCATTATGGCAAGGGTATACATGTACATTCAGACCAATTACACTACATCAACAATGTATTTACAATCGCATCAACCAATATACTGAATACATCAAACAGTCGGTCCCAAAAATTATAAATTCGGCATGCAACACACGAAGTAATGTTTCGCCACACAGTGCGTGGCAGTATCGTTCAGCATGGTGACTAATTATTGAATGTAATACATAAACTGTGCATACACTTGCGGTATAAATAGATGGTTCAACATTTTCCGTGATGATAAACCGTACACGTGTGGTGCAGTGCTTATTATACTGTAAAGAAATACCCATCTCTTCAATAAATTAGCAACCCATCTCACCAGATCAAAGAGACAGTACATCGTACATTTTATGTAAGACTGATTTTCGCGTTGCTAGCAAACCGGTTTATTAGTAGACGATTGTGTTCAAATTAATTCAGTCGGCACTTCACAACCAAAATATGCTACCACACAATGTACACTATTAGTTTTCAGTGTCTTGATGTTTGATAATATATTACCAATACTACCCACGTACGTGTGCTAAATACCAGGTTATTTCAGCGTTGACCAGTCACCTCTATGTTGCTAGTTATGATTGTATACAGCAGAGAAGGGATAGACGCGGTGATGCGATTGCAGAAAGGAAAGGATAGTGTCGTTCGCGTATACGTGACCCTGGTGAATGTAACCACATATTATGTCCATGTATACACACAGTCTCTGGCACAGAGTATGTAGGCAATGTTGGTCAAATTTAGAATCTATTGAAGATAGACTGTGGTACTCCTTTGTGTTTTGATTGCGTTGATAGTATACCACCATGAATTTGTGTGATAAAAGCGAAATATTCGTGTTTCATCACCAGATCAGAGGCAACTATAACTATTATTTTGAGACACTGACAATATAATCTACACATCTTACCCAGTAGTCTATGAATACCTGTCATACTGTTCTATAGCAGTGCTTTTTGTAAATACTTTAAGTTGTATATATCAAAATAAATCATGATCGGTCACATTCGTGACGCTGCTCTGAGTACATATATTACTGCTCATAGAAAAGGTTACAAACTAATATATTCAATACATTACATCCCTATTAAATTCAATTTAACTGTTTAATTACACATATAAAATCTAATCTACGTAATTTTCATTTTCTGTGCGACCAAAAGTACCGATTTAACCGTTGAAACCCTGCATTCGCTTGCTTTCTCGTGAGATGCGTTATAGAGAATTCGTACTTTTCTGATAAAAAGTTTCGCTTATACGCTACAATCATTCATCCTCGCATAATTCGAGCATGTGATCACTCTTATATGATTAGCTATTAAATTTTGCACAAGATCTAAATTTCGTTAGATTTTGGTGGCCATTTTGATCAACATATATGGTTCACGACTAAGGATTTGTATATATATTTCAACTTTAATGCATTACAAATTTTGGCATTAATTGATCAACATATGACTGCAGTACATTCGTATATGGCATGATTCAGAATTTGAACTATTCCGAAAAATAAAGATATCTCATGAAGCTCAACTAGGAGTTTAGGGGACTTTTGCTATGTTGTTCATAAACATGTTCTTATTAATCCCTGAACAAAATCAGCTTTCCAGGATTTTGTTCCCACAGTGAACACTATACAGACACTTCAGATATCTCACTCAGTCCTATGCTTATATACCCATGCACATATACAGACACTTCAGATATCTCACTCAGTCCCATGCTTATATACCCATGCACCTATACAGACAGTTCAGATATCTCACTCAGTCCCATGCTTATATACCCATGCACCTATACAGACAGTTCAGATATCTTACTCAGTCCCATGCTTATATACCCATGCACCTATACAGACAGTTCAGATATCTCACTCAGTCCCATGCTTATATATCCATGCACCTATACAGACAGTTCAGATATCTCACTCAGTCCCATGCTTATATATCCATGCACCTATACAGACAGTTCAGATATCTCACTCAGTCCCATGCTTATATATCCATGCACATATACAGACAGTTCAGATATCTCACTCAGTCCCATGCTTATATACCCATGCACCTATACAGACAGTTCAGATATCTCACTCAGTCCCATGCTTATATACCCATGCACATATACAGACAGTTCAGATATCTCACTCAGTCCCATGCTTATATACCCATGCACCTATACAGACAGTTCAGATATCTCACTCAGTCCCATGCTTATATATCCATGCACCTATACAGACAGTTCAGATATCTTACTCAGTCCCATGCTTATATACCCATGCACCTATACAGACAGTTCAGATATCTTACTCAGTCCCATGCTTATATACCCATGCACCTATACAGACAGTTCAGATATCTTACCCAGTCCAATGTTTATATACCCATGCACCTATACAGACAGTTCAGATATCTCACCCAGTCCCATGTTTATATACCCATGCACCTATACAGACAGTTCAGATATCTTACTCAGTCCAATGCTTATATACCCATGCACCTATACAGACAGTTCAGAGAAGAGATTCGCCATCATCAACAATTACTTATAATTGAAAACATAATATGTTAATTGCTAATAATTGTGAAGCAAACATAAGGTCGCGCCATGTGTTATTGACATTATAGTTATTAAGATGTGTTATTTCCGGAACATATATTAATTTATTGAAGTTCAACGTATAATTATGTCCGTAGAGAAGGGGTTAACGTAATTTGATGGATCTGTGTCACGTGGGCATGGGGCGGTTGAGTGGTTGTCGGAGGATGATTACGCTTGAGAAGTTTTTGTGTTGGTTGAATGGACTGTTAATGTATTTTGAAGAGATACGGCAGATTTAGCGATGAATCTGCATTTAGCTTCGAAAGTGTGTACATTTTTTATGTGTAACCAATTTTTGGTAAGTGGGTGTCTAACAGGTAACACGTTGCCGATACGAAGTGAACACCAAACCTGGCACACCAGAATGACAGAAAACGAGTCAAAGTGATGCACCGGCAGGTCGACCAAAAAGCCTTTTCGAAAGTCAAATAAGGAAAAGAGTAAAAAACGGGTCATCGGGACGGGAACTTAAAATATTGCCAAGCATAGTGTGTACAGAAGAGACATTGCAACATAGCCGTGTATTTTACGTCCAGCAGTATTGCGTGAACGATTCTTGTGACAAATATGTATTAAGCCGTTTTTTACTCTTCTCCTTATTTGACGTTCTAAAAGGCTTTCTGGTCGACCTGCCGGTGCATCACTTTGACTCGTTTGCTGTCATTCTGGTGTGCCAGGTTTGGTGTTCACTTCGTTTCGGCAACGTGTTACCTGTTAGACACCCACTTACCAAAAATTGGTTACACATAAAAACAACACTGCCAACTCTACCACCCTCTCACTCCAGCAAAAGACTCCCGTCATCCTGCCCTCACACCATCCCACCCACACACCATAACACCCACCAACCATAAAACCCACCCTACCGAACCTTCCCACCCTCCCAATCTCCAACCCTCCAACTATCCCAAAACCCTATTACTCTCACCTTTCCACCATTTCGATTAGATACTTTTTACTTGTTGCTACTAACACTGAGGCTGAAGGGGTCACTCTCACCAAAAAAAATCCTGAAGGATACACAGATTTTGAAAATGTGCTCAATGGTACACAGGTTTTGAAATCTCGTTCTAAATTACTTTTAGTTTTCATGTCTGTCATGATTTCTGTTAGAGAATAATTGTATATAGTCCAAGGAAAATTAAAATGAACTGAAAAAACTGCTGATAAGCGCCAGATTTTTAGGAACACAGTTAAAGTAACTGCAATAGTGCCGATCACAAACCCTGCGTACCCTACAGCACATTTTCAAAATATTTGTAACTTCATCATATTTTCAAAAGCTATGTACCCTTCAGCACTATTTTTGGTGAGAGTGACACTGAGTTCTGATTGGCACTAGTGACATGGAATATCGCGGTTCGGGAAAAGTAATCATACCCATTATTTAAAAAATCGAGAATGTAAATCCTACAGAGTAACAACTATAAATTATTGATGTGTTATTAGCGTGTCTCAGCGTGCGTGTACATGTATGAGTCATCCTAGTACCCTCACCTATAATGGGCAATTTCATAATATGTATATTTACATGCACGTACATAATCAGCTTAGCCCTAACATTAAACACATATTCGAATGTCAAACTGCCATGTTTATAATAAGATGTTTCTTTGATAAACCTCTCAAAGCTCATCCTTGTTGTGAAAACTCATATTTCATGCCATCTTAACAATACACGTAACGTTATATTACAGGGGTGGCGGGAAGACGGCCTGTATTAGCCATGGCACCCCGGCACATATACATTTGTATACATATATTACTCTACAACTGTATTGTATAAATGTGCAAATAAACTTTCAAACAGTCAAACATCCGGTCCACGCAAGTTAATCGTGGATCACAGCGAAAACCATGTGCCAGTGCATTCTCTATATATG